>JBCAUF010000061.1:5602663-5614931 GCA_038406115.1 Haemulon aurolineatum | reverse complement strand
CTGGCGTTATTAGCAGTTACTCATCCCACCTGTTATTTATTTGAGTATTCCCTACAGTACTCCTTACAATATATTACTCTGTGTTGTAATTCAAATTAAGAGGTAACATATTGAGATTACAGCCCCATGCGAGAGAGACAGCTGAGCTAGTGAAGTCCCCCTCCCCTTATATAACATAAGCAAACACTACAGTAAGCATGCAGGAGCTTGACAACCGATGCTCAGCTGTGCTAATATTAACAAATTAGCCTCCCTTTGAAAGTGGAAGCTTAAATACATGTATGGTCATGATGTGCTCCATAATGGAAGAAACATGCAAGACAGAAGAGTTTGAGCAAGGTCGGGCCCAGAATGAAAAGCATAACAAAGTGGCTAACAAGGATGCCACAGACCACATCTGAATATAAATAATCTTAATATGACATCAAACATCCTTTGTCTTGTACGCCCACATGGCACAACAACCACCTCCCTGACTTTTGTGCGGTGAAAGAACACGTGAAGAAAACATGTTGCTCGTGAACATAGCACAAACCTCCAAAGCATAGTTTACAAAACCATTTGCGAATGCACCCAGGAGAGCGGGCCACTGCAAGTTCCAGTTCAAGCAAAAGATAATTATTTTTCTTTGATTTATTTAAATGCTTTTGGTGGCCTGAATAAGGAAAATCAGCCAGCAACCCAAAAGTCTCAAAAGAGTAAACACAAATTTGTCATGCAGAATTATGCTTTTTTCTGATGTTCAATCATGTACTCTGCCCCTTGTAGAGGTCCTGACCCCTGGGGTGTGAACCACTGCTCCCCGAGGCAGCCTGCATTCTTTCATCTGTTTTGCCTATCATGCACTGAACAAATGGCACATTCTGAATATTTCACCAAGATGCAGATGAGTGCAATTCTGCTCCCAGGTTCAAACCATAATAATCATATTTGGTTGGCGGTGGTAGCTCTTCTCGCGATTCTAATACATTCTAGTTTATTGACATCATAAAAAGGACGGGCTGAAAATATTGTTCCTGGAAAAAAAAAAAAAAAAAGGAGAGGTAGAGCAATAAAAAGACAGAGATGGAGCTGTAGAAGGTGAAGGGGCTGTTTCTTCAGATGGACAAAAGAAGGAGAGAAAGTGTGCGGCTGGAAGAGAGCAAAATGCTTCATAGCCTCGGGGGGGTGTGCTGCTGAAAGAGACAGCCTAATGGAGGGTCCCTGTGAGGAGTGTTGACAGTCTATTTGCTTCAACCCAGTCAGCAGCTCTCCATACAACCAGTGAAAGCAGGTGCACTGTAAAATCAGAGCAAGAGGGGGTGTTGTACTTGCAAACTAATACCTCCTAATTAAAGGTAAATATACATATTTAATGAGGCTGAAGTGGTCTCATTTTCACCTCCCATAGGAGTCTCTGCATAATGTCCATGCTGCACTAATTATTAGCAACCACACAGCAGGAAAGCAACAGAGAGACAATGAGAGGGCGAATAAATCTCCCCAGTATTGGAAAGATACAGTACCCCTGCCTTTACCAATAATACTTAGTGGTAATGAGGTTTCATAACCCGTCGGAGTTTATGCTTATTCCCCAGTGCAAACCTCTGAGAATGTATCTGAGCTTTGACATAAGCCATTATTGTTTGAAGTATTTAGAATGTGGGTCACATACTGGAGCAGTAACCTTGGAATTTGGGGAGAAAATAAAGGCCTCTTTGATGCCGAAATTCACAACATGACCACTGCATAAACAGACAATTCATCTCTTAGACATATGCATCCATAATGCATGAAAATAAAAAAAAAGTGGAAATTTAAAAATAGATTTCCTGTAAGATGTTATTTGAGAGTGGAAAATTTAATATCCCTCTCTGCATAAAATACACATCAGAGATACGCTTGGTTAAATCTTCATAAGTGTATAAAAGTTTAGCGGCCGCACGCTGTTTGACAGGAACACAGCTACGGCTAACCGATGAGAAATAATGCAACATTTTTGGCAGATGCTTCCAAGGAACCCAAAAGCATTTTGTCCTCCCAGGGCGGACCTGCCTCAGGAGTATGTGTGCACAGCAAGATAGTGACTGCAGTTCCTTTAAGGCCCCTGTAGCTATATTTTAAAGAAGAGCTTTCTATTTTAAGCAAACCACCACTGAGCTAGGCTGCATGCTAGTCTGGATGTTAGAAAACACCCAGCCACGGCAACACTATGGGCTCTGCCACTACAATTTTCACTACTTTCCTCACCACTTTGCTGCTCATAAGAGCATATTTTGTCATTTTTACGAAGCCAACCGAGAAAGTGAAAACAAGCAGAAAAACCCTCCAGATCTTGGCCAGTAATACAGATATTAAGGAGAATTTAGCTGAAATTCAAGGAAAGCCAGGCAGTAATCTATCTTCCAGCTATGTCAGACCTTGACATAGCTGAGATCTTTTGGAGGATTATGGTTGTTATTGTTGGTGAACCGAATTCACATTAATTCAACCTTTAGAACCTGATCTTCACTTACCATAGCCCTGGAAACATTGTTTCTGGACACTCTCGATGTAAGTCAACATTTTCACCATTGTTTGAAATCAGTGGGCAAGGTGTATGCAAGTAACCATAGCAACAGTGCATCAGCATTGCGCCAACTTACCAGGTAGCTCATACTAGTCTAGCAATAGGTTTAAGAATCAAACGCATTGATGGATGTAATTAAACTTTAACCACAAACACATTTTGAAAAATGGAAGATGAGGCTTACACTGAGAAAAATGATCCGCTGTCGCCTTTTAGTTCAGGTCTGTTTCGTGTTCAAACTGGGTTCATACTAATGAACCAAGAAGTCATCTGGACTGACAGGTAATTCATCCTGCATCATGAGTGCGATATGGGTGAAAAGCACGTTTTTGGTGACTGACAGCAAATCATGCTGCACGTAGCTGCTTCTTATGTGTTTATTCATCTTCTCTAGAGTCAGAGAGCTGACAAAAAAATATCTGGTCATGAGCGTTATTATGAGCTGAGACTGCAACTGGACCTTAGACGTCATGAATACTGTAATGCCAAACAGGTAGAAACCGGATGAGCAAGACTTGACTTGTGCCGTGATATACAGTAACAGGGGCAAGTCATCCAAATTGAAGATAAAATGCGACACATTGAGGTGTTTTCCGATCAGATGTGCTGATCAGCAGGACGACATCAATTGTCTGTTCCTTTCAAAATCACAAATCACGTTTGGAAAAATAAATCCATTTTAGGATGAGATGTCACTGTGGTGAAGGACTGCTTGGATTCTGGCACAAAAAAGACATAGTTAGGGTCAGGGACAGATCATGGTTTGGGCTAAGATAAATACTCTGATAATAAATGAAGTGATTGAGGTTAGGGAATGATCATGGTCATGCTTAGAAAAACCCCAAAACATTGATTGTCGGCTGAAGAATAACAGCTGTAACTCCCTGATGTTGAACTGCTTTACACTTCCTGATGTTCAAAAGAAAGCCTTGCTCTTGCACGCTGGCATTAATATGTGTTGCCATGGTTATGAAATGATCTCACATATTTACATTGAATCGTTTTTGGACTTCGCTTCCCCCATTCTTCACAATCAGCAGATGAATAGGTGGAGTGCTTTGCTTTCACACCATAAATCAATTACACCTGAATTCAATTGGAAGCGCACCGAGACCCACCTTCTAAGATCGTCTCGGTCCAGCTGTCTGCACCAGTGTTCATTAGTGTTCAACTGACAGATTTCACAGCAGCACAAACAGGCAAAGGCAAAGGAGTTCATTTAAACCGCGCCAAACAGCTTAGGTGTGAAAGGATCCGATTGCTTGTCTGTGATAATTGACCGTGGTATGACTGTGAAAATATACCAGCGCTGCTTTACATCTTAGCCACAGTTGTTTATCACCACACTGCTTTTTGTTGGAGGCCGACAAGAGACCAACAAACATCAAGAGAAAATGAAATAATAATAGGAATATAAACTGTAGCCATGACATATTTCAGACTAATGCCTCCCCCTCCCCAATACTGTGATTTCTCAAGGGGTCACAAGATAAATCTTGATGATTAACAAGGCAGGAAATTAAAAACAAAAAAAGATTTCAGCTGCATGGAGGATTGTTTTATTTCTTTCTTCTATTACTTCTCTCTTATCATTTCTTATAATGAAATTCTGGATGGCTTTACCTTCAAAGGCTATCCAGATGAAACAATCAGAGAAGAGAACACCGCTCTCTGCGTGAAGTTCTCTAAACTCAAAGACAGCGTAACCTGTGATAAGGGGGTCATGAGTGAACACAGGTGGGGGGGATAATGTTTGGAGATGTATGCTGAACTGAAGTCCTGCTAATTCAAGCCAGCTCTCCGTGTTGTTCGTGATTCGTGGCGTGCGAGGAAACATTAAAATGACCATTTTTAGCACACATTTTGGTGTGATCTCGTCTCATAAAGAAACAAGAGAGATGGAGACAGAGATGGAACAGTGTGTCGCAGTGGTAAGCCAGATTCAGTTTTCACAGCCGGCTTGAGCAAACACAGCCAACCAGTCTGCCCTCTGCCAGCCTTTTGTACTCTTTCTAACTATCACCATTAATGGCACCAACTGGGAAGGCAATGTTTTGGCCACCCTTCCAAAATTCATCCCATTAAAGAATACTGAATGCCTTTTTAAATTATAATCAGATAACTAATCTGTGGTATTAAGCTCCAGTTGGATTTTTAAGATGTCTCCTTTCAGATCATTAACTTCTCAACCCATGGTGCTCCTTCTTTTATTGATGGCTCTGGTCACACTCTACACTGCTGGTACTGGGATCTATCCCTATCCACATATGATAAGATTATCCAAATTAGGAAACCATCTGGTGCTCAATGCTGTGTTGTTGATACTTATTTTAAAACCATTCAAGAATGCAAGTGAAAAAGAAACGAAAAAAAAAAATACAATTTACATCCCACTCAGGTGAAAATATCATTAGCCGAACTATATGAAAAGATTGAATGTTTTCTACCTAAAGTCTGGCCGATGCATTATGTGTCTGACATTAAAGTGGTGCTCGGGGAGCCCAAACCCAATCAATCTCCGCACGGCAGTTAGAGAGAAGGCAATTGCTTAAGTGTTCAGATATTCTGATTGGAGTCCCAGGTGACCAGCGCTGTCAGTAATGAGATATAATATGTGCAGCCCTGGGAGGCCTCTATTCACATAATGCCTGGGGAGACAAGAGTTGCGATGGCATTTGAAATCTAATTGGAAACACTTTTGCAGTGAATAAAAGGGGACAGTGGGCACTCTTGCCATGTGCGCGACACAATGAAGCATAACACAACTATTTAAAAACAGTCCCAGCATTCAGGCTCTCAAAAATAAGTCACCACTGAAGCAAAATAAAGCCAGCTGTTTAAACAGGAGCTGGTATCAATATGCAGCGCTTTCCCAGTTAGAAGATTTTACTTCACTCTCATGCATCATGCCTCATTTTATTCATCATTTACACAGGAATTAATGTGAGCACATTGTCTACCATTTTGCATCATGGAGAATAAGTGATCTCTATGCAAACCAATCTGCGGTGACCTCTGACAGTCAGTCATACATGTACACTGGAACCTGCCTGACATGAAGCTATTACCTGTTTTTATCTGTGCGATTGTTTTCCCGTATTCCTGCACATATCTTCCCACTGAGGTGACCACGGTAACAATAGGTTCAGTGCAACTAATTGTGTTTTCATTATTAGGCTGTTTATTTCTTTGTTTACTGAAGTGATTAGAAAAGTTCCATGTTCGCAGTAATGCCACCATTGCAAATATTAAGCAGCTAAACTCCCTCTAATAATCCACTTGACACGACTGAAAAAATATTGGGAGAGGAAACAATATTTGGACTTGGGAAACAAACAAAAAAAAAATGTTGCGACAGCTTTGATGGCGCTGGACTCATCCTGAACATGACTGATTTGTTCCCAATTATTTCACTGTATAAACTTCCATTCTGTGTGCAACAGCTTATCTATTCGCTGCACAGACAAGCATTTGGGGTAATAAGGCTACCACAATGCCACACTAGCAGATTTAAATAATTAATGAAGTTACAGTACTGCCGCGGTACCACGTGCCTAATTTGCGCACAGCCCCTCTGTTAATTTGGAGACCAACCCATTTGTCTTTTGGTTACCAGGGTAACCATTCTGTTGATGCCCAGATACTGAATACAGTCAAAGATAAGGATGTTCTTCATTTGTTTGGTCAGCATGTGTCTGAAAGCAGACATGAAGCTACAGTACAATATGCACAGGTGTTTAGGTACTGTTTATACAGTATGCCCTTGTTTCTATGCACCTCTCTTGATCATATTCAAACCAAACATAAATCCAACTGGACCCAGATTCTCATGTACTTACATGTCATTCATATTCATGTTTTATGATGCCGGTGTCTTTGTGGTTACAAATGGATATAGCACGGCTTTTGGATGGGTTAAACAGCCCGATAAATGCCCTTTATCTTGCAAGTAATTTACCACAAACTGACTAACCTCCAGAGGAATTGCTACAGTGACAGAGAGCTCAGTGTAAATACAGTAAACCATCAACATATTGTCTATAGCTGATAGCATTAGCCTTTTGCTTCTGCTGCTTATCCACTGTCAATTTGCTTGTTGGACTTGCAGATTTTCTTTTCGAAATGCTGTGTTTGTACTGTCAAAGTGGTTTTCCTCCTTGAGGCAGTGTGTTGAGCGCTCTCATATGAAAATCACTTTGACAGCCTCTTAAAGTTTGAGTACAAAAACTTTGAGATTGGTTTGACCTTGTGAGGCCATTAGCTGATACTTTCCCCCGTAGAATCTGCCATGAGGAATTTGAAACTTGAAAAGGCAGCTGTTTGTATGATGGTGACAAAGTGGTAACAAAGTGTATCAGATTATGGTATCCACTAAACTTTATGGTAAAATGTTTGCAGCACATTGTCAAAATGGTGACACCTTCTATCACTGTATGCTATGCATTATTTCACACAGAAGTCAGGGCCAATACATACCTTTCATATTTGTTTCATCACCATGCTGGCTGTAAAAGAAGCAATCCAAAACACTGCTGAATGGTGTCACACCAAAGATTGTGTGTTACTGTGTAAAGGACCTGTTTTCTCTAAGGCCCACAGCACTTCACTCTGCATCTCCACCTGTCTATGAGCACTATGACACATTGCACTGTGGGAGTTCACTTCCAATCAATTTATATTTATCTGCTTCTGTTGAGCCGAGGGCAGACGTCTCTCAGATGCTACAGCTCCAGCTGCATTTCCAAAGCCGGCCCTCTACGTTACATTTCACCTCTGTCTACGGCTCTCTTTTTCATCCTCCCCTCTGCTGCTTCACTCACTGCCTTTATATTCACGGCATGCATATACGCACAACTGTCACATACCTGATTTAAATGCATCTCAGTGGGTATAAGAGCTTGGAAACTACTTCAGGTCTCAGTCTGGCTATTCCAGAGAGTGACGGGCCAGTAAAATGAGCGGCTGCTCTGCGGCATGGATTGAGTGCATGTTTGGGCTCATGGCGCTGGGAGAGGCAGAGATGGCAGAGCAGCTTAGCATGGCGAGACCGGAGGTGGTGACACAAGAGCATTCGGGCTGCGCTTTAGCAGAACCAAAGTCATTCTCCAGACGACGCTTTAGCTTGAAAGAACATAAATCTGTTGTCCAAAGGCCTTGACATCCAATTAACTAGCAGACAAAGGGACAGGCGCTAAGGTTTTGGACACCAAAAACTGGAGCTTATTCTTTTTTTGTCAAGGTTTAAGGTCATCCTGGTACACAGCAGCCCTGTCATTTTTACAATATGTCATGCTCGAGTCTGTGAGAGCAAATTTATGTATATTATTCTGCTGTCATACAACATGCATTAACTGAACCTTACCATTTAAGTGACCTTGAAAAGTATTGTTATCTTCATTTGCATAGCTCAGAAAAATATTACAGTGTAGTCCTATAAAGTATGAAGATCATTAAACATGAATTTTCATATCCCTAGTGCTTCAATTTATACTGGGGAGGCATGTTTGCACGAGCACTTATGAGATGATAATTGATAAAATCGGCGGCACGGGAAGCAGAGAGGGATGCTCGGCTTGTTCATAAATGGATGGTCTAGTTGAACTTTATTTTAAGTGGACTGAGGTCAAAGCAGCGTTTTGCAACCTTGGGCTGGAAAATCAACCTTGACAGAGATTTTTTTTTCAGAGGATTGCACTTTGCATGAGGGCGATTTGATACACTAACAGATGTGTGGCGAATGTAAATGTTTGCTTAAGAGGAGGCACACGGATCCTTGAGAGTGCAGTCTGGCAGGGATTCATATCTCAAAGGCATCTTTGGGGGGGAAATGCGGTACAGAAGTCTCCACTGCTCACAACATGTGACATCTACAAAATGAGATGCTTTATCTGAGCACACTGTGAAAGCCATTATTCCTAACAAATCCCCACATTTAGATCAGATTTTTCGTGCTCGGTGCCACAGAACAGATAGCACTGTCCTTGAATATCACATCATATTTTTTGCCTCCACGGATCACAAATAGTTAAATGCCAGATCACATCATTCTGACAGCCTACTGAAGCATTTATAAACCTATTCATACCATCTGCTACCAGCACACAGCACAGCTACCATTGTATTTACTACACTAATCTGGCCCACAGCCCCCATACTCATGTTCAAGCTCATGCTCCCATTCAGCCATTGTTATTTTCATGGCTTGCAGAAGATGTCTTTGGACAGTCACTTGCTTCGACATCAATGGCTGGAAATGACAATGCGCCCACTGTTGATTGGACAAGAAGAGCTGCTGGTCTGGAAAGCATTCTTGGCCTTTTACTATGTGATGTGATTTGACATCTCTGGTCAAAGACTAGACAGAAATAAAACGTGGATCTTTGGCTTATACAAGCAGTGCATGTTGACCTAAGCAACCTAAGGGCTAAGAGTCTGCAGCAGTGCAAAGCAGCTCTGTGGGACTCTGCTTGGGCACAGAGCTCATGAGCGCTCTTAGCTACATGCTACCATGCCTGCATGCTAACATGCTCAAACCAGAAATGCTACATAACAAGCTGATGTTAATCATACAGCATCTACAACAATGTTAAGATATCTCTGATGATCTCACTGGATGAATGAAATCTTCCCTTTCTCTGGTACTACCAGCTGACCATAAGTCAAGGGTCACCACATTTAATTGGCTACATGCTCAGAGCGACATAAATATATGAGCAGAAATGACTAGCAGTCCAGTTACCAAAATCTTAAGGATCTTCATCATCTGGGCACATGGAGAACTTAAGAGCAATCCATTAAATAGTGGTTGAGATACTTCAGTCCGGATCAAAGCAATGGCCTGACTGACATTCTGGCCATCCCTAGTCATTCCACTAACATGGCTACAACATGGCACATTCAAGCTGAATAGTGCTGAAACTGAAGCACAAATCAGTAGATAACTGTGGTCCATTATAAGCTCTCCCTCTGTGCAGGGACACACTGCAACTGTAGCTAGGAAAGGAAATGCCAACAAGAACTGGTGCGCTTCCCAGAATAAGATAACATTGGACATCTGAGTGACTCACATGGAAATGTCAGCCAACGTGTGTCCAAAGAAATAGCTACATGCAACAATGTAGAATATGTATATTTAACATTGAGAAAAAGTTCAAACAGTGCTAAAGGTCATTGCAACGAGTCTGGAGGCCAACGGGATGACATCTGACAGCATGCTAATTATACTGCTGCTGCAGCTGAGGCAGCAACACCACTGCTGTGCTCTTATATTGGAGCCACTATAGTCAAGGGGTATCACAAATTAGCTCTGTATGAACACTTTTCTTAGAATAAAATATTAACATTTCATTTTTACAAGTTTTGTATAAGACATTTTATATGTTACAAGTATACGTTTTATAGACAGTTAGAGGGAACTCCATTAATTTTACACATCAAGATCAATTTAATCATCATGCGGAGTAGCTCAGCCTGTGAATCTAAAAAACTGTAAAACGGCCTCTGTGGCTCTGGACGAACTTTGTCAAGCCTGAGAAAATAGCCTTTTATGATGTCATCAGAATTCATTTGGCTTATGGTCGAGACTACAAATCTTTATGGAAAGCCCGGATTACAAATGTTACAGATTTGTGGCATAGCTGTTTTCCAGGCAGTCTGTCAAAGAACTCTATTGATTTGTATGGTTTTTGTTTATTTTTAGAGCTTGAGGGACTAAGGTTCAGCATATCTTGATCTCTGCTGCACTGATTTTTAGTTTTTAGCCACACTGTGGCAATGTCAGCCGGGTATCTTTGATACAGACTGAAATATCTCGACACATATTTGACGGATTGCCACCAAGATGTCTAGAGATGTTAAATGTCCACAGAGGATAAGTCTTTTGTTGATATAATACCTTTTCCCCTAGTACCACTATAAGGTTGACATTTGCGCTTTTGACTGACATACATACAGTATTTTGAATGACTTATAAAATACCCAGAAAAAAAAAATCTTTATATCTATTTGCTGGATTGGCACAATTTTTTTTGCAGGCACTCATGGTTCTCAGACGTGAATTCTAATGACTTTGGTGAGCAACAGCAATTTGACATTTTTGTTTTTAGTGAAATATCCCAGCAACTATTGGAAGGATTGCCATGAAACCTGGTACAGATATTCAGGTCTTCACAGGATGAATTTTACAAATTATCGTGACCCCCTGACTCAGCATCTATTACCATGAGGTAAAAATTTGAAAATTTCTGCTGTAGGTTTTATGACCAAATACTGTATATGATTATTGCTGAATGGCTCAAAATGCTGCACCATAATTTAAAGATTCTGATGCAATATTCTCTGCCACAGAGGTCAATGAGCAACAAGCACTCATAAATCCAATATTTTGCACCTTACAAACTGGTATGCTTTAAAATACATAAGTGCATGAGGCCAAACACACAATTTCTAGCTATGGTGCATCTCTGACTTTTTATCAGCACACAATAATGGTGTGGTTCTTAAGTGAACAAGGACAAATCGGACTGTTAAGTAACTGAAAAGGGCTGCCAGTCTGAGTGAATATCCCATCCTTATCCTTGTTCTTGTTAAATCTGTCTCTTGTGAATCCAATAACTTCATGGATGCTTTTCCTTGTTTATAAGAAACAAAAAAAGATAAAAATGTTGTCACTTTTCAGCATGTGTTTCTTGATCCACCGTGATCTGCAACCACCCGGCAAATCACATTTGATTACTGCCTAACAAATGCAACAGACTGCATTCACAAAAATGGGCCTTTTGTCCACATTTTGTCCACGCCAGTTGTCATGTATAGCTTTAATTGAGGAACAAGTTATTTATATCGCAATATAACTTTGTGTAGAGGGTAAACTGTTGTTTTGAATAATGGAGTGTTCAGCTGAGGAGATCAAGACAGGATCAGTGTGGCAGTCAGCCATCTCTCCCACAGGAACGCGCTGAAAAACACAAAGTGTCTGTTAATTTTCTCGCTGGCTGACGCCTCAGGGGTAGAACAACATTTGCGAAGCCTACCCTGGAAGTGTGACCTTGGGCCCTGGCCTAGTACTTAGACAGGGAAGGCTAAACAGGTTTTGCATACCAAGAGAGGTGCCTCCTTGTTTTCAGTCCAGCAGGGAGCCACATAATAGCAGACTGGAGCAGGTCGAACGATCCCTCCCTCCAACTTCCCCTCTGTTTACTTTGTCCTGAACACCTGCTGTCTCTCAGCCTGTAAATTAGAGGGTGCAACACAGGAGCAGTGTACAGTATATGTGGGAGTGCAGCACACAAGGATTAATTGCCAGCAGAGTGATAAGAGCCCTCCTTCTCTCTGTTTCTCTCTACCATCTCTCATCAGAGACTTCAGAACTCCTACTTCCAAAGCCCTGCAAGCACCATCCCACCTCTGCCAAAAACAGATCCCTCTGAGTGAATGAGGATACATCTGTGGTGACAGAACCAAACCTCCCAGTCATTTATATATTTATCTATCAGTTGGACATCTGCTGGTGAATTTCAGTTGAATAAGAAAAAGGTGATGAAGGGGAATGGCCATGGGGAGAAAGCTTGAAAATGAGTAGAAGGGGTTGAAAATGTGTTTTTCTCACTTATGTGGACCTCTGTGACTGTTTGGAAAGTGTGGACCTTAAATGTGTTTTCCTGTCAGCAAGAAAGTGTGTCAGAAAACGAAAGAGGCGGGCATGGGATGCACTGTGTGCTA
>JBCAUF010000061.1:5585145-5600148 GCA_038406115.1 Haemulon aurolineatum | reverse complement strand
AGGTTATATATGACGGTCTGGGAGACCGTCACTGGCGTTTGGAGGTGGTTCTAAATGCTGGCGGTTCTAGTGTTAAAATGCAGATGACACATGATTTTATTTTTTAAGTCAGTCCTGTTTTCCAAGGAGTTTCAATCATGTTGGAGGATTTTGCAAGAAGCAATTTAAGTACCAGTCAAAAGTTTGGACACATCTGTGAATGAGGAAGTGTGTCCAAACTTTTGACTGGTACTGTGCATGCATACCTGATGTAAATGATTAACAATTTCAGCCTAGCCGCCAAAATAAACTGCAGACATTGTACATTTCTGCAAACGCGGATATGTAAAATATGTACGTTTCAAACACAACATTTCCACTTACATAGCACCGGTAAAGTGACGTCGTTCATTTATGAGCTTACTTTCTCATTATGGAGGAGGAGTGGATGGAGATGGTAATATGTAGCCAGTTGCAGACAATTATTCTCAATTACCTGGAGATTTTTTTCAAAACATCTAGAGAAATACAGTTTCAACTGTGGTTTGCAGAAATGTAAAATACCAACATTCTGACTGGGTTGACTTTTTACAGTTAAATCCTAAAAACACTGAGGACCCAATCATAGGTCCTATACAAAAACTGGAGCCACTGCTAGGCTCCTGTCATACAGTCATTTGTTTAGTCAAATTCAGGAATATAATACATCAGCTTCTGTCCTCCAGCATCACTGATAAGTTGATTCGTGCATTTACATTCGTCTGCCTGAACCTTGAAACTCTTTGCATACCTGCTTCAGTACTGGAGCTGGAGCTCAGCTTCCAATTTGGGCAGACTTCTGTAGCCAGGATACTGACTAATACTTTTTTTTTCCCCACATCACCTCAACTTCTTTGCAGTACTTGCCAATTTCTCTCTGAATCCACTTTAAAATTACATACCAGGCTTTACATGGCCTGGCAATGGATTATTTTAGTGAACCTTTTACACCTGCCTGTCCCAAAAGACCCCTCAGATCCAGCAGTTTAAGTATTTTAGCTGTAGCAGAGTCCAGGTTAAAGTCATGGGGTGATGGAGTTTTTGCTGTGCTGGCTTGGGAGGAGTATATTTAGTATTCAGTCTGCTGGCGCTGTCTCTGTCTCTGTTTTTAAACCTTGCTTCAAAACTTATTTTTATAGATTTGCTTTTCTGACTAATGGCTGTTTTGTTGTTGCATAATGGTGTTTTGTCATGTTATCACATCCATCTGTTGGTTTTGCTTTCATATCTTTTATGCAGATACTTTTGATATATTTATTTGTTTGTGTCTAAAGTTGGTTTAACTTCTCTTGTGCCACAGATGCTGGTACTTTATATTTTGTAATTGCAGTTTCCCTTCCTCTGAAAAGCATTTTGTACTTCAAAAGTAAACATGGCTATGTTTATTATTATCATTACTTGGCACTCAAGTAGTCAAAGTTATAAAATTCTACAGCTGTAACAATGCAACAATCAGAAGCAATTTTTATGCTGAATCACCTGCTACGGCAATTTTGCATTGTTGGTTGAGTGAAATTCGATTTCAATTATCCATCACAGCTTGCTTACTGGTGATAATAAGGAGCCTTGAGCCTGAACAGTGTGGATTCTCTTCCTCAGATACTCAACGCTATGAAAAGATGGAGCTGCATCAGTCTTTGTATTTAATTAAGGGATCGCTTAGCATAGGCAGCATTACAACTTCTCCCCAAATTGATTTGACAGCCCTAAGCCTGCCTCTTTTTGTAGCTCGCACATCCCATCTGTTTGTCACCTCTTAATATGAACAGAGTCGCTCAAGCTGAAAATGTGTTGCGAGACTAATATTTACGGAATACCAGTTATCCTAATGCATGCCAGAGCTTGCAGCATAATGCCTGAACATTGGGCTTATGGTGCCGTCTGCATGACAAATACGTGCTGGTGTCGGTGATACATGTGATTAGAAAAGGCAGTCCCTGGAGCATTAGGCAGTCCTAATGGAGAAGCAGTGTTTGGGGAGAAAAGGCTTGACCGTGTTTGACAGTGATCGGTTAAAACAGCAATGATGTAATGGAAAGCATTGCTTTCACATGGACAGTCAATTCCTTTGACTAACATCATTAATAGGTCATAGCCACCTAATAGTTGCAATGCGCTCCGGCTCGTTCATCATTTTAACCCCTCCATCTCTATGAGCCAAAATGTTCTTCACTCCATTCATTTGCCAGCATGATTTGCTGTAATATTTCAAGACATGCAGCTGCCAAAACAATATCTATTGTCACTTTGCATGCTGTCTTGATGATTTTATATAATGACCTCTTTAAAGTGGAAAAAAAGGATTTTAACACAAGTTATTTTCTTGGGTGCACATAACTCAGTTCACTGCAGCTGAAAATGGTAGTTAATCATCTGAAGATTGATTTTGCATCTTTTTTTTTTTTTTCCTCCAGACTCACCAGCTTTAAAACCTCACTGAGCATTTTAATGTGGCCATCGTGAGTGCCTGCCAAAAGCGTTGTTGCTGCAGAGGGGCAAACTGAGCGATTCAACAGGCTGAGGGGATATCAAGACCTGACAGAGGCAAACTTCAAACCCAGAAGCTTATCTCACATTAAATTATTTACAGGCCGAAAGAAATCAATTTTCAAAGGTAATGGCGAATCTCTCCTCCTGTCTTCTGAAGTACAATTCCATCTTGTGTTTTCAGCACACTGTCAGAACCTTTTCAAAATCACATAAATATAAATCAGCACCATTTTTTTTTTGGTAACTGAGCTTTTTGTGTGCTAAAATCAGGGACAATGATGATATTGTTCTTATTCCTTCCTCCAAAGCACAATCCCATTTGACGCACTCAGAGCACTGTCAGAACATTTTTAAAAGTGTATAAATATAAATCGGCAGAAATTGCTCTAAATAAGAGTCTGGAGCTGCCTCTCATGCTCAGGTAATTTTTTTCCTCAGTTATGCTTGCATGTTTTTCTCATGTTTATATTTACTGAAGCAGATAACAGATCGACTAAAGACGTTGTTTTTAGACAAGATTTTCCACCTGCTACAGCGTGCGATCTATACACATGTTAATGTCTAATTGTGGGGCCTTTACATTTACATCTGATATCACTAATCATTATCATTATTGTGATTATGCCTACTATGCGATCAAATCTAAATATGCAAATTAGACAGGAAGAGCTGCAGGATACTCTTGAGGACTGCACTGACTATATTTGGACACCTGGATACTGTGTTCCAAGATGGCATCCCATTCACTCCAATAAAGGTTATACACTGGTACATCATAACATTTTTCAGGCATTTATGGCTCACATAGCCAATACACCTTGTTGTGTATCCATTGTGTTTTTTTGTTCACTTGTCCTATTGAGAAAACTATTGACTCAAGTGATTTGAGATGGGGGGAGCGAGTCAACGATGATGACTCACACCACAGGTCCTGCATAGTATACCACAGAACGCAGCATGCACTGTGTGGTTGTTTTAAACCACTCTTACTTTGTGTGAGTGTGACCTAAGTTCAAGTGTTATGTCACATCAGTATACCTCAGTCCAGTGCTCCAGATATATTGAACTCTGAAGTTTTTCTTTTTTCTTTTTATTTTGGCACTTTTGCCTTTATCTGACACTGGTGGTAGAGATACAGACAATGATGGGAGAAAGAGGGGACATGACATGCAATAATTGTCTCCCAACTGGGAGACGGGTCACGGAAGCTGCACTTATGTGGCAAGCACCTCAACCACTGAGCTACTCGGGTACATGTTGTGGGACTTTCCAGTTTGCCCTTCACAAACTTCAGGCCAAAAGAGTGCAGGCCAGGCTGAGGTGTGTGGGTTGATGTGTGTAAGTTGTAGGCTACAAAAAGCTGATAACATTTGAATTTTAGAGCAGGTTTACTTACTGTGATGACTATGTTAGTGCTTTGTGTGGATAATTTCACAAGAAATCAAAACAGCCAACAATTAAAAACACCAACAGGCACTAAAAGTTGTCTAAGTGTCAAACAAAGTCTCTAAACTCCACAAGCAGCTGGAATAATATCCACAGGCCTCTGTCTAACTCTGATGTATGGACAAATCTCAGACATTCAGGTAGTCTGGTATGCATGGGAAGTGTTGAGGGCAGGGTTACGGTAGGTATGAGAGCTGGACCCAGCAGCTGAGTCAAGTCGAGTACAATTTGTAGTACTGATTCAGCCAGTCTCCACCTGCACTGCTTAAAGCAAGCTAAACATTGTTACACACTACTGAATGAGTTTCTAACACTGTTAAAGGCTGCTATACCTCCATTTTGATCATTGGCAGTAAGGCTGGTAACCTGTAGAAGCTGAGTTGGCAGGAAAAGGAAGAGTCCTTGTCGGTGTTGGACATACAGTGTCAGGAGAATGAATTAGATCTGCAAATGTGTCAGTAGGACACACTTCACTTTCACATTTGTTGATTACTTAAATTTTGAGGTGTTTGTGTTGCTCACAAAAAAACATATTCACCACGTAGGAATTGCTCCTTTTGTAATGACCCTCTAGGCCAGTTTGTGTCACATGATCCTGCAGTACCAATGATGGCCACCACACCCAAATGGCAGTACAGTACAGTGCTCCCCCTTGGTGCTTAGGCACAACTGGCTTCAGCATGCAAGGCAAGGGTCATGTGTCAGATGGCATCCTTGGCATTTCGGTGGCGTTGCTTATTTGCGCTAACATTACCAATAGTTCTCAATGCTAGTAATAGGCCCTTGTTCTGATTTTGTAATCAAATGGATATAAATCATGATCACGTGTAAACAGGGTCATACAGTAAGATGGGGTTTTTATGCAAATTTGTCTGTCTTTAATTAACCAGACTGGTTCTTCATGTGACTGATACAGAATCATCTCACTTGTCACACTGACACAACCCAGCGTTGCAGTCTGTCTGTCTGAGTAAATGTTATCACTTCGGGGACAAGCAGCAGATTTTTCACTTTTGTCTCTGAATTATAAATGGAGGAATGTGCCATTGATTTTATCTACATGTGAGGGATCCAAGTGTTAATTAATTAAAGAGGCCTGTCTCTTTACTCTGCTCTTCAATTACAAGTGAATTAAACAATGCCCCATTGTGAATTATGTCTAATCAGAGGAATAGATTTCACCAATTAAAATGCCCTCCAGTGTGGAGGTGAGAGTAAAAATATGTAGCAGACTTGCTCATAAATCCAAGTATTGATTTGAACGCAGAGGCAGGGCGATTCAATAAATACATCACAGCTCTCTCGGTGCATTGCAATGTCAATGCCTATACACAAAAAGAGACAATGATTGGAGACCATTAAGCTGACTGCTGATGGCATGAGAATATCGTATCATGTCAAAGGAGCTGTTTGGTGTTTTGGACTTTTGGTGTGAAATTTTTAATGAGACTTTAACACATTGTCCATATGGCATGTTGTGCAGTTGCTGTATGGATTGTAGCCAAGTTTGATAGAGAAAGAGATTTTATTCTCTTCTACATTTGATGTTGGAACATAAAATCCCATTTCATGTTGACATGCTGACATCTGTAGAGACTGTAACTGTGATTAGCAGAATATGAGGCTTAAAATGGATCTCTCCATCAAGTATTCTGTTTAAATACTTCAGTATTTCAAGCACTTCAGTGTTACAAAGTGCTTTAAAAGTTGAATTGCATGTGTGCATCAAATAAATATGCATACTGAACATGAACATATCAAGGTCCATCAAAATAAAATATTGACCACAAATAAAGTAAAAGCAAAAAACAAAACCGCAGATTCAGAGATATATTTTAAAGTGAGGAGTGTACGAAACTGTGTATATGCTCTAAAACCATGAGCACATAATTTTACATGCATAAACTGGAATCATAAACCATGTGTATGTGTGATTTTTTTATAGTGAGCTCAGTATCATAGGGCCTAGTTAAGTGGGAATTAAATAGATAAGGATGTAATCAATCTAATAATAAAGTATGGTTGTTTTCTAATTTCACTGACTATGTATAATTACATTTCAGTTGACACAGGGACCCATAATATTCCAATTTAAATCATGTGAATATGCCTAATTATTTTCCTGTGTTCATGTTCTATATTTTCTCCTTTACTTTAAAGCATTTTGTAAAGTGAGAGTGAGAGTGCTATGAAATAAATTGTTGACATGTCACCCAGTCACATACAAGACAGATTCAAGGATAATACAAGTACTATAAATAGCCCAGCAGATCTTAAAGACAGAGCCAGACAGAAGTATGATATGGAAAAAGATGATTAAAACAAAAATAGATCAATTGCCAATGACTCCCTAAATTAGATCTATGACAACTACTACCAGTGACAGGTAGGCCCTCTTCATGATTCGGGTTAAAATAAGAACGCTACCTTGTGTCAATATGTAGATGACAAAAGTTAGCTTAGCCTACCGTACACAAGTTGAATTTAATCACTCAGAACACACAGAACATGAACCCCTGGTCTCCTGAGTGAAAGACCCATTAGTTTGACCAAGCTCTCCTACCTTTAAGGTAGACTCTTTCATCCTATAAACTTTGTACTATGTCAAACCTGTGAATGTTCTCATTTATCCAGGTCATATTCATCTCAAGGAAATTGAATCGAATGCAAATGGACTTGGTTATGACTTTGAAGACATTTCACCTCTCATCCAAGAGGCTTTATCAGTTCATGCTCGTCTGAATAGGCTAGGCTACTTTGTACTTAAACTTACTATAATTACTATGGTCACTAGAGGTAGCTGCCAATTAAAACCTCTTAAACAATCAACTGGTGTTTTTTCTATCGTAGAGAAGAGAGAAGAAAAACTGAAACAGCAACTAGACTAGCTACCAGTGAAAAAATGTACTTTGATGGTGATCAATGCAACTTTATGTTTAGGTAAAATGGTATGGAAACCAGTGAAGTGGAATAGTGGTGGAGAGCAAGGCATGTCAAGGCTCACTGTTCTCTCACAGCATGTTATCTAATGTAAGGATGGTATATATTTGGAAAAGAACAGAACCCACAACGGACCCATGGAGGATATCACAGCGATGACCTGAACTCTCCAATGGCATCAGATAAAGTTCTGTTCAGCAGATAGAGAGAAAGCAGCCTAAAGCAGTGGCAGAGATGCCAACCCAGAGAGTAGGAGTGAATGATCGTCCGTGTCAAAACCTGCTCTGAGATCTAGGAGAACTAAAACAGGATTTTCCACCTTACTTACTAAAAGCAAGCCATTCATCACCTTGAGAAAAGCTGTCTCGCTGCTATGAGGTGCACGTAAGGCAGATTGAAATTTCTTCAGAGACTATTACAGCTCAAAAGAGTAACTAATTAGTTTGCCGCTTTTTTTCAAGAACCGTGGGCAGGAATGGCAATATAGAGATTAGTCAGCAGAAGGAAATAGGGGTCAAGACTTCTATAGCAGAGATACAGAATCGTGATACTATTGTTTAGGGTTATAGATGGATTAATAGTAGTTTCGAAGCACATAAAGAAATGATTTTCCAATTTCCAAAAAGAGAAACAAATAAGTAAGAATGGCCAAACAAAAAAAATCTTAGTTACACAGAAGACAGATGAGAGTGGTGATAACAGAATGCTTTTTTCACACATGCACACTTGTATTTTTAGCCACACTACAGTAGCAGGGGCACACTGACGATGGCAGTGCTGGTCGCTCGTTCTGTCGATCTGTTAGTCCAATGCTGAACACCAGGGTGAAATAAAAAAGTATTCATGGATTGCCATGAAATTCCGCACAGGCATGTAGAGAACATGATCCCGAGCGGATGAATCTGAATTATACAGTTTAACCCTTCAACTAGCAACGAGAGGTTTTGTCTAATCCAAGACTTACTTTCAAGACAAAGTAACTGATCACATTTTGGGACATTACTGTTGTACTGTGTAATTAATACTAACATTGCATACTAACTCGTCTTATTTGTGACCCATTTGTTATTTTGTGATATGATGTGATGTGATATGATACGATACGTGATTCCCATTATCCTCTTGGGGTTTTGCATCTTTATTTCAGTGATCTCACATATGTTTTCTCTCTACCAGGAATGGCAGGAATTTTGCCCGAGGCTTAACCAACACCTAATTCCAATATTTCCACAAATGATGTTGCTCTGCTCTGCTCTTGTCTGCTGTGCTAGCTATTGATAGGCCAGGGCTGTGCTGGTGCACTCTGATTTAAGAATTTAGCCCTCGGCTAAGTGACCAAATAACAAAATAATGTTTACACTGCTGATGTTAGCAGGGCAACATACTAAAATTCAGACATTATTTCAAGTAAACATGCTAATTTTAATGCATAGACACATGGGAATACTTAAATGCACTTTAATGCACAAATGCTACATATTGTATCTTTAATAGCATAACATTAGTAAGCATTTAAATACTAACTCTAAACTATTGAACTGTGCTGTCCTGCTCTGCAATAGTCACTCACGAGGGACAAAAACCAACAATTCATTTTGATTATAATAATTACATGGAGTGACAGATTTCCATCAACAGTCAATAAACAATAGTATTTAATTACTACCCAGTTCTACGTTTAGTCCTGTGAAAATAGGAAATGATGCAAAGTGATCACTAATTGAATATATATATTTTCAACAAAGTGCTTGTGAAAATAACAGGTGAATTCTTTTTAGAAATTGAAATTAGCAAATAAATAAAGTGTGTAAATGGAATTAAATTCAAAATTTTCTCAACAGTTTTAGGTGCAAAGTCCAATCTCTTCTAATTAAAGCTTTGATACACTCATTAAGACATTACATCAATTTAGCCACAGTATACTGTATTAATTAAGATATCATACCTCTAGGAAGTGTAGCTGGAGCTTGAATGAGGTGGCTGTCTTGCCAAAAAATACTCAGTTTAAGATCAAGTTTAAAAGATTTGACTAATTCAGTGGCATGTGGTATTTAAAACACGTAAGATTTGCCTTTCCTTTCTCTCTGCTCTTTTGCAGGGTTGTCAGGCTCCATTACAGCAGAAGACAACCTTCTAACCTCACCTCCCGGAGCACTTGTGCTGCTTTACAGCGCACCAGTCACCAGCCATGCCTTTGCTATCTAATGCATAATTTGGTGCCTAATTTGACAGTTTTCTCTTCAGCCTGTTTTGCCTGTAGGTTCCCAGTCAGCAGAACAAGCTCTGCATGTATTGCATGCTATTTTTACCTGAGTGCACATCTATTGTTGATAGGTAATTGTTGAATCCCTCATCACCATCACAGTGTGGGAGCCTCAATGGCATTGTAACCTATTTCATTTTATGCAGGAGATTTTTTTTTCCGTCCATTGATGATATGGTAAAATAGATTACACGGTCACAACGGTGTTTTTATTTACTGTAACTTTGAATGTGGTGGAGAATGGTGTTTCAGGAGGTGGAGACAATTTAAACACAGAAACGGGCATCAAACATTCATCCCCTCATCCTGGATTTCTGCATCTCATTTGGGGAGCCAGTCCAATTACTAAATGTGAGTCCTTCACAGGGAACTGTTGCAGAAGACACGCGATTATCCTTTTATAGTCATGAACCAAAATCCCCCCAATCCTATTTGTTGATAACCCCCACCTGCGCTGGCTTAAGAAATATGAAATGAAACCTGGGAAACAGTATCCACTGAAGTTGCCATCCTCTCCAGTAAACACAATGCCATTATATCTGCCTGTAATGAAATCGACCAGCATGGGCTAACCCGTCTCATCTGCAGTCATTGCTGGCACTCTGGAGATGGACTCCCTGTACGCATTCGCTGTGTTGAGTGTTTTATCAGCAAACAATGATTCAATGCTTTGTGGTCTACCACAAGCTGTGCTTCTCACACATCAAGTGGAGTGCTATTAGAGAATACTTGGGGTGAAGAAGGGTGGGGGTTGGCGCCTCGGGACGAAGTCTCTTTGCACTGCAGGAATTGTGCTGACTGGGCCATTCTGATAGACAGGCCATGTCTGTATTCAGAGCTCAGCGAGGTTCAGGAGCCCTATGTGACAGCAGCAGTGTTTGCCAAAGGGGAGAAGAGGCCATGGCAAAACAAACACACTGCTTTAGTTCAGCGAAAAAGTCTGAGAGCTGGTCCTGTTTGCTAAAGTCCTTGGTGCTCACTGAGACAGCAGAGATGAGAGGCGAAACAATCAGTAAATAAAATGCTTTGGATAGCTTTGGGGGAAAGCCATACTATATAGCCGTATAGCATACATATTCCATCTCTTGTGGTTTATGATGTTAAATCTCTGCTAGCTCCAAATATGACTTTTGACACGTGCATTTGAGCATGGTATATGGAATAAATCTGAGTGCAGCCAAGTCTCCTGAAGTCACAGACAGCAGTACAATACTATACAAGCAGCCTTTTGTGTCTTCAGCTGCCATTTTATTTGACCTTGGGAAATCTTTTGTGAAAGACACAATTGGCCAACAGACATGAGAAAAAAACCCTACTTACGCTGAGTGACACTTTAGTTCTTTACATTGACCCTAGGATCAACAGTATACTTTTCATCCCAAACTTTTTGAATGGTTAGCAAACAAGCGAGCACTGTTGAGAGAGCATGTTTCATACAGTATTATTAATGCAAGGTGTGAGGTTTTAACAATCAGTAGAAAAAATATAGTTCTCATCCAGCAGGAATATTATACACTATTATAGACCTATAGACTATACTTTTAAAAAACAGTTCTTTAAACATTTTCATCTTAACATCATCAGATTTCCTGTTGAGTTAACAAAAGAAAAGCAGTAGTAGCACAACTGACTTTGGCAGCACTTATCATTGTACATTATAATTCAACATGTCTGTCAAGACCGAGTACCTCACATGTAGACAATAAGAAAGTATCAAAGGAAATAATTACAGTATTCAGAAGTCAGAATGATTCCATCAGAAGCACAGCATGCAGGTGAAAACTGATTGCCACACTTACAAAAGAGAAATTGCACGATACACTGGGCTTTTCAAGTATCTTGGATAGTTTTTGGGTACATAGATATCCACGGCAAGCTTTGAATAATCACAGTGTGTATGTTAGTAATGCTGTTTGATCATATTTGCCTCCTAGGTGAAAGTGCACTTACAAAACTAAAAGCTACTCAAAAAGGCACAAACTGATGTGAGTAAAAGGTTTCTTCTCATGGGGTCAACAACCACTCTCTTCTTCCTGTCAAAACCTGCCACAATAGTATTCACAAATAGTTTTTAAACCGCAACTTGCTTCTGGCATTTTTTTTCCCTTACCTCTTACCATCTTGCATGGCACACATCGTTTTTCGACCTGTCTCTCAAAAAGTGATGTTAGAAGAGCAAGCCCAAATGCTGAATTCTACCAAACCATCAAATTGTACCAAAAAAGATAAAATGATTAAAAAAAATACCTTAAGTATTAGCATGAGTATATATATAGATATACTGTAAAATATGCAATCATTCATGCTTATATTGGTCGGTTGGCCAACCCACTGCTTCCATCTAGGCTGGAATCTCACAACAGCTATTGTATGGATTGCCATGATAGTCTGTGCACACTGTCATTGTACCCGGGGGAGAAAGCCTAGGCCTACTGATCCTTTTTCTTTCCCTCTGGCACCATTGCAGGTGAAAGTTTTCACTTACTGTATCCTAGGAAATATCTTGGATCGGATTGGCACAAAATTCTGTACAGACATGCGCACATTGTTCACATCGCTGACATTAGCATCACACATGAACAGCTGATAATCGTTTTAATTTGAAATACTTTAATGATTTGCAGGTATGCATTCATATAATGTAAAATCTGAACATCATTTGTTTGGCTTAGACACTGGGTACATTATTGGCAAAAACATGAGTAAACCCCAAAAAGATGAATAAACCCTTAAAATGTCCATATGCAGTAAGTGCTTTCGACTGCAGTGTTTATATACTGCGCATAAATGCTAAATATGGGGAGGTTTTAATCAAGTGTTCCTGTTCCACCGTCAAACCAGAGCAGCTCACCAGCCAGACGTGTTATGATTGCATGTCTTTTGTATCTCTCCTCCTCCCACCTCTGCGGGAGTGTTAATAATTCACCAGCGTTGCATGTGTAAGGCCAGTGGCATCTATGTGACCACTGCCGCACAGATCAGGTACAGCCCTGGGCGAGTGAATCCTGTGTCAGCGCGTCGGGAGCTGCGGCTGGCGAGTGCTTCGCATGCGCCGTGCCGCAGCTCCTCATCCCTTACACAGAAATAATCAATCTGCGATTCAGGAGCGCTCTCCCCTTGAATCCCAAGACCCTCTGTGATGGCAGTAAATTTATGAGGCAGCAGACAGATTGACAGCAATTGAATAATTCTCAATATTTATGTGTGCAGTGGAGGACCTCCAAAGTAGTGGCGGATAATGAAAGATGATGCTGATGTTGTGTGAAAACACTGAGTGGAGGAAATGTGACTGATATTAAAGTGATCTAATTATGTGGAATCAAATGCATATAGTGCTGTATAAAGGGAGGAGGTTTGGCGCGCAATGGTATGGAGCTGTCAATTCAATAATGTGTCCTTCCTGGTGCAGAATCTTATTCAATTCAGCAGAGGTTAAAACCCGATGATATGACTAGACAGTTCTCCCACAGAAATCTTATTGTTCCTGACAGCCAGGGAAGACGGCTTCTAAATGACATACAATGAAACAATGAAAAGAATAAATGCCTACTGTGTTTTCAACTGAGACAGAGATACCTACATTCATACTGTGTGTATAGCCAGTTTGAATTGGAGGAAAAGACCAGGTTTTAACTTATCCTTGAACTGGTAAGCTCCAACCTCAAAACTCATATGTAGCCCGTACAAAAGAAAGCATTAATGGCGTGCACATTTAATGATGTGATGCACTTCATCTAAATTCCAGTCACCTAGGATTTGTTCACACAATTGCTTGCATTAGTGCAACAATATACATTTTGATGCTGGAACATCCCAATCCGACGTCTAGGAAAACACAGCATGCCCGGAATGTAAAATCAATCGCAACCTTCATTAGAGTCGAGCAAAGATCTCTATCGACACATACAAATGTACTGAGGGTGAAATGGATATATTCAACAACGGCACATTCTGTAAGTGTGTATGTGTGTGTGTGTGTGTGTGTGTGTATTGTGTTGTGTTAACCTTGCACAACATGCCAACCATGGAGACTGGTCTTTTTAAGTAATGAGATTAGCTGACAGCATATGTGCAACAGGATAGTCTCTATTGCAGGGCACTCTTCGCGAGCTCAACATGCTGGTCAGATTTACTGTTGCAAGATGTCAATGGCTTCCCAGTACTGTTATGTAGTATCCATTACCTTTAATATTACCTCTGAATTAAGAGGTATTTGAATAGATGCAATGGATTGACTTCACAAGAGATAAAACTCGTTGGATCTAAGAATTATTTACCACCTTATTTTGGAGAGAAAATGGCCCCCAAGTGCATGATTCTTCCTATAAAGTTTTCTTGTTTTTTTATACATATTCTTACCAATGCCTTCCGGCCTATAAATCTGTCATATTATGCTGGTTTGCGGTGGCGGATGGGTTGTGAGGGCCGGGGGCGGGGGGAGGGATGCGGTTGGCACTATTGTGTGTGTGTGTGTGTGTGTGTGTGTGTGTGTGTGGGCATGTGAACTTGGCAGAGACATGAGATGAGAAAATACACTCACCAATTCTATTGTCTCCTGGAGATTGTACATCACGGTTCAGCCCGGGCGGTGTGTTTCTAAGCGCTGCGATGCATTTACCGTCCAAAGGGAGGATTAGCGAGGAACACGCAACAGGATTTTGTCTTTTCTCTGCAATGGCTCAATTTTCATATCTCCTTCAGCAGAGACTCAAGTAAGGGTTCAACAAATGGTCGGAACAGGAAGATTGTTATATCAATGAGTTCTTAAATAAATAGAAATGTGAGATGGATATTATTGAATAAATAAACTACAGTAGACAGCATTTCTGATGTTAAACAAAACTGTCACTCAGTCTTTGGATTCATATTTTTTTGGAATTGTGAGCTTACATTTATGGAAATACTGAACATTGTTGATCTACTTGACAAAGCTACATGTGTTACCTACCCAGCCAGCTAACTATAGGCTGGTCTAGCAAACAGGAGCTGACTGCCTAAATCTGGAAACAGTAGTTGCGCTTGCTATCTTAAGAGAACAAGGGGGTGCTTGTCATTGGATGGAGGGTGAGGGTGACTCCACAGTCATGAAAAATGCCGTTGTGAGATAAAAACGGGCCACTGAAAAGGGGAATGGATGAGAGCGGGCGCATGTCGCCTTCCAGTCACCGTAACGACCATGACAAAAAACAGTTCATGATTTTCTGTACTTCCCCAAAGAGTCAAGGACAGTAAAAGAAGAGATCTGTGACACCAAACCATCCAGAGAGAGGAGTAAAATTGCAAACTGTGGGACAAAATGTCTGCGGCTAAGACTTCATGAGGTTGGTTAATGATGTCACTGAGCACACGTGTGCCAATTACACCTGTAGATCAAAACGAATAGGAAAATAGTCTGCAAGAGGGTATTTTACTGTTAATAACTCATAAACTGAGTTGACCTACTTTCTAATGATGAACCTTGTAATCAGCATAAAGTGTAAACGTAGGATTTGGGGCTAAAACCGGCCTGTTTCCTGGGAGTCTTGGTTTGTAGTAAAAGATTGCCTAATAAAAACAAACAGCTGTCAAAGTAGAGACAGCAGCCTCCACTTCACCACAGCCATGCAATTAGTTTACTACCAAAACAGCAAAGTGTGTTAGAAGAAAAAAGTGACAGAAGTCAGAAATGCGTTGCCTGGAGATTCAATGACATAGTTGTACTGTAAATGTCAGATTTGTCCCCTTTGATGGTGGCAGACTGAAGGACACGCATCACTCATGAAACTACACTGATCTTTGATGTGCCAAGACATAAACTGTTTCCCTGCCTGCCAAATAGGATCAGGTATATATGTTCTTTATGCTAT
>JBCAUF010000061.1:5560127-5570357 GCA_038406115.1 Haemulon aurolineatum | reverse complement strand
TGTGCACTGGGCCAGCTGGTCATCTAGGGTGTAGATGGTAGATGCTCTGCGATATGATATACGTATCTAGAACACAGGTCGTCTAAATGTAGAGGAGGAACAGTACACATGGGATCTGCTTGACTTAGTAACACCGCACATCTCTATTCTCTGCAATCCAGGCTCTTTCAGACCGTGATAGGCATTTATTATTTAGAGGAGCATGAGATAGAGAGCAAACGCCAGGATCTATCAGAGTATTATAGAGATGGCCTTAAGCTCAGGAGCCAGTGGCTCTTGGACAGACCTAATATTATTTCAGTACACAGAGATAAGTGTGTCTGAGGCACAGTTGATCAATTTGCTATGCATCTTTCATCTGACAAAGCCTGCTAAAACTTTGAAGCCTGCATTGGATGATTTCATTTGGCAAACGCTGCCAAAGAATGTGATAACTGTTGACATTAGCTGATGTTTCATCAATGGAGCCGGTTTAGAACTGATGCAGCCGATGAATGAATAGGCTAATCACCTGCGAAGAAGTGGACCTTGAGAAGATAAATCTCTTGTGAATACACGTTTTCTTCTTTTCTTTTTTCTTTTTTTTGCAAAAAAAAATCTCGTATGCGATTAAAGAAACTATAAAGCAAGCAGCCTCTGTCCTACTTTGGTATGGACTGTATGTGTAAAATGGGTTTTAAGGCAGTAGTATCTCCAAAGATACTAATAAGAAAAGTCATGATGACATCATAACTTCTAAAAATGAAACCTAGAGCACGGTGGCACTTATGACGCTGGGAGAAATACCGAAAGATATCATGCACGCAAAAAGAAAAAAAAAAGAAAACGAAAACTCAGCACGTCTCTATCTGATGGTCCTTTAAAAGAAAGTGGCGTGGTCCCTTTAAGAGTTCGGCGGAGTCCAGTCCTTTCCAGTCTCTCCCAGCCCTGCCACTGAAGCCCGGGCCTTGTGCCAGTCCAGTGGAGGGTTTACATAGGACAGGCTGACTGAAGGGGTGGAGGGGGAGGGAGGGCGCTCCGTGGGCTCTGATTAGACATCACCAGGCGGAGCAGAGCAGTGCGCTGATGAGGACTGCGGAGAGGTACAATGGGCTGAGGCGGATCGCTCCTGAACCCCGCGCTCCCATGCCTGCAACAAAAAAAAAAAAAAAAAGCCAGCAGAGCAGCTCGTGAGGAACCAGAAATACCCTACCAATCAAAGGGAGAAAACCTGCACTCTGCTGTGCTATCCTCTAAATTTCTGACAAGTCATCATAAATCAAAAGCTAACTGTGATTTTTTTTTTTTTTTTTTTTCCATATCTACATTATTACTGGCTTTCAACAGGAGAGGCTATTTAAGTATCCTGAGAAGATAAAGTTCGTATCACATCAAAGAGGAGAGCGGCAAACTGAGCCGCCTCACAATTTCGCACAGCAGTGGGATGGGAGCACAGAACTGCTTTATATGCTGCGGCGCTGTGCAGCCAGTCAACAAGGAATAATAACCCAATGGCAGAGATGGATGACACCGCGCACGCATTTCTAAAAAGGTCGCTTTTCTCGCACTCGAAATAAGTCTATTACACATGGTTGGAAAGGGATGCAATGAAGCCAAATTAAACGTTGTCTCTGAATTATTGAATCCGTGGTCGAAAAAGGAAATGAAGGATAGACAGCCGTCTGACTCACTTAATTTATGGATGTGGATGGGTTCACTGCCCACACCTTCGCCGCCCTCACTCATGGCCTTGATCTGAATGAGATAGTTGTCACTGGCCGAGAGGCTGAGCTCCACAGTGGTCTTGTTGGTCAGGATGGTGTTGACGTCGTTGTAGCGGTGCCTCTTCAGCAGCACCTGGGGCACGGGAGGGTGACGCAGAAAAATGAGCTGATGCAAAACAAAAAAGCGCCATAAATCAGAGCTGCTCGGTGAATTGGGACCCACCAAATATCCAGTGACCTTTGACTCAGTCTCCGCAGCGACTACAGGGTCCCAGTTCAGCGTGAGCGTGGAGCCAATCATGGTCCACTGTATGTTGAGCGGAGCCCGATCTGGAGCTAGAGAAAGAACCAGAGTACAGATATACTGTGGGATATGCTGCATTAGGACAATTTCCTGTGGTTGCGCGTATACAAAACAATTTACAGCAGAGCTAGCGCCTCACACAGTAGCTCGGCTCATATGAAAAACGCTCATTTTATCTCTGCATAATAAATTGAGGCTGCAGCAGAGCACCCCCGCTAATTAAGATAGAGTGAATACTAAGGTGACCCTGAGAGCTCAACACGCCGCAACGCAGAAAACACATGCAAATGGACGAAACAAAAGCCAATGAGAAAAAAAAAAACACGAAAACACCTTCGCCAGCGTGACAGCACGCGCGCGGCATTTGGCAAAGTGAGAAACCTAAAAGCGGAAAACATGACCGAGGCACGCGAGTGTTTTCTCACCTTGCGACTCTACGTCTGAATGCTGCACATGTGCTTTCAAATTGTCTAATTGCACATTGTTTTGTTTTTTTTAACCTTGCAGCGCGTTCGGCATTCAGGGACATCAAAGAATTCTCTCTCTCTATTTCACCAAATAAAATTACAGTGTCAAGAACTCCATGGTCACTGGCACCAAATCTCTGGCCTAAGGAAATGAAAAAGAGATACGACCGGAGGAAGCCGGACTCTTTAACCCTGCTGTCATGAAACATGAGCGTGCCATGGTTACTTTTTCACCCAAATTGCAGAATGTCTGTGGGCTGAAATCCATAAATGTCACGACTCTAGCTTACGCAGCAGTTGTCTAGTTTAGCTCTAACACCACTTGTCCATTTTAAATACCTAAATTGTCACTGCCACTCTGTTCCACTCGACCCGCTGATTTATCTGCTCCTCTTTTTGCCTCCTTCTCTCAAGGTAAATGGAAAGCTCTCTTGTCAGACCGAATTCTGCGAGCACGACCAACGAAGCTGAAGAAATGCTACGCCTATCATGTTGAGGACAGTGCGGCGTCATCCCGGAGACGCGGGTCATGAACGAGGGCCTTTTAGAAATGATTTCAATGCCCCTCTGGGACGGACTCACGTGGTTTCTTTGTGGTGGTGTTGATGGGCGCCGACTGTGGCCCGGGGCCAGCCGTATTGAAAGCAGCCACAGAGAGGTAGTACACTGTGTTCGCTTTCAGCCCCGTGATGTTAACCAGCGTGTAGTTTCCAGATATGCGCACTTTGCCAACGGTGTCTGGCTTGGTGTCATCTTCCCAGTACACGACCTGTCGACGACCAAAAAGAAAAAAAAACATCAAAAAAGTCTCAATCGTGAGCACAAACGGCCAGATTCCAGTGGTGCATTTCACAGCTTTATTGAAATTCATATTCCATCACAAAATCTGAAATGCTGTTTTATTATAGAGGGGGAGGAAGGGGAGAGATGATAAATAATACATTTTTCACTAGTGGAGTCTCAATTACTGATGCACATCCTTTCAACCACCCTGGGCATATAAACCGGGCATTAGTGGGTCATATGATAACTGACCGGGGACGAAATAAAAAAATCATGATTACTGCCTGTTTTGATCATAAAAACAACCTCAACTCCTGCTTTTATCTGAGGAAACCAGATATTAAAACTGAAAAGCAGTTACGAAATCAAACACTTCAAAATGGCGTACTAACAAATTACAAACACGTGCAGTATGGCAAAGCAGCTCTCTGTTGAAAAAAAAAAAAGATGCAAAAAGATGAGTTTGATTTCCTTTATGGTACCAGCCTCCAATTAATGGTGCAGGTGACGAGATATTTGATAGAGCAAATGGACCAATTTGTCGCTCGCTTTGGGTCATCTTCAATACTCATGTGTCTGGTATTAAGTGACATAAGAGTTACGTCAATAAATAATTGAACTGAAATGTGAAGTCCGCCCTCGGGGGTTTGCTCACGCAATAAATTATTTCATTTCAAATTTGTTATCAATTAAAGCTGTGTATGATATGCAGCAGAATTCGGTTTACAGTAATATAATCTTTTGAGCATTGATAATGATGATTACATTAAACTGAAACTGGACCGCATTTGCAATCGCGACGACGTCTAATTAACAGCTGAGCACCGTATCCATGCAGTCCACCGCTCCGGATCCATACTGTTGGTGGCCTATTGAGATTCAGGAGCTTAAATCCACTTCAGGACCGCGTTTGGAGAAATAAGCTCTGTTCTGAAAGGACAATGTGGCCACTGCTATGGCAACTGGCGAGCTTTGTGCTGAAGGCCAGAGGTGACAGATATTGAAAGAGCACCAGTGGAGAGAGAAGAAAAAAAAAAAAAGAAACAGCAAAGCCCTCTTTGCATTCTTGAAAGGATGAGGGGTTTTATTTTCCTCTTGTGGGTTTTCTGCTGGTGCACCACAGTGTTGGGGTCATTTCATGATATTACTAAACTTAAAACAAAATATTTGCAGAGATACGCGAGGAGATATAGCAGAATATTAGGCATTTTTACAAAAGAAAGGAAAACTAGTTCGAAGAACAATGAAAGGGCGGTTATGAGCTGATAAACAAGCCACCGGGAAATGTTCAATTATCATGTTATTTGAGAAAAAAAGACGAAAGCGCTATTTTGCTGAGAGTCATAACGTACCTCGTATCCAAGCACTCTTTCAGGGACGGCAGGGAGAGCTTCCCAGATCACTTCAATTTGCACTGCAGACACACTTCTAGTCCTAACCCTCTTAGGAGCCACACTGGGGACTGCAGAAATAGAGCGCTGGTGAGAATCCCGGAGACTCATCCAGCAACACATCACACACACACTAATAGCAAAAAGGGGAAAGGCACAGAATAGACCTGTAGTTTCACTGAAAAGCTATTTACCCGGCCCTCTTTTAATGGGATCTGTGACTGACATGAGGGAAGACTATCTGCCCCGCAAATTCAATTAACAGAATACCTCCCTGACAGCGCGGTGTGGTAAGTGTCTGCTAGGATTTCCTGTAATCTACCAGCATGATAACTAATATCAAGTTGACATTCCCAGCTTGAGAGGGGAGGGGGGAAAAAAAAATCATTTCATCATTGCTATTCCAAGGTCATAGTTGTAAGGAGAGAGATTATAGCTTATTTAAGCGTCACTCTGTGCTGTCTGCAGCGCACCTTCCTCTGCCGAGTACACGGTGCCGATGGAGCTGAAGGGCCCCTCCCCCCGGTTGTTGTACGCCCCCACTTTCACGTCGAAGGGCGAGAAGGGCGGGATGGTGTCGTTGCGGAACACGTAGCGCGCCACGCCCGGTGTGGAGATAACCGCCCGCGTCCACGTGACCGTGCCCACGGGCCGGAAGGCGATGATGTAGCCGAAGCCCTCTCCGTTCTGCAGTTCCTCAGGAACAGGCTGGGAGCAAAACACAAAACTATAGTGATATTAAAACGCATACAGACAAAGAAACAGACAGGCCCGTCTCTGCGCTGTACCTCCGACGAGGGCGTCTGTGATTAGACACGGCCCCCTTTCTTTGCCGTTACCGCCCAGAACACTCCACAGTCACCTCCTGCCTTATCTGTTCCTCCTGCATGGCTATGTAATTGTGGCTAAAGTGCAAAACTCTTCAGAGCAAGTGCTCTCTGTCCCTGCCTTTCGGTGGGAGAAATGGCAATGGGAGGCCCAGCCGGAGGAGAGGTGTCTCGCTCTAATGTGGGTCATAAAATTGCTCCGTTCAATTTCTGCACAATTAAGCAAAACCATTACTCGGCCATGGAGAGAACAGTAAAATGTGACAGATGACTTACCTCCCATGTTATCACTAATTCAGACTTTGTGCCGCCTCCACCTCCGACATCAGTGGGAGCCGTGTCAGGAACTGAGAGGTAAAGCCCAGAGGGGGAGCAATTAGAACACAGTTTACAAAGCTCAACAACATGCTTCAACTAACACTTGTAGCCTTATGACACCGGAGCCTGTTGCAGATACTTCCATGCGTCTGTGCTTCGCCCGACAAATCCCTCTCTCTGTGCAAACGCAAACATTTCACAAAATCGTGAATTACTGATATTCCCCAAATGTCACTGTGCATAAATACCCAGCCAAGATCTGTCATATTTTGCAAATGACATTCCGACTCAACCCACTCCGTGCCTTTTCCCACTCAGCTGTTTGTGCACTGCGGTGTGATGACAAAGCTGATAGTGGAGGTGGAGGTGGAGGGGCACTCGTGCACGTCCTTATAGTATCCTTTCACATTTAATGTGTCAGCAAATGGTTGTCGCTGCATTTATGTCTGATGCCCTTGTATGTTTGTCTGTTCGGGTTGAATATTTCCCGGGAATTCTTGCTTGTTTTTGGCTGTGTATTTGTTAATTGAAGACTATGTCCTGAGGGACCTTACCAAATCTCATGTTGTTGCTATTTTCTGACCATGGAACGCCTTTGTTTTGGCATAATAGAACTCTTAAACATCCTTTAAAGGTCCCATATTATACTGTTTTTCAGCAAAAAGCTGTCAGAGGTCCAACAACACTGTATTCGAAATGTATTGCCCCAAACTCATCTGTGGTCCTGAATTTCAGCTGTCTAAAACACTACACGCCCCTGCACCAATATGCGGGAGAGGATGCCGCATGTGCTAGCGGTAGCGAGCGCTGATGTTTATGATGTATCGCTTTGGCTACGGAGTGTTTTTATGGAGTTTATGGAGTGTTTTCGCACAGAGGAGTCCTTTCGTTACGTCACAAAAGGAGCTGAATGTGAACAGCCTGTAGTAGCTGCAGAGACGATGCAGGACTCGTTTGCTTTCCTCATTCTGAGAATTGGTTGGCTCAGGTAGGACCAGTTTATATGTGAGACCAGATAAATAATTCATAATATGGGACCATTAACAAAATACAAGGAAGTCACAAAGCCACTCCTTGATGAAAAAAAAAGATATATAAGTTGTTTGAACGGCCGTCGCACATTAGGCAAGGTCTCAACGTCTGGCTTTACTTCAAATTTCAGCACCGAAATGGGTCTATAAATATCACAAGCAAAGCAAAAAAGCAATAATTTCCGCGGGTTTCGTTGACAGAGGTGCGAACGCACAGACTCCTCCGGAATCACAAAACCTCTCATGTACGTTGAGTTTTGCCTCTTTCACTTTCCTCTACAATTTCGCATCTCGCACAGCTTGAAATGTCAATTAAAATGCCGTCTGAGTCGTGAGCTCCATCAGAGCTGTCGGGACATTTTTATTTTCAGCAGATGATCAAACACTTGCCACTGTATTTTTTCCCCACCTCAAAGGTGGTGCAAAGGAAGTGTCGCTCCACCACCATGTAGCAGCTAATGATTACAAATGAAAAACATCCGAATATAAGAAAGAATCATTTTAGAAGTAATTAACCGCAGTGCTGTGGTTAAATTATATAGCAGGATACAGGAAGATAAGTGATCATTTTAAAATCACAGCAAATCCTTTGAACACTGTTTTATGTGTGCATGTGTGTGTGCAGTGAAGTGTATGTAGTTTCACATACTGGCATCCTCTGTCCTGGTCTTGGTCGAGGCCGGGCTGGGCTCTCCCAGGCCTACAGTATTGCGGGCCACCACCCTGAACTCGTACTCCACCCAGGCATTCAGACCCACCACTGTGGCTGTCAGCATGTTGCCGTTGACCACCTCTGGCACTGCAAAGTGGAAATTAGATCTTTAGGAAATCAGGACGGCAGACACAAACTGGATGATTAATTCATAAGAACCCAGATAAATAAGGTACCTGTGTCAACAGCCTGCCAGCCAACGGTGAAGGGCGTCCGGGCCTGGATGATGTAGCCGGTGATGGGGCTTCCGTTGTCCCTTCCAGGAGTCCAGGAGAGCTGAGCCGTGCTGTCGGTAATCTCCTCCACCGCTACTTTGTCTGGAGGTCCTGGTGGACCTAAATCAGTCAGACAATGAAAATGAAATGAAAAGGATGAACCTGAGGTGATCACCCATTCCGGGAAGCCTCCCCGCTCATCAAACTCATAAAGATTCCTGCACCTTGTTACATATCAAGGCCATCATGCTCCCTTTAATTAAGGGCTGCGTCCTTGGTGTGTGTATGCAGGGACTTTTCAGTGGCTGCATGTGTGATGTGCAGAGCTGCAAAGTGATTACTGAACATGGGAACACCAGCAGTGGAAAGAGACACATGGGACATGTGATCATTTATGAGAAAAGAGGGGCTGCATGGGAGCAGACACTCGTTAGAAGAATAAAAGAAGAGTTTATAAGGAGAGAGAAGGCGTGTCTGTGGCTGTTGCATGCTCCGGCTTTACCATGTTGCTGTTGTTTGCACTACTGCTCAATTATTCAAATGCTTTCCATGATATTTTGCCGATGTGTAAATGAGCCAATTATAGTCATTTTCTGTGATAAACATTGCCTTCTCAAAGCACCTGGGACAGCTATTACAGTTTGTTAAGGGCATGAATACCAATGTAAATCACCAGAGATGAGCCCACACAGTGTGCCAGATACACTGAGCACATATCAACGAAGCTAACTCAGCCTGAAGTCACACACGCCTGCATGAGTGTGTGTGCCACTGTTGCAAATTAAAGAAACACATATAGAAAATACACAGAGGGTGACATAACTGATGACTAAGGTAGCATCCGTTTTTGCTTTGCTTCACTGTATGTTTACTGGTGGCCTCAGGGATTTCTTACATCTCTCTCTCTCTCTCTCTCAAACTTGTCTCTCCTTGAATACTTGCACAGATGCTTCAATGCCACATCATTTTACAGTAAATATACTGGGGCATTATACGTCGTCATACAAAAGCAAGCACTTGAAATCGATTGGTTCTCTTACCTTTGACAACCAAAATGGCAGAGGTAGACAGGCTCTCCACATCAGTGTCAATAACGCAGACGTATTTCCCTCCATGGTTCAGCTGGATGTTGCGAATCATCAGATCCCCTGATATACTCTAGAGGACAATAAGATTGTTAAAAAATAAGGCTAAGTAAGAGATGCAGTGCTATTTCATCACTCAGCATTTGGCTCTGGGATGTTTGAAACATTTATAATGCTTTGCACAATCACATCGTCTCCAGGCCACTGATTTCTGCATCTCTTCAAACACCAACAACAGACATGGCAGATGTACTCTGCACAAATAATGCTATTGGCTGCCCTTCAGGCACTACCCGACCAACCACCACCCCCTACCCCTCCAAACCCCCGCCGCCCCATCCCCTACAAACAGCTACCAGCTAGACACAGGACAAACAAAACAAACATTGTCTAGTTAATTGGCAAGACAATCCTAATTATTCTGTAATTACATAAGCTCAAGCAAGATAGGAGGATAACTCCCAGTGTAAAGAGCAAATATTGTTTTACATAAGCACGTGGTGGCAATGAGGGAACACAACAAAACATCAGCAAACTTTGAATCAACTTTTTCATCTCAGAAAAGGCCTTTAAAGGCTGCTTTTAAGTAGATTTTTTCATCGTCAAGAAATCCCAAGAAAAACAAAACCAACAATGCCCTTGCCAGGCGCATCTTCCCTATCCTCTCTGTGGTGCTCAGCTCCTCCTGAAGATGTAAATGTAATTTTTGAAAAGCAAATAACAAAGACTGTATATATTTTCTTTTTATTTTGTTTACTTTTGTTTATTTATTTATTTTGAAAACGGCTAAATTGTGTCCTAAAACAGCTGGGCACTGTATTTTTTCACAAACTTCACTCAAACAGGTATAAATGTTGTTTTTGTTAGGGACTATTTCCAGTCGTGGATTAATACACATTTTACTCATTTTAAACTGCAGCGACCATGCTGTTGTAAATTTACAAAACATGCAATTTTGGCTGTAGAAAAACTGTGGAGAACTGTGAGAGAAATGTGTCTAAACCTTTGGTGATTCATCCAAGTAGTGGTTCTAAATCACTTAAAGCTAATTTTGAACTTTGGCAAGCGAAGGCAGCTTGCAGAAAACGATCCCTGCGTCCAACATTTAGGACCCAATTCTCACAATAACCGTAATTGTTATTGCAATCCACGTCTTCAAACCAACTAATCACAAAGTGGCATTAAATGACACAGAATACGCTGGCAAAAACAACATTGCTGGTGCCCATGGACACATGTACACACAGATACTACACTGGTGTATATGCTGTATAATAAATGTTCATCAAACATTTATCGCACAATCTGGCAGGTCTGAGCATTATTATTGCGCAGTCTTACACAGATTGCAAACAAGATATTATTAGACCCATCTTGCTGACACTGTGTGTGAT
>JBCAUF010000061.1:5531374-5550534 GCA_038406115.1 Haemulon aurolineatum | reverse complement strand
TGGCGGTCAAAGTTTTGTGAGTGGTGCTTAGAGAATTGAGAACCCCCCCCCCCCCCAAAAAAAAAACTACATAGCAATGTGTCTTTCCAGAAACAACGTTGTTCTTGGAGCTTCTTTCAACCGAAGGAATAGAACAAAAACAGGTGACAGTGCTTTGTGCACATTATCCAGTCGGATATCTCAGAACCTGAATGGCTGGGCACTGTGCAGGGTAACTGTGAAAATATGTCTTTCGTAATTTGGCTGAAGCTAACTTTAACTCATGTGGTATTTAGTGGAGACAAAATGAGTCCACACTTCATTTAAACACTAACCGCTGCTCCAATTTACAGCATGACTGCGTATAGGAGAAAACATTTCCCATCCAGCGTCTGCATATATATCCAATGCTGTACACCTTGAAAGACTATGTGGGCTTCACATACAGTGTACTAAATGTCAGTCAGCTTGGGAATTTTACCAATTTCCTGCAGCTATAGATGTAGCTCCCCATCTGGAGCCAACTAAGGAGCCTCGGTGCTGTTTTGACAAGATGCTTGATGCTCGTATTGTTCTCTTTCAGACCTCCTTTTGAATAAGCAGCATGGGAGTGATTCAAACAGCACAAAGTTAAGCATTTCTTCAGCGCGCTGGGATGACTGTGCTTGAGTTGTTCTTATTCAGTCTGTCCTGCCTATTGTGTGTGTCCGTGCGTGTGTGCATCAGTGTGTGTGCGTGTGTTTGTCAGTGCTAAGAATTCTTGATGCGCGCTGACTTGCAGCAGGGTTTAGTCACTGTCTAAGCTTTTCTTCTCCCTCCAATCGGGATGATGAAAAGTCAGCCGATGGATTGCTCGAATGTGTCATTTCTTGGCTCTGATTTGCTTTTGGATTTCTCCACCTTTTAATTGGCTCTTTACTATTGTGCAGAATCCTTTCAGTAGCTCAGATACAGCTCTGGGTGCATTCAAAAAGAAATCAGACGGAGAAGGACAACAAACTAAATTAAGCGCCACTTAAGTGGTTGAAGTGGCTTGAAGTCTGCTGATTGTCTGCATCGTGCCTGTGTGGTGAGTTTCGAGCCTGGCGAGTTTTGGCCTTGCAGCTTTGAATTAAAGTCGATTTGCATATCATGATAAAGCAGAACATTTTTGCGTTTAATTACAGGTGCTACAGCTTCAGTTTTACTTTTAAATTCCTTCCTCTGTGTACAAGAAGGCGGGCTTTATCTTCAGCAGCAACTCCATTTGCTAATCTTTTATCTTCTTAAATATTTCATGCATGCAGTGTTGATACGACCAGCGAGCATCTTCATCCCACACACCAAGCTATTTGCACATGAGGGCGCGCGCACTATATTAGCCATGTGCAATTTTCCTGGTGGGTGCCCTGCTCTCATTCTCCTCATTAGCCTTTCCCTCTATGCACCTGCACAAATGCCAAACACACTATTCAAACAAGTCGGCTTGCAGTGAATGTGAATAAAAGCTGCAAAGGAATATGCACTTGGACTTTTATCCTACCTTTCAGTTCTCTGCAGGATCTCATTCCCTTTCTTCCACAGGCTAATTGCTGGGGGCGAGGCCTGAGGCTTGCATTCAAGAGTGACTTCGCTGCCTGAGCGAGCTTTTAGCAAGGCCCTTAATGGACTTTTGGAGAAAGTGGGAGGTGAAGCTGTGTGTTGGGTGGGTGGGGGAGACAAAGAGAGGGGCGAGATTAAAAATAAAGGCAACTTGAACCTTTGCAGATCAGCCATGCCATACTAACATCAGCTCTCCTTCAGCTCCGGCAGTGATAGCAGCTCAGAAGCCCAGCGTGAACTCAGCAGATATCCCCATTCCGCTCAAGGCTATGAGTTCACCTGCCGCCCCGCCTTTCGGCTGCACACACAAAAATCCACCCTCGCCGAGCCTGCAGCGCTCATTGTCAGATTTTTGTCGGCCATCGTTCGGACCCCCAAGTGTCATCACATGTATCACGGCGGAATTTAATTTCTCATCGAGCCAGTCCAATGGAAGTCATCAAAGCTTTGCAAATAAATCAATACCCCATCTACATGAGAAAGCATGCACAATGCCACAAAGCAATGCGTTTGTAGTATCCAAATCAATATGATGAAACGAGTGAAAGTAAAATGAGACACTCCATCAGATTCATATTTTTGCTGGCAGAGCCCATAGTGACATCAAATGAGTCTGCAGACTGATTGCTGAGGAGAGCTATAGCAGGCTGCTGGTTTTTATCTTAGGAGATGATCAAACGCACAGACAGATAAGCAGGATAAAAGCAGAGGGAGGGATGCAATCTTACCTAACACCATTAGTTGGGCGCTGGAATAAATAATGCCGTGTTTGTTCTCAGCCACACACTGATACATCCCGGAATCTGACAGGTTTAATGCAGCTATAGAAAGAGCCCCGTTTTCGATTTGTACGCGGCCCTGCGGAGGAAGGAGAAACAGTTCTGCATATCCATTGCAAGGCCAGTCTATTATGTCCAAATACACAGCAGCAATTACTGGTGCGCCATGAAGGGAGGAGGACAGCAGGAGAGGAGAAAGAGACAGAGAAGAAGAAGAAGAATAAAAGGGCAGCCAAAGAGCCTTGTGGCATTAAACGTATGTTCAGCTTGTAATGGGGGAACAGATGAGGAGGCAGTGGTGGAAACTGCTAACCTGCATTAGATACAGAGAAACAAAGCAATGTTGACAAAAGCACTAGCAGCATATTAAAAAGTCATTTGTTTTCTGTGGTTGTTCAGTCGGAAAAACTGTGAAGGCAGCTCGGATGACAACCTACGAGTGATTTTTAACCCAATGATCTAGTCAGAGATCATAAGTGCTGCAGGGGGAACGGTTTCTTACAGTGTTGCGTTAATTATAGACACATATAGGAAGCTGCAGATCAGTAAAAAGGAACATATGTGTGAGCAACAAAGACACTTTAGCTCTTAAACACCGCTACCCTTCAAAGTGAAGCACAGCAAACTGGATTTGTAGCATGTTTCTACAGATAATTACATTTTAGCACTTTTTCGCTTAGTTTGATGGTTAAGCCTGTGAATACTCTCATTCATCCAGGTCATAGTTATCGCTAGGAAATTCAATCGAATGCAACTGGACTTGGTTACATACCAATTTCGATTTAAGTTCAAGTTTAATTAAATTTTTATAGTTTGATAGCTCAAAGGGGAATGAGGGGTGTAGACTGTCGTAAAATGACTTGAGAGAGGTGTGGTGGGAGTTTGGTCAAAAAAACAGCTGTGTAATAAACCTGGAGGTATGGAGTTGGAGGCATGGACCAGTGTCGCGAAAAGATGCTATCTGTGTGATCCCAGAGTGTGTGTTCAGACAAAATTTTCACCTCATGTCATTTGCACAAAATTGGCCACTAGATTGTTGGATTTTTATCCGCCTCAAACCACGTTAGCTGTCAGCTATAATGTGCAACGCAGACACACCAGCCATGTCTGTCGTTGTGTTTGCAATCAGCTTAGCTTTTGACTAAACTGCAACTAGCTGGCTTTGCATCAGTTCACATCAGATTTGCGCTGACCCAGTGCCTTTTCATTGTCTCCGTTTGCAGCCTTGCATATATTCGCCTTAGATTCTGTCTGAACACACTCCATTTACATCTGCTCAGAGGATGGTGTAAATGCACACAAAACGCATCGGGATCAGAATGAATCAGATCGGTCAGACCATGTCTGCGAGTTGTCTGGTTAACTTTGTGATCACATCTCAGCCAGGTGCCGATTAAATTTTTAGAGTAACCACATACTTCAGATGGTCCAAAAAAACACCACCTCTTTCTGCTAGCTGAAGCAAGCCTGGAAGGACTTCTGGTAGCTAGCAACAAAATGATTTTAAAATGAAAATATATTGAGATAAAATCACAATGTGGGTAGAATCGAGGTAACGTGAACACATATTAACACCAGATGTAAATGCAAAGGTCTGTAGATGAGATGCCATTATCCAGATAATGTGCAGAGCTGCAGATGAATGTTGATACCAGGTGTAAATGGGACCTAAAAGTCAGGGTACCTCTGCCTTCCTTTTAAATCTGTCTGCAGCGTTATGAAAGCACAGTACTAAATCGCTGGAGTACCCCTTGAATTTCATGAACAGTAGCTGTACCTTGCAAGTGGAAAATGGATGAGAGGCTGATTCCAACCATCAAAAGCCCGTTCGGATACAGAACATGCTTTCATCCAGAACAGGGTAAATTCACAGCTAATCTTTGTCTGTGCATTTCTGATTCAGCGTAACTCATTAGCAGATGTAACTTGCTGTGTTATTTCATCAAATCGACAACACGTTTTAGGCAACACCAAAGCTGTGAAAAAGATATTATAGGCTTGTGGAAGTGGAGTTAAGCTTAGCTTCTCGGTAAGCCTCAGTGCTCCTTAACGCAGATTTTTCCAGTGAGTGGAGCTCTTCTGGGAGGATGAACAACATTCTTCTACGAGATATTCCCTCATTTTGTGTTTTTAGTGTTCGGCAGGGTTGTTTCAGAACATCTGCATGTATCACATTTCTCCACACTATTTATTCCTGTTTTTCCTTCCTTTATTTGTCACCCATTTGCATTACAGAGAGAAATCTGACAGATACCTCAGCCATCACTTGCTCTCCATTCCTCAGCCAGCTGTAGGATGGCTTCGGCTTTCCATTGGCCTTACACTCCCAGAAGAGGTTTTCTTCGATGGACAGAGCTGCGTCCGTCATCGTCTGGAGCCAGTGAGGTTTAGCTAAGAACAAATGAGAGGATTACCTTTTTAAAACACGTGTTTTAATTAAAGAAGTAGTGGATTAGTGAAGAGTGGTGTTCAGAAATCATAAAGCCGTTGAAGCAGCCTTGCGTTAAATCATCAAAGTTTAAATTCAACAAGTGGATTATCAGAAAAATGAGGAATGGCAGTTGGTGGACAGATTTGAATATTGACTGGGAATCAATGTGGAGCCTGTAAATTAGCATCGCTTTTTACTTTTCCAGCCTGGATCCAAAGCCTGTCCTGTCACGGTGACATGTACATGTACCACATGTTATAGATAAATAGGTTTTCTGTCAAACAAATGAGATTAGAGCTGCGGGTCACATGCATGTTCCCTGCGCAAATGTGGATTTCTGTTACAGAGGCACATTAATTCCTGTGTCTGTCTCACTGTCATGCATGTCACTGTCATCCAATTCGCAGTGGCCCCGCTCACCGTGGAATGAGACACGACCCCGTGCGGCGTTCTTGCCTCGCCGATTCTCCGCCATGCACTCGTACGTCCCCGCGTCTTCCTGCTGTAAATTAGGGATTTCAAGGACGGCGTTTGAATTCTTCATCTTGACTTTGCTGGGGAAAGGGATGCCGCTGGTTCTCCTCCAGCTTATTTCTGGGACGGGGCTGCAAAAGACGAACAAAAAGTTCCCATGGTGGCAACTGTCAGCCGCAGTGATCAAAGTCTGATTACGCTCCGACGAAAAAGTAGTTGAGGCAAGAGCCTTGTGAGTTATTGTTCCCTCCGTATCAAACCGTGAACGCTCAGATTTCCGAAGCTCTTAAAAGAACTTTGATTTCTGCTCCCTTGTCTTTTCATGCTACGGTCCTTGCTCTCCTATGGATTGATGAATCTGAGAACGAGTAATGTTACGCTTGTGCATTCTTAAATCATCTTGAGTAGCACTATGCATGGATGAGCCCACAGCTTATTTCACACACACACACAGCCTCACACAGAGCCTCACACACACACACTGAGGCTGACTTACTTTCCCAGGGCGAAGCATTCCAGTTTCACCACCGATTCCTTCGCAGCTGGAACTGAATCAGGGAAATGAACTTCTATTTTGGGTTCATATTCGCCCATTACTCCTACAAAGGGGAGACAATAGATGACAAGCTTTTTACATTAATGATTAACAGCACACATTACGCACAGGCGTTGGATCAAAGAGACAGTGGTAACACGGTGGGACAGCTAACAGAAAACTCTTTGTGCGTACGGAGCAAAAGTGACCACTGCAGGGCTGGTGAAGAGGAGCAAAAAAAAAAAAGTCAGAGGTGGCTTATAAAAGATTCAGAGAACACATCAGGGAAAAGACTTGCTTGGTAGAGATTTATCACCTGTGGCAATGTGACTTCATTTATGACTGTATTTATATTCACATCACTAGAAGAACGGGTCAAAGACGTCTTCGCAGAGATAGTAGGATGCCCTTTACTATTACCAATTACAACCCCACAGTCTGGCAGCAGGAGCTGATTTGGGGTCCAGTCCATGTTTTCAGATTAAAGGTCACTAAAGACTTTGAGAAGCCGTGGTAAGTGCTAACACCTTACACACGGCGCGGGAAAACATGCAGAAATTGGAATTGCGTCTCCCTCAACACACGATCAATACCCGCCATGTTTAGTCAATAATGATCTGTGACATTTGCCCGTTTAGAAACGTCTGTGTGTCCATCCTCCCAACCACTGGTTTGATTGGAAGAATGTCTGAATAGAGGCACACATTAAGGACTCGACGAAAGCACTGCACCACATAGTTGTTTTGCTAATGGTTAACCAATTATTTATTAATGCTTTTTTGATTATAAACCATTAATAACAATGTCTAGGTTGCCCATTTATGAGAAACCTGGGTGGCTGGCGTAATGGTGTTGTAATTGTTGGTAATTCATTTTTAAATTGTCACATGCCTCATTTTCAGTCAAGCCATAAAGTTTGCAGTCATAAATGTTGTTTAGTCATTAAAAAAACAACAGCTTGTGGTCCGGAGAGATATAAGTAGGTCCCTTATAGGAGGCAGTTCCAAAGACACAACACAGTGCTGCTGAGCACGCTGTGGGATGGAGAAGAAAAGCACAGCAGTATAGCAGCACTTACTTGGTGGTTTGCAGGTCACATGACATCCATCAAGCTAGATCATTATTGTTACCATTTTAACCCCCCCCCCCCCCCCCACAGAATCTACTAAGAAATACATATGTGAAGTAGTTCCTACCATTTTGCTGAAATACAGTAAACTCAATGAAATGCTGTTCAAATAAACTCTGACACAATATTTATTACAAAGGGCCTAAATGATTATTATTATTTAAATGCAGCAATTTCATATATGACTTTGTTAATAGATTATTAAAGTCTTTAAAAGGTGGTGCCAGTGGTTAAGCCAGTAAACTCTTAGAATAAGTGCAGATCTTTTTCAGTAGAAACAGTGATTGGGTGATTGCCTCATGTCAATCTCAGACAGGTAGCTAGCAGTTAGCTCAGCAGTTGTCAAGTGTAAATGTCAGACAGCTGGTGAACAGAGTTGAATGTGCCATTTACATTTCCAGCCACATGATATGATCGTTTTGAGCACCTTAAAAGCTCAAAATTGAGACGGCTAATATTCAGAGCTGCTCATCCTGTCAGGCCGTGTAGCTGAGCGATAATGTTACCGCGAGCAGCTTAAGTGCAGAACTGTCGGCAGCATCATTAGGTGTCATCAGACCAGGATCAAAACACTGTCAGGTGTGACTCACAGGTCTTCATTATTGCTATAATTAGCTAAATAAGTAGCTGTTATCACTTTTTAAGTCTCATGATCGTATCTGAGTGTTATTAAAGGATTTTAAATAAAGCACTGGTGTAATATTTAAAAAAAATATATTTTGACCCGGAGGAAACACTGAAGTGACCACAGATGTTAATATGCTGAAATAAATATGTACAGTAGGTCTATATGTAGATGTGTGAATTTTGTTGGACAGTGGGATAAACCAGTGGGCTACAAACTAAAGGTCCCCCTGCAGTTCAAAACATTTACCGTCACTTCTGAGGACCAGTGGCGTGGGAGAGCTGAGCACCTTCTCCCTCGTGACAGTGTTGTTGACCACACAGGTGTAGTTGCCAACATCTGAGGGCTCCACTTTTGCGATGTACAGACTGCCGGTCTCCTGGGAGATGAATCGACGACTGTCTTGTTGAACAAAGTACGGGTACTCATTGAAGATCCACGTAAATGTCAGCTCTGGAATGAAAAGGGGAAACAGCTCAATTTTAGGCAATTTGCCGGCGTCGCTCGCTCAAAAGCACGACCGTATTAGACACATCGACCTCTACAGTATGTGGGACGGCTGAACAAAAAGAAACGATTCCTGCTGTGGCCTAAAAATGTTAGCATATCACATCATTTCCCTCCCCTTATCTTGGTTTCCTTGAGAAGAGATACCATGGCAAATGTAATAGCTATCAGTGCAGAAGAAATGGGAGACCTAAGCAAAGGGAGCGAAACAAAATGGATTACAGCGCGTCAGTGGCCCTCCCCTGACACATGGCCTCCATTCCCCGGGTCCCCGAGTGACTTGCTTGGTTCATGGGAGGCACGAGCCGACCGACGGACGGATTGAGGGATGGATGGATTGACGTATGGAACTGGGGGATGTATTGTGGTGACCCTTTCGCGATCAGCAGGTCTACCACAAGAAAGGAGAGACCTGCCATGATGAATTACTGTGTCATTTCAAGACGTGCACACTGCACAGATTTGCAAGAGCGGGAGGAGACGCTATGTGTGTGTGTGTGTGTGTGTGTGTGTGTGCTCCAACACTCCGGAGGTGAGCGGCTCCGAGTCAATAGGTGTACGCTACGACTGTCAATCATATCCCGACGCCCCCGCCCCCGAGGGAGCGGGCCTTTGGTTGGGATGGAGCGTCCGAGCTGGGTGCAGCCAGGCGGAAACAAAGCTCCCTCTGATTAGGCAACCCTGAGCCGCACAGTCAGAGTCAGCATAACCTCCATCTGAACTATGTGACCGTAATGAGCAGTAATACAAAGTCAAGTCGAGTAAATATAACACAAGGGCGTTTACGCAACAGAAGAAGTGACTTATGCACCAAAAGAAAAGCCCTCCGAGTAAACAAATGTCTGCGATGGAGCACACAAGTGATGCAATCGCAATTGCTTGTGACAATATTTTATTTATCATATCAGAGTGATGTGATAATGGATGCGGTGGTGTAGGAAAAAGCTTTTGCAGAATTCAGAGTCAATGAAGCGTAATGAAAACCAGAAGGGATGCCTTATAGGTGTTAGATAAACTTCAGTGGAGTTCAAGGTTATGCAGCAAATCGATGCTTTCAAAATTGAAGAAAAGAAAAAAAAAGGAGGGAGAGAGAGGGAGAGAGAGAGAAAGAGAGAGAGAGAGAAAGGGAGCAACAGGGCAAGAAGGGAAGAAAGGAACAGCGGGCTTACTTTCATTCACTTCTGAAAATGTGAGAAAACACAATAGCGCTACGGTTACAGCAGCCAACCGCGTATAAGCCTATGTCAGAGGAAAGCTGTCAAACTGTATTTCACACAAAGTACTCTGACCCATTATCCCATAGACCAGCTGTACAAAGCACGGCGCTACAAACTGTTCTCTTGTGAAGGAAATTGGTTGTTCAAATGTGCAAGCTACTGTATCAAGAGGGAGACAAGCTAGGCAGCAGCCATTGTCCTTGTCCTCAGTTTTCTGCAGATACCCAGAGAGGTGGGACTGAGCAGCGTGCGTCTTTATCTCCAATTTGTAGGCTCTTACTTAAAGAATACATATTTAGCTCCTCGGTTGAACAATGAAAGTGTGGAGGTACATAAATGTAAGGCTGCAGCCAGAAGCAGGTATAAGCACATAAATACTAAATACGAGGGAAACACGCAAGCCTGGCTCTGTCCAAACGGGAAAATCTGCCAATTAGCACAGCTACAGCTCGGTAATAAACACTGTATATCTGTTCTGAGTAAACCATAGTGTAAAAATGACACCCCACTGTTTTACGGGGGCTGTGAGAAAGTAACTAATAAACTCCACAGAGTCAGTAATTGTAGTCCAGCGCATGACCACTGTGAAACCACAACATGATGTTTTCTTTATCTGGTTTTTGTATCAGTTCAAAGAAAATCTGATGAATTGTGTAAATCAGGGAGCTTTCGAGGGTGCTGGCATGCTGATATTGTCACTTTTAAACAGACTAACCAGCTGGCTGTAACTTCATATTTAACAGACAGGGATGCGAGTCGCATTGATCATCTCAGCAAACTCCCAGCAAGAAACCAAAATACCAATGTTTTCCAAAATGTCAAGCTACTTCCTTTAAGACCCACTTGAAAAATATACTGCTTTAATTCTAAAAATAACCAGAATACAGACCCAAGTAGGGATTTGCTTAGTAATATTCTGTACGAAATACATAAGAGGATGATTATTAAGAGCATGTGTACACATAAATGGGTGTAAAAACAGATTAATTTAGGAGTAAGAGAGTAATCCTTTATCAAAGGTTGCCATGTGAAACGAGCGGAGGTAATTCCCGTGAGTCATGTTTAAATAAGAGATGACAGGCACAGGCGCCACATGCCCAGATAGAGCAAACCTTACCTCCAGAGTGTGCAGGTGGTCCACATAGCAGGACCACTCCTTGGCCCTCACGGACGTTGACGGCGCTCCTCACCGTCTGAGTTTTGAAGTTATCGAGATCTGATGAGCCAAACAAAATCAAAATTGGATTAGACAGCAGCTGAAAAATCATCCAGAGCATGGAACTGCATATCAGACGGCCAGAAAGTGTCTTTTTCATATATTCTCGAGGGTTACTTCGAATGTGATAGTTTTGAAAATAGGAGACATAAGTTTTCCCCAAGTCCCTTCACTTATTCGCTGAGGCATGTTTTTGATGTTACATTTTGAGCACTGGGACTTTAATGGGGCATCATTGATTGCCCTGGGACACCTCCTGACAGCCTCCGCTGCTTTCAAAGGCATCCAGGATGCTGATGAAATAGATGGATCTGACTTGGTGACGTTCACCCCGCAACACCACACTTTAACACAAGGAAGAGATTAGGCTGAAATGGGATAAAATGAGCAGGACTGTGCAAACACGGGGGAGCGTGCAAACACGGGGGAGCGTGCATGACAAATGACAGTTTGCTGTGCCAGCAGCAATAAGTAACATCATTATTAAATGTGGTGTAATCTTGCACTTAAAAGCATTAGCTTCCCCATCAATACTCTCAGCACAATCTATCCCCTTGCAAATGAATGAGCAGTTGCTGGCAGACAAAACCTAAACCTGGGATGATAAACCACCCCTGGCTTCATGACTGATGGAGGGAAGCTGCCGCAGTCCGCTCTGTACTCTGTCTGCACCCTCTGGCTAACAGCCTAGAGTAAGCCTTCCAAACACAAACAAAAGAAAGTCAGTGTGACCGATAAGGGAAATTAGGAGAAGGAAGATTATGGAGAGAAGTGGGACAGAGTGTTGGTAAGATTAATGAGCAGCTCTCTGATGACCGCAGTGGAATCAAACAGAGCCAAGTCACGGCAGGACACCGAGGAGGCCACAGGAGGAGATGGCTGACTTGAAATACAGACAGAGGCGATGTCCTTCTGATCTCACCAGGCTGCCTTGGTAAATACAGAGTCCATCTCCTAAAGACATTTGCGATTCTGTTGAGCGCAGCGCAGTGACATTCATGCGCTCGGTTCGATGAAAAAAGCCCAGCATAACGGCAGTTGATAATTATAAGGGCAGCGCATTTTGGGAGCAGCAGGAGGTGAATCAGAGAGCTACTGAGAATTACTTAGTGGACGAGGAAAGGATGACTTCTTCACCACGATCGTGCAAAATGGCACGGAGGAGGGTAGAGATGTAGCAGGGCTCAGTGCTGGAGGGGATACACTCCTCTCTTCTCTGGCCTCTGAGCAGAAGAATAATGGGCTTCAGTGGAGTGAACTGACCACACACTGTAACTCCGAGAGCTAGAGGCCAAACTCACTGTAGCTGCAGTGATTCCTTTGTAAGCAGAATCAGTCTCTGCCATACAAGAATGGCCAGCCTGGAGATTACAGAGAGCAACCATTGCAGCTCGAAGATGATTGGTCTGGGCAATGGCGCCGCTGTATAGACATTTCCTGTTATGAATTGAGTCTTACTGTGTTCCTAAGAAGGCTACTTTTACCTGCTCCAAAGGCAATGCAGTACAATGTTTAGTTCCTATTGAACAAAATACTTATTACTATTTGGGTCAACATTTGTGGCTTTGGCCAAAGCCAACTATGTTCCCCGCAGCAAATGCTGAACAGGATAACTAAATTACAGCAAAACTCAACAAGAGCAAAAAATGTGAGCAGTCAGCTAATCGGACAGGTCATAAACAAGCCAACAGTGTAACCAGAAGCAGTATTTATGCTTTGGCCACTTTTGAGCAGCGGTTCAAGCTGTTCGCAAAACGCTGACGGGTTATCACCTTGTAAAAACGTTTGATAAGGTGAGATGGTGTTTGCCAAGAGAGACACAGTAACATTATCGCTCTCTTGGTGTCATGTTTCTGGCTGTGAGTTTAATATACATCCTCTTTCAGCTCCACTTTTGGTCTCCACCAACTCCAGAGGGCCGTGTTTGGCTCGTTAGCTCCTATAATTCTCCGCTATGAGCTCGTCACAGCTGTCTGTCTGCTGTATGTTGACGATGCTGAAAATCATCATGAGCAATATAGATCAAAGCTGAACCAGGATATTGTTCTGTAGACTGCATCCATGTATTATGGTAGAAGTAAGCAGTGGTAACAGTTATCAAATCAGATTTTATTTGTACAGCCCAAGTTCACAAAACAGTGTGCCTCAGAGGGCTTTACAATCTGTACAGGGAGCAACACTCTCTGTCCTTAGGCCATCTATTAATAGAATATGGCAGAAATCTAATATTTTCAGAATTATGTTTTTATTTTATTGTATTGTCTTACATTTTTCATGACTTCTGTGAAACACTTGGAAGGGGTAGGGTGAGGCAAGTTGGTTGCAAGATGCAACCTCACTGGTAGATGCAAAATGCTACACACCAGTCCTTTCAGAGAGCTGCATACAGAAACTGATGCTTGACAGGACACCTCCAACGGCAAACAAGGTAATTTTTTTTTCACTATTGTTCCTTACTACAGTACAAGGGTTTATTTAAAAAAAGAAAAAAAATACATTTGCAAAACTTTTGCCGAGCCTATAGCTATTTTTATGTGTGATGACTACAGTGTTATTATAACCAATCGTGATCACCACAGATAAAAAAAATGGGAGGCAATACTATATGCAACTTATACACGCCATAAGATTGACCACTTGAACAATCTATTGTGATCCAATACAACAGCTCTGTCATAGATTCTGCCTTTGCAAAAATAATAATTTTCAGTTATTTATTGACCTGGCCAGAAAAGTATTAATTGCATAATTACATGGTGATTACTGAAGTTGCATTTTGAAGTGGCGTAAAACTGTGTGTGCATTATCTTGAGAGGTGTCTCTATATTTTTTGCCAGCCTATTAACATACATGGATATAAGGATACAAGGATATGAGATAATGCACTCCAGTTCAACAGCAGTTCAAAATACAACTTCAATAACTGAACACTATTATCTTTGCAAAGGGAAAATTTATGGCGGGGTTATTATATTCTATCACCTTAGATTGTACAAGTGATCATAATGTTATAGCTGATCGCTGTATATAGAGTTGATGTAGGTTACAATTTTGTGTTTAATTCTGTGCATTATTTCAGCTGTTTTAGCTGTTAAGCTGCTCGTGGTAGCCGTTGAATTTTGAAGGCATGCAAAGCAGCAAAGAAGGCATGACATTTCTATCTTAGGGCAGTGGCCTCATTACACGAAAAAACAGAGTATCAGCCATGCTGATCTCCAAGACCTCCCTCACTGTGCATTAGGCAAGACAATAAATGTCAAGCAGCTCTGCTTTTCACCCGGTCCCCACAAGTGAGATTCATTACTGGGCTATAGGGATAATAGCAGGCCATCTCCTGAGAGGAAGTGAAAGGCTCTCTATCCTTGGGACATGATCAATAGTCAGCAGGCTTGATCAAGGGAGGAGAGGTGCCGCTACAGTGTCGCTCTGGAAGGTAGTACCCCACTCCACAGCATCGCTTTCCAACCCACCTTTTGTCTTTCAAGCTGCAAGCTGACAGAGCCGCGGACGGGCCAGTCACTTATCGGATCCACTCACAATATGTTGTACATATTATAAACACTTCTTAAGCATTATGTGTGTTCCTTTCCTTTAAAGCCAGGATTACAGGGGCTGGCGTATCACTTGGCAAAATATGAGTCAATTCGGACGGAGCAAAGATGCTGTCAGAGTTGGAACCACTAATGAGAATCAATGGAGTTCAGAGGCAGTCAGAAGCTGCCTCACCCACTGTGTTTGTTGCGTCTGACATTTCATTCGATTACCATTTCCCCTCTCGAAAATCTATTCGCATGCAATCTAAATGAGAAATTGGAATGGCAAATGAAAGGAGAAAAAAAAGGCCTGGGTCACAAGCATATAACACACATGTCAGACTGATAAACAGCAGATACAAAGAGATGCCAGAATGTCATAACCGTATCAGAGCCGCGCCGGGAACGTGTTAGCAATTGTAGGATCACTTACATGCAAATTGCAGGTTGGCTCTGCGGCTGAGGATGGACCCCCACGTGTTGAAGGCCGTGCACTGGTAAACCCCGGTGTCTTGGTCCTTGTCCAGATTGCTAATGATCAGGCTGCCCCCAGACATGTGACGCCGGTAGTCATTCCCCAGATCAATGAGTGTTCCGTTTAGTGACCATCTGGAAAAACGCAAACACAATCAGTAGCTGAGCCCCCCTGGAGATGCCCGCTCACAGTGTTTATCACAAAGATCGATTTGATCGGTCCACCCACATCATGCTGAGAAGATAAAAGGTGAGTAATAAGAGTAGGGCTCTGTATTATTAACAGAGGAATGAATGAATGTTTTGAATATCCCTTACAGCAAAGTTCTGAAGGAAGAAAACACTCCTTGACATTGAGGAGAGCTATTGCTTCCAGTTTTCAACTGTTTCACTTCATTTAAATATTTTATTTTGCTATTAATTTAGGCAAAATTCCAAATAGAGCAAATCTGCTGCGGTAAGTATTGATTTTTTTCCGACTTGGATGGCGAAGTAGATTTTATTTCATCCCATTCTTAATTACTTCCACTGAGGAGGTTATGTTTTTGGTGCAGTTTGCAAGTCTGCAAACAGAATATTTGAAAGATGTTAACGGATTCATTGACACTGGGTGGAAATTTAGGCCATGCACCAATGGTACAGTAGATTTTATGCATGCAAGAGTACATTAGATTATGTTTCATGGTGAGTTGGAACATTTTTTGAACGTTCAGTTTTTAGCCGTGCTATTGCTAATATGTTGCATAAAATTCAGTGCAGACATTCATGGGCCCCAGAGAATTAATCTTCCTGATCCCTCGACTCTTCTTTTAGTGCCACCATGAGGCTGACATTTGATTGAGTGAAATATGTCAAAAACTGTTAGATGGATTGCCATGAAATTTGGTACATAAATGGTGCCCAGGGGATTTATTGTGATGACTAGGTTATGGTTTTGCTCTGCCTTTTCATTTGCAGTGTAGCACCAACAGTGGGTGGATTTTTTTCCTTCACTGAGCCAAACGTAAACATCTACAGGATGGATTAGCTAGACAACTCGACAACTTTAAAAATTGATTGTCTTGAATTTTGGCGCGTGCTTTCATGTCCAGCTTGGGGTGATTTGTAATAATTTTTGTGATCCCTTGGCTTTTCACGTCAAAATTTACTGCTAATGTTGCTGATCATGTTACTCCTTTATAACACTGTATAGCAATGCATTGTATTTCATGTGCTTATTATAGTTTTACAAAACCTTCATACACAAAGTAAGTGAGTAAGTAGCATAAAGTGAAGTACAAGTAACTGCAAATAGTACTTAAGTACAGTACTTATGCAGGCCTAAATGTACATTATTTTTATTTTTTGCCTTTATTTACATAGTTGCCTCCAACCACTGCTAATACACAAAACTAACGTATGCATATGGCAATGGTGAACATCATACCGGTTTTACAGCAGCATGCAGCATTGTCATAATGAGGATGTTAGCATGTTAGACCACAGTGTGGCTGAGTGCAGCTTCACGGAGACTCTGTGCACTCTACTGCACTTATGTGAATAAAACATTTTAAAAAGTATGGCAAAAGCATCCCATGATTATAAGTGTCTGCGTCATTTTTGACATAAATTCAGATCCAGATGCATATTAAAAATGCCTTAACATTTTGTGTTGTGAAAGTTACAAGTCTAAAGGACTGTGCAGCCTTGGCAGACGTATGTGCTCTCTGAGTGCTTTCTAATTAGTTTATGTTTGTGCTTTTGCGTCTCTGACTTATTGCTTTCTGACACCTTCATATTGCATTGTCTACAGACCATTTCCTTCAAGGAAAGGTCACGGAATACCCTGTCATGCGCGCTCAGCTCGCGACGTAACAGCTATTAATCACAGCTAGCAAGAGAGACAAAACACTGAATAATGTTCATGCTGAACAATGAAAGCACGTTATGCGTTATTCACTCAAATCTTCAGTCTTCAGTCTGACAGTGACATATTTGAAGGAGATATAAACTGAACGATACCTATACAAGCATGGAAGGTAACGGGACTTTATCTCAGAGCATTAACACAGATGAAAAATTACTCTTCCGGTTCCTTATAGAATTTGAGAAACAAAGAATTACTGGAATGCAATGTGTTAGTCTTCCATAGTGACAGGACTATGAAATGACAATTCCAATGATAAGGGAAAAAAAAAATCAATATCATTTTTTTTTCTCCTCCCAGGCAAACTAACAGGCAGCTAGAATGATGCTTCATGCAGTCTTAAAGCCAGTCATGGCTCTCCCCAGTCTCCTGCCTGACAGACTACAAAAGACAAAGCTGTCTTTCATCTTGTAGCCTGCATTATTCATCTAACAGTCTGTGCCAGTCACTTAATCTGACTGATTTTGTCACTATTCCAACATTATTACTTTTAAACGCCCTATACTTGTCACGACAAAGATTATGTTTCCAAGAATATATATGAAAACACTCTGACACTTAATATGAACATTTTGAACACTTCCACAGTCCTTGTATTTCTCCATTTGAATTCTCCACTGTCCTCTTCCTCCACTGCTTGTGCCAAAGGAAGGATTATTGTATGTGGAAGAGGGGAGGAGGTTAAATGGAAAAGGATGGGGAGCTAGTTAGACTTGCAGTCACCCAGCATGATTGAACTTAATGGGAGAGGAAGGTGGGCAGCCTGGACAGATCACACACCCCTGGAGCAGACAGCTGGCCGGGTGTGATGGCGTGTCTGTACCGCGGACACAATCAGTGAGCCACCTACTTTCTCTGCAGAAACACCTGAGACAGGCTGTGACACACGGGGAGTCTGTCATCGCGGACCATTTCCTCGCCTTCTCCACGTGAACCCGCAAAAGGCGGATGTGATTTAAAGACGAGGAGCGATCCGCAAATGAGCCGCCGCCCATTTGCCTTTTTGTCGCAGATGGCCTCAAATTTAGCATTAATGCAATCGGAGAACTATTTAAGGCGCTCGCGGTCTCTCACATGGTGACAGCGAGAGGTGAGCGGGAAAATGTGAAGCTTCACACTCACAAAAGGTGAAGAAACATCAGCAGGACACACTGTATACAGTATCTCCACTCGGGTCATTGCTCTCATCTTTTTTCCTGTCAGCACACTGCATGATGGGAGATACATCAGGGTCACTTTCATATAAGTCAGGATTCATAAATTGTAACAAATGACTGTATTCACGATTGATAAATAATTTATTAATGCTTTACAGACCAGTTCAAAAGCATCAAGTATGGGGCTTGCAGGTTGAAAAAAAATCTTGTGACTGTTGAGGAATTACATGAATAAGGTTACTGTTGGCTATCACACATGCCGTTAGGAATGTAAGTGAGTATTAATGGTGGGTGATAAACCATCAAGTCAGCAGTTATGAATGTCAGTCATAAAAGGTAAAGAGTTTCTCACTTTCCAGCAAGCGGACAGCTAAAGTTAGCAGGTCATCTGTAACGCTGAATGTTAATAAGTCTTCAATATGAATATAGGTCATTCATAAAGGGTTCTCGCTGTAATCTAAATCTGCTGCGGCAAATGTTTTTGGGTTATTAATAAATCAATTAAGATGAATTAAAGACCTGGAACAAAAGCAAAGCAAGGGTCAACATGTTAATCTAAGAAGACTAATGAATAATGTATTCACCATTAACTCATCCATTAATTGCCGCGTATAAACAATTTACAAGATTGTCTTATCAGAAAGTGGTGCAGATCAATTTTGGTTGGTGGCTATCGATTTACAACCACTGAGTCTGTCTGAGTCTGTATCATGAAAGAGTTCTTCTTCTCTTTTCCGGATATACTCCGAGCGGTCATGACAGGATTAAGGTCCTTTTCTGCCATTTCTCCCATTTTGCAAATGGTTTTTCTCGACGTTGCTTTGTTTTAACGTGCCGGAAGCCAAAAAGGGCGGCAAGAACAACAACACAACAACAGTACCTTATATGATCGAGGAACTGCAACGTAAACAACTGCAACATTAATCGATGAGCAGTGCTCCACTTGTGCTAATGAGCACAGGACATCATAGCAATGCCTGTTCTCATTTCAGAAACAGCACTTCCCTTCCTCCTTCATTACAATTCCCGCTCAAAACACAAACTGCAGGAGTACAAGCAGAAAGGTGAAGCGGCCAGAGCAGAGGTCTCCATGTTAGCACCGCCCAAAACCAAACCATATTGAATCCACCGCCGCGTCGGGCCGGGGGGAGCTTACAGTAAGTCCAACAGAGTCCAGGAGAACAGTCCTATTTGCCGCGGTGTGCTGCAGGCACGAGCTGATCTGAGCATGCTCTGAATGAACTCCCCGTGACCTTGAGGTTCACATCAATTTTGCATGAGGTCTCCTCATCAAATAGACTGGGGATTGTACTGCAGCACTGGCTCACCTGCCTTTCCTTGAGGCCAGACACCCACAGAGACGGTAGTGACCGCACAGACCACATACTGCTCGCGTGCGCACACTCTCACACACTCACACACACACACACACCCGCAGAGCTTTGAGCTGATAATGGAAATTCAACTGCTGACCAGGGTACTCTCTACAATTATGTTTAGCAGGTTATTGCCACTGCTTTTTAATAAATTGATGTTCATTTGGCCTTCAAGCCAAATGTAACACGATAAATATTCCTAAAAAACACCCTGCATCCGCGTGAGTGTTTTGTGTGTGTG
>JBCAUF010000061.1:5517470-5531274 GCA_038406115.1 Haemulon aurolineatum | reverse complement strand
GCACGCACACTGTCTTAAACCCTTATACTGTAAGCAGGCATAATACCACTTACAATCACAGTTTATAGCCTGGATATATGATGCTTTTATTGAAATTAAAAGCAAGATAAATAAATAAATGATGGATATGCATCGAGCACCAACAGAGTAAATAATTCAAAGTCCATATATTTACCCTCTACAAATTCAAAAATATAACCTTGATTAAAGACCACAGGCCTGAATTCTTCCAGTTTTTCCCATTGGTTTAGAAGTGATCTCCAAAGCCCAGAAGGATCATAGAATTTTCTCACCCTATAAAAGGACAAGTGACCCTCCAAAAGATAAAAATCGATTGAACAGTTTTCCAGATTTGGCCCTGTACTGTAATCCGTCTCTATGCTGGGACTGAATTCATAACAAAAAAACAAACAAACAAACAAAAAAAAGCAGAAAAAAACTCCATCCTCTAATCACACCCTCCCAGTTCTATTTATGTCCCTGTTACCCTGAACCGACCCGTAAACAAAGGTAGAGTCATACATCTGCCTGAAGTCACATTACATGATAGCAGACACCAGCCAGAGTACTTTTTTATTCCCCCTTTCCAATCACTGCTGTGCCCTTGATCCTGCGTTACAGCAGATTCATAGTAAACACAGTGACAGGTGTATTCATAAAGCACAGCTCTGAGCCCCGGAGTGTGCTCTGGCGCTACGCTGGACTATTTGTCAACTGGAGAACTGTCACGGTTACCGTTCGAATATTCACGGTGTCACCGAGTGGGCGAGGCGGAGCGGAGCAAGGTGCTGGGAACATAATCAGACAGTGTGAAGCTAACTAGCGAAGCTTATGAGCACAAACACAAATGACACCCTGATATTCTCATTTTATCCTATCTTCTGCTAGGTGCACTGTAGTATTTGAACCGACTAGACGGGATTTAAAAATTAGTCAAGCAGCCTATTAAATGACTTATCTAGCTTCATTTCACCGTGAGATATCACCAATCTGAAATTTTTTTATTACATCACAGGAGCAATTATGTTAGGAGGGCTTAATTTTACATTTTAGGGGTTTCCACTCCCTCGCCGTGTAGTTGGTGGTTTCAGTTAGTCTGTAACACATTCTGGTCTGCTGGGTCTATTTCTATGATGGATGTTTTCCGTGTGTGATCGCTGAGCATCTGTGCAAACTGATGAGTCTCTGAAGTGCTTGCTCTTTGATTGGCAGGCTAACTCTGACACAGTTACTGCTAATGATTAAATTCCCAATTAAGTGAAAATGCTGGGGATACTATTTTCTTTTTTGGATATTTATCTATTCAACTCAAAGTTCAAAACCAACAATAATCCTACGAGTATGTTTTGTGTAGCCAAATCCTGATGAAGCCCATAGCTACCTCTGTGCTTACCATCATTACTTTGAACACGTTACAGCTTATCATGACTCAGTCCCACATACCCCTTCCTGCTGCTGGAAATACTCGCTAGAGCAACACATTTATTAATACACTCAGGTGATAATAAGGTTCCCAAAAATTCATTATTTTCTGCTTGTTTTTTTCTGGCTGCTGAAAGTCTGAAAATATAAAAATGTTATGTACATTTTGTTCTTGACTTCTGTTTTTCAAAACATGGTATAGTGTAATATTAAATGATGAAATTAAATGGTAAAGTCTGAAAATATAAAAATGTTATGTTCATTTTGTTCTAGACCTCTGTTTTTCAAAACATGGTATAGTGTAATATTAAATGATGAAATAAATAAAGAATGACGCTCTGCAGATATGTGGTGATGCGGGCTGGGGAATTGTTTGTTTGTGACAAACTAGACACCATACCATGTTGTACCTGGAATTACTACAAACTATACGATGGTTCACGGCAGCTGTGCTGGAAATCTATTACATTTGGTGAAATCTGAATAATAAGTTCATCTTATTTGCATTTTACATACATGTTATCTCGGAAGGATATGCGGGAAAGCCGAAACACCCAATTGCAAAAGAACTGACAGTGTTACAGTGGCTCCCCGACAAGGGTTAAAATCATCTTCTCTGACAAATTCAATATTGTGTGACCCAATTTTTTCTATGGATATTAAACCAAATGGATGAATTTTTCTTAATAGCTGCAGTAACTGAGGAAATTAAGTGTGGAGCTCTGAATGTAATACCCTCTCGCTTGGCATATCTAATTATACAAATACTGTTCATTTGCAGGGTCCAATGCATAGTTTGTAGACTATGGTGAAAGTCACAGCATGACCACTTCCTAAAGGCATTTTTTCAGTCAGCTCAGGATATTTTGAGGTTCTAATTTCAGTGTTAGTGAAATAAATTGCCAAGAATTTATGCTTTCTATTTTATCATCAGGACAAAACAGTCCTCTCCTTGCCCGGAGGCAAACAAGTCAAGGACGATCAGTGTCAGAAAAACTGACGCAACCCAAATAAAGCTGAAAAAAAAGAAAGACTCCCTCCCTCAAAGTAAAATTAAGGGTAGGTATCGAGCGTCTTTAAAAGCATTACCAGAAATGTCAATCCACAGTTGTGAGAGTTTGCTCACTCAAACATCAGTTCTTCCTTTTGAACCTGGTGTCAGATATTTTTATTCATAATTAGGGGCACTCACTCCAAACCGTGACCTAGATGAAAAGAGTGCGACATATGTGTTGTTTTGTACTGCAAACAGAAGCTCAGTGCTTCGAAATGATGTGAAATTAGTGCACTCCAGGCACAGCAGCGATAAAAAAAAAAAGAGATGAACAACGCAAGACTCACCGGAGAAGGGGCTGAAGTTAAAATATAAATTTATTTAAGATCTAAGCAAAAGACGGGCTCATAAAAAATACCTTTATCCCCAGATCTCCTGAGGATGTGCGTGGTGTGCTGTTTATTTTATAGTGTGTTTTAATAAAAAAAAGAAGAACAAATATTCAGGTTATATTGAACAACCATATACTGTAGTACACCACATTATTCAAACTTAAAAATCTGAAGAATTTAAGAATTTAAAGCTGCATCAGTTTTTAATTAGTTTGTTTTTGGCCAGCGTTGTCATTTCTGTCAGAACTCCACAACTATCTAAAAATCCCATGTTTAAAGTATTACCGAGTGAAGTTGGCATCACAAGAGCATTAATTTGGAGTTGTGTTCTTGTGACTTGACAAATTTATGTCTAATATTAACTTTTAACTTTGTTTTGGTCTCCACCTACGCCTGACAAAGACACTTTCACTTCTGCTCTGAAGCGGGATCATTATGTCGATCTTTGTCTGCTGGTTGGTGCTGAGGAAATAGCCTGAAGTCTATTTATCAGAGCTTTTTTTTTTTTCTTTTTTGCCAAAAACAGCTGCCCTCTGCTGCTGGACCCAGGGCTGCTGAGAGCAGAGGGACTAAGTCACCACGGTAAAAGTTGCAGGATGTAAAACCGGAACAGTGAGGTAGGCAAACATTAAAACACTCACAAGCTAAGGGAAAAATTTGGTCACAAATCTCTTCTCATGTCGAGCGAACCCTTTCACATGACACATTTGCTCAATTGTTCATATCCACTGCTTGAATTAAAAAAAAAAATATAGATTAGTGGAGCTTTAAAATGTGGCTAACATCTTACACAACATTATGTGCTCGCTCAGCGGGAAAAATAGTTGCACATCATACTGACAACAACACCATTTCCCACTATTGCTTGTGGAAAGAGCCCGAAAGAGAAAACCTCTTCGATGCCGCCGCTGAGCGTCGGCGCGCTTTAAGCTGCGGCGCTGAAATAATGCAAGTGATGGTTTCGGCTTCATCCTGGGATGGCTCAGGTTGCACAACAAGTATAATGATACCCCCCGCTGCTGCGCCTGGACCGTGTTTTCAGCGCAGACACATTATAGGAAATGTAAGCATTTAACGGAATGTCACTCACAAGGTTATTGCCTCTCTCCCCCTGCTTGCTGTGCATCTACATGGTGCTGACCAAGCTCCGAAACACAATCTACCACAAAAAACATCGCCAGCTGCCATTTTCAGGCAGGCTCTCTGCCCCGCTGGGGAATAGCTGGGGAGATAATCAAAGGATCTGTGGTGCAAATGAGTCACTGGAATCTCCTTTTCTCCCCTAATGATTTCTTAAGCCGTGCACCATATTATAAATCATCAGCTTTAGCCGTACAGTGGCTTAAATCTTATCATTAATAAAGTTCCCTCACATCCGAGGAGCTGGCATATTCATCAGCCGCATCAACCTGACTCCAACTACAACGCATCGTAGCTCAGGCTGAAAATAGATAAGCTTTGTTCAATTAGAAATGGATGCTCAATTAAGCAGCAGCCCTTTGAAGCCTGTCTTTTAGCCGGATGGTGCGTAATCTCTCTCGAGCATTTATGTCCAGAAAACGCTCTTCTTTAACAAATCAATAGCAATCAACGCTATCGGTACCCTCTTTGATTTCCGCGGAAGCAGCAATGAAGATTCACAAGCAATTAAGCAGCGATGGATTTTCCCCATGCGATGTGGATGCAGAGTCGAAGGCAGGTAGACTGTCGAGCCGAGGCTTGCGGGGAGTGCAACTTTGATGTGGTAATTTACCTGTACTGTGGAGGAGGGCTGCCTTCTGCCTCGCACGTGATGGTAGCCCGCTGGTCTGGGGAGTTGATCGGTAAAATGAGGTCACTTGGCTCCGTCCTCCATCTTGGCCCTTGAAATATGACATCCTCTGTACAGGCTGGGGAAAGGGGAGAAAGTCTATAGTAGTACAAGGCAGGAAAATTGTCTCTTTGACCTTAAGAGAAAACACTGGAAGAATACAGCAACAGCACCAACGGTGCATGGAGAAATAGTTAATCTTGCTGAAAAATACAGCAACCATCTGACACTCAGTGTAAACTACTTTTTCAATATACGGTGTATATTGTCTGAACAATGCTGCTCTTTCCAAAGAAAAGCAAAGAAATACACTGGGGCAATCTCCAAGATGTGTTGTGCACACCCTCGTCTCTCGCATTAAGTATAATTCGTATTTACCCTTGTTAGCCATTAAATGCTAATGGATGCCATCTTTGGTATCTGTTTCACTGCATGCTACCTCATTTTGCAGATGAACCAAAAACACTGATCATGCGGCTTGCAGTATGTTTACTCTATCTGCATGCAGGGTCTCTGCTCCATCGTGCCAGGCCTCTGTCACTCATCATATTGAAGCCACTGTCCAAGGTATTCATTATCTCCCTACTTCAAAACTAGAATGCTTTTTTAAAAAATGCAAGTGAATAAAAAATGCTGCAAATACATCATCTTGTGTTTTGATTACTGTGTAAACATTTAGCTGGCTAAGGGGTTTGAGAAAGTTTAAGAGAGCTCACAATCACTGAGCTACACTGAGATGTTCACTCTTATTTACTTGCTGGGTTCAGTATCATGATGACAGATAACAAAAGTTGGGTATTTAAGTTGAAGCCAGTTTTCACATGTTTCCTTGGCAGTAGTTATTGACTCCCTGTATGCGACAGGGTTGATAAAAAAGCAGAGCAATCTATTTTCAGAACATCTATGTCATACTACGCGTGCACCGGTTAATTGAGGCCATACGGATGTGCTCATCTGCCAGCAGCTTAAAAAGAAAGGATGTGGAACACAATCTGGTACTAAATGAAAGCGGAGTCAACAGACGGCCGGAGTAGGCCTAATTAATATCCTACTGCTAACAGATTGCAGCATGTGGCTAGCAGTTCTACACGTGGTTTTAACCGGTAACAACATGTCAAGGAAATCAGCATATATTTCACTGTGTGACAGATTGGGAAAAGGTGCGAAAATTGATTGCAGCCGCTTTTGGGGGGTTGTTCGGAAATATGGAGCAGTTGGATTCATTGGCCTCACACTTTGGTTTGATCAGCCTCACCCTAATGTGAACTTCAATAAAATGTCACGCAGGCTAACGTCTCTGCTGTCCCCGATGACACGGTCAGATGACATGTTCACTTCAGATGTCATAATGACTGGTATCAGCTGCAGTGATTTTTTGAGGGTTTCCAAGTGTATGATCACAACTCCGAATGAGAACTAGCACCTATAGGCGGCAAATGGGGCCCTAGTGTTAAAAACACTTGTCCGCTAGGAAGGTGAGACTGCTTGGATCTCACTCCCCTGAGTGCTAGGTGTGAATTACCCATGAGCCAATTTGAATAACATTCATTGGGATTTACAATGTCATTTGAACAAGGGTTGACATTCTGGTGGAGTGTCTGCGCTTCTCCTGCTGAAATCCCAGGTGGCCACACAAGGGCAGAATGAGGCACGGCGGCAAGTAGATTGTGCTAAAACGCGGGGCTGGATTCATCGCGTGGATCCTGATAATGATCTGGACAGGCCATAAACAGGAGCGGGATCCGACTTCCAGTCGTCCCTGACAGTGTACTGTAAATGTGCTGCAGGACACCGCTCCAGGGGGCGGTGAAGGGCATCATGCTGGAAGGCTGTGCATGTAATGACTGCAACTTAATCAGTGCAACCCTTTTTTCGCTCGAGAAGACGAGATTTTGTGAGATTGCTTACAACACTAATGGATGAAACTCTATATTTTTGGATAAACACTGCTCACCAAGAATGAAATGCTATTTATACACTCCAGACTTTCAGACATGCATTTAGTCTGCAAAATTATACAGAAAAAGAAAGAAAACAATAGCAAAATTCTCCTGTCATGAATATGCATTAGAGAACAAAAATTTATTAGAGAGATGTTGTCATGACATAAACCATGACAACAAGTGCCGTGGGACTGAAATATATGTGTTAAAATATCTTACCTGCAAGGCATCCAGTGATTGATAGCAGAACAATTTGTTTCCATGGTAACATCATCTTTAGTTGCCGAGGGCTAATAAGACTCTCATCCAATTGCTTGTGAATGGAATGCTCTCCCTTGAATACAAGAATTTTAATCTGAAGGGGAAGTAATTATGGATGTGATTAAAATATGACATTTTGATCCAAATACGACAAGCATTCATCAGCAAAAAAACATGATTATAGCAATGCTGGGTTACATAATCGTTCTTATTATTTAGGGGTTACTGTAAGTGAAGAGAAAGTGAATCTTGAGGAACTGTAGAGGCGATGGAGGGAAAACATCAGCCGGCGAGATCCGGAGGACAGAACCCGCCAGTGCAATTTTCAGGTGGCACCGGAGAAGAAACAGCTGCTAAATGAGTATGTTTCCCTCCGCCGCTCGTGTTTCTCATCCCGCCTAACAAGCTCAATTCTGCGGCTTTAAAGAGAAGTGAGGAAGGAAATGATTGACCTCAAAAGATACTTCTCTCTCTCCCCATTTGACTATTAATAGGAGCTGGCAGACTGTGTACCAGCACTCCGCAAAATGCCACTTCATACTTTAACAAAGTGTTTGGTGGTCCACTAAATGTAAACAAACTGGCTGTTTTCATTTTGGTATGCATGCATCATTCCCTTGGATCAACACAAAATACAGGAGGACCATTTACTAAACAATACGAATGGTGACATCACGTCAGCTAACATAACAATATATACTGTACAAGGATGAGAAGAGAGTGAGATGTTCAACCTTTAACCTTTCTAACAAGGTGTTTATCCCTTTAAAAGGGACACTCCATCAATTTTGCACATCAAGATCAGTTTACTAGTTGGGAGACGCACTCCCAACATCTGTTTACTCAGCCTGTGAAAACAGATGTATGTCTTCTGTGGCTCTGGAGGAGCTTTGTCAAGTCTGAGACAAAGACTCGCTATGTCATTAGCATTGCTGTCATCAAGAGAATACAGCTGTCCTGAGTAATGCATTACAGCTCTGTGATTACTTTCATCAGGAACATGTAGCGTAGGGGGCTACATTTTGAAATTCTGTGATTTTACTGCAGCTACAAATTCCTGCAATGCAGTCACTTTGACGTTTTGGGGTGTTTCCTGCTATTTAACCACGAGTTGGACTGGACAGTGCACATCGTTTTTGAAAGTGGTGAGATGCCTTAGCTTGGGGCAAGTGCTGGAGGCAGCTAGCTGCTGCCAAGACAGGAGGAATATAACTTAAGGTAACTTCAAAATTGACTATTTACATTTCGTAGCTGGCCAACCAGCCTCCAGTAAGCTATTGGAAGTTGGTCACGGAGCAGCTGGAGAAGCTGGACCGAGTAAAGGAAAGTAAAATACCAAATAAGTAACCAATTACTTTTGCTGTAATTTTGATACTAATGAGTGATGTAATTACTTTCTATATGCGTGGTAGGTAAATAAGGAATTAATTACATATTACCTGCAATATAGCACTGCTTAAAACAAACAAGCTGTGTTACAAGGATCTAGTGGTTTTGAAGCTTGATCCATACAAGTTGGGATATCTTGGCCTACGAGGCACAGATTTTGACCATTCTTTTTAAAATCTGTCTGTTTTAAGTTCTTCAGCGTTGTGGAAACATGATGCCTAATTGCTGGAGTATGCCTTTAATATCTCCGGTTGTATTAGGCCAGTACTGGCAATGTTTGTAGCATTGGACTTACATACATCAATGTGATTGCATGCCTAGAGTGAACAGGTATCTAATTCACTTGACAAGCAAAAAACATATATTCTATTCTTTAAATCGCAACATCAAAATATCCTATTAGTGTCCAAGACCCGCACTCAGAGGCCAGCCATCCACAAACTGCTGCATCAGATATCCAATCTAACCAGTGATCAATGGCCTAAATGGCCATTCAACTTTTCTAATGCGGAGGTGCAGGGCCCTGAGACCGTAATTGTAGTATCAGTAGCACAGGAGGGGCTTTGCTCAAGCTCTGACCTACATCACAGTAAGAGGAAACTGATACGCCTCTCAGGATTAAGAATTCAACCCAACCCCTCATCCTTTACAACACAACCCTGTTATGCGGATTAACCCGTGGCTATCTTTGGAATTCTTGAAACAGACCTAAATACCAACCACTCACTTGTTTCAGCAACATGTGACAGTGGGATTGTAGCTGTGGTTTGACATGAAAATCGTGGCTGTGTGAAGCTGCATGGTGGTGCTGAGCAGACACAAAGGAAAGTCGACAGGGTGGGGGAATCATCCCATTTGCCTGATCATAACTTAATGGCCAGTGTTGGCTTAGCTCGACTGTCCTGGCGCCAGTAATTGTTCCTCATCTGGTGTAATTGCAGGCACAGTGAGATTCAGAGTGGATTTCCTGGTGTCTTTCAAAATTTAGGGGGCGTTTTGCCACTCTAAAAACCCATCACATTGGATTACACGGTTTGAGATTCCACTGGAGCAAAAAAAAATGTGTGCTGCATTTTTCAGTTTGAGTGCAGTATTAACTGCCATCCACTTTCTGGAGGATCCGACCTCGTCATCCCAACCCATCAGTCCAAAAAGCTTCAAGATCCTGAGAGGAAAATCTCCTCGAAAAGACTTTCTTTGCAAGTCGGCTGTTACACAGTTCATGGCACAGTGTCTCTGCCGATATGATGGATGTTTGTCCCCAAGCGCAGCTTCATTCTGCAGTCTGTAAAACGTGCAGTGACATTTTCCTTTCTTGAGTGTTTTCTCCTTTGATTTGTTTCTGAATTAATGGCTCATTAAAAGGCCAGTTTCTCCAGCCATTGTGCGAGAGGGGCGTGTCACCCTTGCCGTGAAGAATTTCATTTTCAGTGGACGGCTTTTTGCCGGCTCTCGGTGGAGAACTTAAGTGTCTAATGATGCTCCGAAAGCCATTTCAGAGCTGCCCAAATTGAAGAAAGAATTGTATCACTTTTGACCTTCAAAAGAGCCGCGCCAGTGTCAAACCTCGCCGCGCCGCATATCAGCCGAAGCTTTAACAATTCAAAGAGAGCAAGAACAAAACAAACTCTGGACACTAAGAAAACTGCAAAGATCTCCTTCTGGGCTCCGGCGGCGGCGAAGGTGAGGCGGCGTTTTCGTCCGTCGGCTCTCTCAGCAGAAAATGATGAGCGAAAGATTGCTCTGCCAAATGTAATGAGGCATCACACTTTCACCTCCACAGAAGCTAAACCTAATGGAAGTCATTGGCTAAACGCATTCCAGAGTAAATGAGATGACTTCTTGGTTAGTGGGGCTGTTGTTTGGCACATAATTGATAGGAAAGGTGGTTAAAGGCATCCATCCCCCTCCCCTCCTGAGGGCAGCATAATTGCAAAAGAATCTAATAAGGGAGGGAGGAAAGGAGTTTCTATCGCAGGGGGGGTGTGCGCGCTCAAGGTCTGTATTCAGATCACAGGCGATGCACAGAGCCGGGAGATCCACATATATCAGATCACGCACTCTGTCAAGTAGGAACACCAGTGGCACAAAGGGTTTGAATTCACCATGGTGTGCGATGCATTCATTTCCACTAAGTTATTGTCTTTATGACTATCTGCTGCCATCTCCATTAAATCACTCAGCAAGACAACCTGGGAGACAAGGATCCGCCACCAGGGACGGACTCCATCTGAATACACAGCTGCTCTGGGCTTTCGCAAATGAATGAAGAATTCGCGATCAACGGCGCGCTGATGCCTCCTAATTTACTCTGACTGACTGAAAGATCTGCATAAGTCTATTTCACTGTGAGCCAGGGAGGATAACAAAGAAATAAGTGACGTGATTAACAAATAAGAGGCAGAGCTTAATGTCTGTATTCCGTGGCTTACAGGCTCCAGCCAAAAACGCCGCTGAAATGAGGAGAAGAAGCGGAGAAGGGGTAATTGCTGGGTATTGATTGCGCCATAACTCTTGCATTATCTCAGGTGAGCGAGTAATGCGTCCCATGGCAAATTATGCAACAAGGTTTCAAATAAAAAGGCATTTCATGTAGTTGACCCCCCCCCCACCCCCTACCCTACTCACCACCACCACCACTACCACCACCCCACCCCATCCCGATCTCAACAGCTGTTACATTAACATTCATGAAAGAATTGGTTGAATGCATATTCTCTCCTGAGATGTTTTCTTCCATTTCATTTGCGGCGCGCAGCCTTGCAGGCTAGAAAAGAAAAGTAGCCACTTGACGCGCGTGACTGGCATGCCGCCCCTGTGCATGCATGAATATGGTGACATAATTAAGACTGGGGCGTAGGTCATGTTTGAATGCTGGAGGAAAACATACAGGAATGGAATAAGAAAAAAAAAAAAAGAGAGAGCTCCAGTTAACACACCCGTCCGTGAAATGTCCCGCAAGTCAAAATCAGGGATGTTAATTCACTCTGCGCTCAATGTGATGAATTTCATACAAAATACCAAAAAAATAAAATTTAAAAAATGTCATTTCGCATAACCTCTTTTGACATTTGCTTTTACACATTAAATGTCTGTTCACCGCTGCACAAACTAGACATCTGGGCAGGACGTGCAGCTGTGTTATCTTCATGCGAGAAATCAGCGAGTCCCTGGAAGACAGCAGGACGCCCCCAGTGACTCCCTCCAATGTTAAACACGGCTGCATCCCCTCAGCTGCTGCCTAACGCAGGGGCAGGAGAGTAAGTGCACTTAAAAGAGAGGGGAGCAGCGATCCATTTCTCAGCCCCATCACCGGCCAGGCACATCCCCAGACCCTCATCCTGGATACAGCCACAAACAAATGACTGGAGGTCAAGGATGAGGAGCAGGAGACACTCAGGCAGGCTCTTTACATATACATACATATATATATCTATATATATATATATATATATACATTTATGCTATTCAATCCATTTCACAGCCTTCCCAGAAAGGAAACTGGCTGTTCAATGTAATTGCCACTCAGGTTCAATCAAAAGGGCTTTTTCATCCCTGCACTGTCATACTGGATGTTGCTGTGTTATGGAATAATTCCCCGCATGGCTTCAAAGACGTGTTTCACCTCTCATTTGGCGACTGCTCAAAATATGTGCAAAGGATCTATAAATAAACATGAATAGAGGGGAGAATGATTACACTCCCCGCCGAATAGTAGAATACTTTGAAGATGGAACGGGCAGAGCTTTTCTCTTTCACTGTTGGGTCTGTCCTTTTTCTTTTGCACTCTCGGTGGGAAAAAAAAGAGAACACTTGTGCGCAGACCACTGGTGGCCAAACATTTGGTTTTCCAAAAGAGGGGGGAAAAAAAGGAAGGAAAAAAATGAGGGTAAAAGCTGAGCTGTTGCATGAATTTCTCCATTAACACTCCCCTGTAGGCTGCAACTATCACAACCCTGCCAGCTTTTCCTGAGGAAAACGCTGCACAAAAATCTGAATGTCATGATGTTAGATGGGGCACACAGGTCACATTAAATCGCAGTTATAACAAATCAATCCTCGCACTCTTTTTCTCCTCTGCAGGTACTGAAAATAATTCCCTTAAACAAGTTAGAGGGAGAGCTTTTTTCCTCCAGGCGGACGGTCCTGACGCTGCTTCTCTGTGTGACTGAGCAGAGCAGCACCATATGGACTTTGTCCTAGATGGGGGGGAAATGAGCCCCAGCAGTAGAAATCCCAGTAGGACCCTCCAAACCATTCGAGGCTCGTCTAGAAACGCAATCATCAGCATCATGCATGTGTGACCACTATCAGCATGCACACTCTGTCTGTCTCTGTCCCCCCCCTCCACCTCTTTTTTTTCTCCTCCTGATCTCAGAACAGTACTGTAGATAAAAGACACCTCTCGACACGGGGATGTGGTTTTTTAGGTTATCACATTTTTTTTCCTTGAAGTCAAATTAAGTTGTATTCATACTATTTTGTCTCAAGGCTGCAAACTTAGCAGCGCACAGTTGCATATTCATATTAAAATGCAGGGAAAAAATAATAAGAATAGCGTGCAAACATGCCAGGGATGGTTTCTGACCGGATACTCACTTATTCTAGGACGCAAATTTTTTCCTCTTCATTAAACTGCTTTTGATTGTAATTCCAATATCCCTCGGATGTGTTGTCTCGGGCTCTAGTGAGAGAACAACATCTCTCAGAGCAACTCTTGTCCTCTCTCAGCAGCCGGAGACGAGGCTGTGCTCTCTGTGCTCCGTCTAAGTGCGTCTCTCGGTCTTTAAGAACGGGACTAACTCCCCCCCTGCCTCGGTAAATTCCACAATCAGTGAGTTTTCGCGGGGCGGAGGGTTGATGCTCGCTGCGCCGGGATGATCCTCCACCTCCTCGTTATTATTACACTCCACGAGACGCTGCCTGCCAGAGAGACGCAGCAGAGAGGACAGCGGTGCCTCTGAGCGGAGACTCACATTGTGCGCATCCCCGGGCTCTGCTCCTCTTTGTGCGCAGGAAGAGGCGCCCACTGGTGACGCGTGAAAAACACCCATCGCAAAGCACCAGTAATGCGCCACCAGCCTATGGGCACCTGCCATTCCTCCGCTTATAAGTGGGGTGCACATTTGATCTGGGGATATTCATTATGGAGAGTGGTGACCAGGTGGAAATTTCTATACATATGTTGGGAATCATCAACTGTTCGGTTTGGAAACGAGGAGAAAAGGCGCAGGAGAAGGTCTTGAGAGTGAACTAAGAGCTGATCATTAATGATCATATTATCCAAACTGCGTTTTGTTTGATCCCGGTTGGTGAACGTTTTATGGTGTGTTGGTGGTGAACTGATGCGGGGATTTTGCAGCAGTTGGAGTGGATTGCGGCTTCTGCTGACCAACCGCTGCTGATCAGTGAAAGAATAAGGATAAAGAAAAGAATGAAGGATAAAGTGATGCGGTCTGGAGAAACTGACAATAGTTTTATAAAAAAATGGAAATGTATTAGATGTGCCATCATCTATCCTTGCTGCGTGTGTGCGGGTTTTCTCCTGCATGTGGATGTGCGGTAGAGGACCACACAGGCAGGTGCTCCACCG
>JBCAUF010000061.1:5493223-5505009 GCA_038406115.1 Haemulon aurolineatum | reverse complement strand
CAAGCAAAGGAAGCTGCATACTAGCACCTCCAAAGCTCATGAAATAACACACTAATTTGTACAAAAACAACAATTTGTAGTTGGACGAGGAGTTGTGTGTTGGAGCTGCCCCCAGCAACGATTAACTTCCACCTAAAAGTCTTGTAAAACCAACTTTAATTTTCTTTGTTACATGAATCCACAGGCGTATGACCTACCAGCCATTTAAAATAGAAACAACCGTGATATCTGGGACACCGCAGTCCCCAGAGCTGATCATGTGATTATTGCCTCTCTTTATGACCTCTGTTGGAAATGTGACCAACTCAAGTCAACACGCAACGTGACATGCGACCTCATCTTCAACATTTTGAAAAAGAGCCTCTGCCAAACTGTAAAGTGACACTACACCGTACAAACAGCTTAATTGTCATTATTTATTCATCACCACTAAGCCAACAATTGCTCACAATGCATGCTGGGACATGTGCTACTCATGCAAATTTAATTTAGTAACAAGTGTACAGTGGATACAGATATAGTAGTGGGCTTTTGGAATTCTGTATCTTCATACTATAGATAGAGAAAGGGGATCACTTGCAGCCACAGAATAAGACACAGTTTCTGAGAAGGGAACATATGAATTCATACTGTAGGCTCACATGGTGGCACTGAGTCATTGAGTCATTTTGTTTGCTTGTTAATTCGTAGGTTTTTGATGCCCGTGGGCAGTTAATATGTTAATTATTTCAATTAGCCAACAAGGCCTCATTATTCTTTCATTACATAATGCTTACTACATGTAGCAACCCGTTATTTATGTAATTATGGCAAAATATTACCCAGTCATACAGTACAAAGGCGCAGCTTCACCAGTTCTTTTCTTTGCAAAATCATGCTTTCTCTTCGGCCCATTGCACTGGGCCTTCAAAGGCAGCATAACCCAAAAACCAGTGATGTTAAGAAAAAAAAAGACGTAATTCGTTTGCTTAGATTATTTTTGATACAGCCTTCCTGCTTTAGCTGTCTTGCTTACATGCAGCAAAACAATCCTACATTTCTATTGTATTGTCATTTATATATTGAATCAAAAAAGTTGATTTGGACCAATATGCTGAATTCTTTTCTACACGGGCATAAGTCATGATATTTGACACTTCTTCAAAAAGTTGCACCAACAATAGTAGTGGAATACAGCCGAGGCATTAAATTTCTCAATCTAAGCCTCTAAATATAGTCATGTTCAACTCTGATTCAGTAATACTGACTGGCCCACACATGAACTCCAGCAACATGTGACGACCGCTGAACTGATGAGGTGCTGCGGAGTCACGCCTATCAAACTGTGCATCCACGTTAAGAGCAAAAAGTGGACAGCAAAGGGCTTGGAAGTTGTAGAGGGAGGTTAGAGAGGCACACAGACTGAGATAAAATGTGGACAAATTAGACTGTCTGGAAATCTTTAGCCATTATACACCTCCAAGCATCCTTCGACAAACTAATTCACTGCAGGCAGATACTGGAATTAGAGGAGAGAGATTGTAAAGATGGAATGCAGAGAGAAAATATCTCTAAAGTCTGGAAAAAAACTTTTTTTAAAGACCTGGTGGAGATTTAGTTCATTAAGGGCTGAGAGAATTCATAGAGATAAAATTTTTAAAAAAGGAGTTTCAGGTTATAGCAAGAAAGGATGCCCGTCACTAGTTAAAATAAATCAGATGAAATCACATGTCAAGTTGATGACCATTATGGGCAGGATAGTGGGATTCTGTACTGACAGATTTCAATGTATCTGGGTCAGTGGTGTCCTCTCATCGTGGCTTGTTTAATCTCCAGCCTCTCCCCTGGGTTATGCTCTCTCCACATGCTTTTTAATATTTAGACTTTAGATAATGTTGTCTTTCTGACACCCTCGCCGGAAAAGGGACAATGATAAATTAATTTCGTCTGTCTGTACTTGTAAAGTGTAGCACTGTCTTCCATCTTTGCTGCACTCTACTCGAGGCGCTACTAAACAGATAGAGGAAACATGGAGAAAATAGCCAGTTTTGTTCGCTGGTGTGAATAGGTCTTCCGAGATGCATCAAGAACCTTGTAGACTGTTTAATTTCAACATGCTTGACTGAATGATGAACTGGTGTTTTTGATTGCTGTTGACTCGCATTTCATCCATGTTTTCATTATTTATATTATGTTTTTTTTTCTGCTGATGGTTGCTGTAAAACCTGTCTGCAAACTAAGATTTATTTTGCAAGCAGTTAACATTGAGATGAATTAAATTGAATTAAAATAAAAGCCTTCTCATATGTCTACACTCTTGTCATAATAAATGAAATTGTCTTGCACAGGCGATGATGGAATGTCAAATCAGGACCACGGCAAAGAAAAACACAACAGTATGAATTGGTTGTTTATTTCAATGAATGGTGAGGAAGAGCAGGGGCCTCTTAGGGAGGAATATAAATAGTGCATGAAGCTGAGAGGCTCTCAGTGATCACACATGGCCCTTTCTGCAGATGTTGATACACTGATATTCAGAGATGCGCTGTAAGGGATTCCGAGGGAGAAGCGACGGCGGCGTTTATCCAAATTCGCCAGGAAGGAAGGATCACGAGGACGTTAATTGGTATGATTCACTCCGGCGCCGAGCACAATAAGCAGCTGTGTTTTTGAGCACGACCGCGATCCTCCGCGGCAGCGACGGTGCACAGCTGTTTTCCTTTACCTGTGCGATTTTGAAGGTTGAGCCGGGGCTATGAAGATGTTCCTGTTGTTCCATCACATGGCCCTGCCAAGCTGGGGCCTTTGTTCCTTGGCAGCATGCCACCCCACAAACCACTGCCAGAGGAACTGTGTCATGCCCCACTCAGTTTGGTTTGTAGACAGGGAACGTGGGGAATAATCCATTCCATTTGATAGCTCTCTGGCATGATTTTGAGTGGCTGTCACGGCAACTTAAGAACAGATTTGCTGTCAAAACTGAAATATTATGTATATCACTACCCATCTATTAAGGCGCATGCTCACCCCCCAGGCCTTGCTACTCTCTGTAAGCCGAGAATAGCTATTTATCCACGATCTCGGCTCAATATGTGTAGCTTCAGCAAGAAAGTTTGAAAAACAAGAATTCAAAGAGTAACTTGTGGGATTCCAATACATCAGTCTCCTGTATAGAGAAGCAGCAGGCAGCCTTAGTGAGAACTTAGTGGCAATTAAATTATCTTGTTTCTAATCAGTCGCTGAAAAAAAAGAAAAAAAATTCTAATTAGAAGTACAATTTGTGTTTCCAACTGTAGAGCGAGAGAATTAGAAAAACTGATCAGACAGTCATTACAGCGACTCTCAAACATTCTCCTGTAGCGGCACTGAATGATCTGGGCGAAAGTCAGCCAAGACAATATTGCACAGCTGGACACAAAGGACTGAGCTAACTAATTATTCCTTCTGTCACTGGATTTTTTCACTCATGAAATCTTGAGACCTGTTCCGCGTGCTGGAACAAGCAGGGTGGGTGTCCGGGTCATCAAGTGAACAGGACCAGCCTTCCAGCGCCTCGGCAGTGAAGCGCCACGACGCTTTCTCGCCTGCCCCTCCACCATGGTCCACTCTCCAGCTCATGATACAGGTAATAAAAATCACAACAACATCAATCTCAATAACAGTGGGCTAATGGAGCACGCTGGTAACCGCACATTTGTCAGTTAAGATACCACATGGAGGCATTAAAGACCAAAGGCAGAGCTCAAACTGCTAATGATTTTGAGCTGAGCAGTGATTGCTGAAATAAGAGTGTTCAATTATATGATTCATCAAAATATACAAATGGGTGTTCGACAGAGGACAGTGCTTAAAACAACAAAAATCGTGTTCTCATATCCGAACATCAATACAGAGTACACCACAAAAATATACAGTATCAAAACATCAATGCAATTAGCTGGTGTGTGCAGACCTCTGTGATTCTATGGTTGAATGAGCACCTGTCATCTGCGACTTCTCACTCAGAGGTCTTTGGAGGTCCACTGGTATTAATTAAAACCAGAAAGAGCTTCTCAACACAGCCCTGGCACAACCTCAAGAGCTCCTCAATGAGCTGCCAAACAACTTGTCTTCTAGTTGGTTTCTGAGGTTACACAGTCTCGGAAAAATAATGTAACTCCGGAGACCTTTGGGCCTCCAAAAGAATCTCGTGCAATGTCAAAATGCTCTCATTTTTCATCACTCGTAGGGCGGCATGTTTTTCACTCCTTTGTCCTTGTTGATGTTGCCTCTCCTTGTGCCACTACTTTTGCTATAATAATACGATAATGCGGCGCTAAGGATCACAACATTATCAGACAAAATAAACAAAAGCAGAAGTTAAAGACAGCAGCTATCCTGTGAGATTGACTATATTGACATTTGTAATGGGTGTTTACAGACAAGGTAAGAAGCAGCACAAGGTTGTCAGCCACAAAGCATCTTTCACCAAATCCACATCTAAAGCACACCCAAAATCATCAAAATGTATCTATTGAAGAACAGATGCTCAGCTTCAGAAATCTCTAAAAATTACATACTCAAATAAATATCCACAAAACAGGGTTTAATGTTCACAACACAAAAGCTCATCTGGTGACAGTGATGTGTAAAAAAAGAGAGAAAAAATAAAGTATAGAATGAATTCAAGTGTGAACACATGAGGCTTTGTCAAGTTACAGTATGTGCTATAAGTAAGATATTCAAAGCAGGTACAGTAGGACACATGACACATAATATCACACAGCAGCACAGATTAATACGAAGGTGAGACATTGTTGCACAGTTAGCTATAGCACGTCTGTGGGAGTGATATTGGAATAGAACATTAAATGACTGCATTTCTTTTTTTAACTTTCAAAGCTAATGTATTTGTAATGCCTGCACTATTCACACATGGAATTTACAGTAAGATTAAGGTTATAAAAAATCAAACCATTTGGTTCTGTTAAGGGAAAGATCATCATACAATAAACTATGGCTTAGATCTGGGATGGGAGAGAAGCCTTGTATCCTGGCATTAAATTAATTTAAAAATCCTATAAAAATAACACAAGGTCCAACAAAAGAAGTAATAGATGTTGTCTAATGATGCCTGTCTGATTAGAGACTTTCCTCCCAAGAAGAAGAACAATGTGTTTGTGTTCAAGTCACAGTGCTCTCTAGCAGCTGTGGTAATTATGACATGGGTAATGGAGGAAGTAAGGTGACAATATTGCAGAGCAATAAAATTAGCATATGAAGGCAGTCGGGGTGGATTTGTCATTTTATAAAAAACATGACCTAATCGTTCCATAACATAAATTACATGTTTATTAGTGTAAGTGTGATGACGAAGCTCCCTTCTGAAGTAGTCATTTCAACCCAAATCACAATGTTTTCCGACACTTAACAAAGTTCAGCCCAACTCAAATCTGGATTTTTCTCTAAATCTAACCAAACTTTAACCATAGCACAGTCACAATCATAAACATATTCATTTTTTCCAACAGTGATTTTCATCAGTTTTGGATGACACAGACAAATGATGTTGTCTCGCCAGAAAACGCTCAAAGTGTCATTCCAGTGAGCAATCATCTTATTGCTGCTTGTACATTTAACAGGCACAAAAAGTGGGAGTTTATTATTGCTGTATTGTTGTATTTGTATTTGTTCAGCAACACTGGTTATTCTTTATCTCATAATTAGGTAAAATTAAACTCAGTAACAGATTTCTTTCAACCAAAGCTCCAGTCAAATAAATCAATCAAAAAGCATTTTACAGTACTGAAATACCTGCAATGTTATAACATATCCTCTGTGGAATCACACCAATAGCATAAGCTTAAAAAAAAATCCAATCAAAAACGGCAAATATCCATGACAAAAATAAATCTTTCCGCTTGGCTTTCCTTATACTTTACCACAACTATCATGGGAAAAAGCCACTCTCATGAAAGAGTGCGATGCAGCACAGCAACCCTGTCTTCTAAAAACTGCATTTATGTCCAACTAATATGCAACAGCAATAACATCTTACAGGAACTGTAATGATGCCTGGATAATTTCCAACATTAGTCCTGACCACCTCTCCATTAATTTTGTGCAGTACACAGAAGAAGCTCGTTATTCTCGAGAAAGTGTCTGTGAACATAATCCAGACAGTGATTACCATTGTCATCACAACATAACTGGGAATAGAAATAAGTACTACATAAATACGAGTTCTAGGAGACGGGGTTAAGCACGAACACCTCCATGCTCGACCACTCCAGCGCACCTGATAGCACTGTACCAAAGTAGCACGAGGAAAATGCATCCACATTGTTTCATTTTACACTCACACGCTCAACCCCCCCCCTCCCCCCCCCAAAAAAAAACCCCTCTGATAGCTGCCTTGTAAAGGGTTACATCTCATTATGCAAACAGTTACTGTGTGTATCTCCGTCTTTCTATTTTAGAGTTTTGGAAACTCAAACTACTAATGTCTCTTCCATTATTGACAGCAGAACATTATTGACGGCAGCAGTAGCCTTCAGTCGTTGGCTGCTCTCATAAAGACATCAGCCGATGGCGGGTTTAAAGTTCACAACATTTCTGGCACAGCAGACTGTGTGTGGCGTGACACTAATACACACACAGAAAAAAATCTGGCTCCAGTGATGTGTAACAAAAAAAAAAGTAAACTATATAGTAAGTTTAATGATGAGACATTAGGCTTGGTCAGATTACAGTATGTGCCATTAAGTAAGCTATTTAAAGAAGTTACAATGGGACACATTTCACATAATGTCACACAGCAGTACAGATTAATACAAAGGTGTGACATTGTTGCACAGTTAGTCATAGCACTTCGGTGGAGCAGTGACATTGGATTAGAACATTCAATGACTGTAGTCTTTCTTTCTTTGAAGGATAATGTATTCCACATTCGTCTAAGAAATGACAAGATGGTCGGCGAGACAATCAAGGGCTGAGGCAGCTCCAACAAACACGTCCAGAACTCAGAAACCCAGCAGAAAGAAATGTGCTCTAGAATGTAAGTGTGGCATAAAATGGTCTGGTAATACTTTTTCTTAAATCACTGGCCTTTACCCCGGCACAGTAAGCTCACAATATCAATGGAGAAGTGAGTGTTTGTTCTGGTGCCATGTGGATGAACTGAAAACTGCACTTGCAACACTTCAGCAACTTTTTTTCCATTTTTTTCCCAGACGCTAGTGCAGTATTTTAATGAACTGTGCAAATCAAACAAACACCATGACAAGTCATGACGAGCCAGACTCAAAACATGCCCGTGCTTTCTTCAGTTCCAGTGACACGGAAGAAAGTATAGCATTTAATGTTGAGGGCCGGGAGACGTTGTATTCAATATCTACTCAAATTCAAAAGCTGAACATTTTTAACGTACTGAAATCAGATGTGTCAGATTTGAAATACTCAGTGGAGCACAATAACGCTCTACAGTAATCGAGGAAAAAAAAAAGAAAACAAAACAGGGAGGTCATGCATGTACAGTCAGTAACAACAACACTGTCTAATGAAAATGCAAGCCTCATAGTGACCCCTCTGGATTACCAATGCAGAAGCATGCGGGATAATGGGGATTGAAGAAAGGGAGGGGGGAACGTATGAAACATCGAAGGCCACCATGAAGGAACAACTAAATATCCCAGAGGAGGAGGTCAAGAACATCTGCCTTGAACAGGTGCACAGGTTTGAACCTTGAAAAAGGCAAAATAAAGAGAAACCAAGACCTCTGGTGGCAAAATTTGCTCGCGCAAAATGTAAGGGTCAGATCCTTGGCCTCAGCAAGATATTGAAGGGGACACAGACACAGTTCTATCTGAGCAATCAGTACCCAGCGGAAATAGTGGAAGCAACGAATGCTCATCCCAATCATGAACGCACTTCGACAAAAAGATAATAAACTCCGTCTGGTTGTTGATAAACTGTACGTGAATGGTGAACTGGTTTTCTCAACGGGCCTGAAAATTACAACCAGACCCGACCCGGCCCGTGGGTTTTAAAGCCTGAACCCGACCCGGCCCACCACATCAACATGAATTGACCCGAGTCACTTGCATATTTTTCAGCCCCGAACCTGCGGGTCCCGTCGGGTTTGTTGGGCCAGCAGGACCCGTTGAGAACTCTACGATGGTTTACTACGGGAGACTTGCATTGGCTACGAGAGTCCCTGTGTTTCTCATGCTCCTTGCAACGCAAGGTCTCAGGAAAAGGGGTGCATTCAAGAGCACTCGTTTTCTTTTGGGTTTTTTTTGACTCAACTGGATAATCTTGAACTTAAATATACAAGTTAAATCTATTGGGTAATTAAATTAGACGATCCTGCATTTTTGAGGAAATTATCAATTCGCTGTTATGATACTATCAGTAAAATCATTATGGTAGGTGATTTTAACTCTGCCATAGATGGAACTTTGGATTGAAAAGGAAAAACTGTAATAAACTGCCACAAGCTGTTGCAAAAATTCAGAATTTTATGGAGAGTTTGGATTTAGTTGATATCTTGCGTTTCAAAAACCCTAATTTAGTTAGTTACACCTGGAGACAAAATCAGGCCAGTCGAATAGAAGCTGAATGGATGGAAAAAGGGGAAATATGTCCAAAATTGTTTTTGAGACTCCAGCAGAGGAATTTTCCCCCCCCAAAAAATATCACTAAGCTTATATTAAATAATGGGGAAGTATTGCACACACAGTCAGATACCCTGAAGGAGGAGGAAAAATAGTGAGTTGTTTTCATATCAGTCTCAACTACCCAATTAGATAATGAAATATGTCATTGCTTTTTTTTCCAGAGAATCACAACAATTATCATTTGCTCAGAAGGAGCTTTGTGAAGGCTTGATTACGGAAGAGAAACTCCTTTCTGCCATAATCTGTTGTTAAAGAAGGTAAAACCCCGGATTAGATGGTATACCCATAGAAGTTTACCAGAATTTTTTTAATCTCGTTAAAAAGCCATTGCTCTCCTGTTTTAATTTTACATACGGTGTGGGATATCTTTCTAATTCACAAAAGGAGGGCTTCATTTCTTTACTGCTATAACAACAATCTAATGGCCAATATAAGGACCCAGTGCATCCTAAAAACGGGAGACCCGTTACACTTAAATGTTATGATGCTAAGATTCTTGCAAAGTGCATAGCTCACAGATTGAAGAAGGTACTATCAGACATTATTCGTCAGGACCAGTCAGGATTTATGCAAGGTTGTTTTATTGGCAATAATACAGCTGTTGGAAGCTATAGAACATGATGAATTAAATGAAAAGGGGGGTTTGATATTCATTGCTGATTTGGAAAAAGCCTTTAACAAGGTTCGTTTGGATTTTATTTTTAAGACTTTGAGGTTTTTTTTTAATTTTGGTGAATCTCTGATCAAACGGATTAGAGCTTTACATAATGGCACTAGTTGCGAATGTCTCAATGAAGGATATAGCTCTGTAAGTGCCTCTAAGAGGAGTTAAACAAAGATGTCCCTTGCCTCCATCTGTTCCCAGTTGCGATGGAAATGTTGGCTATCAAAGTGAGATTAAACAGCGATGTGGAGGGATTAGAAATAGGAGGTCTACAAACAAATATGTCCATGTATGCAGACGATGCTAGTTTCCTTTGGAGTCCAAAGCGATCTTGTTTGGAAGCTCTTCTCAAAGATCTTTAAAATCGAACTTTGGAAATGGTTTGATTTTTAGAATGGGTACATTAAAGGGTACAAATCTTAGGTTACCATATACATTTCCGATCACGTGGACAGATGGGCTAGTAAAATAATAAATAAAAAAATGAATTTTGTATTTGTACTCATATTCGTAAAAGTACTAGAGATAGTGTTTCCAGAGAGCTAGAAAATTTATACAAAATACACTTCAATAACAAAATGGCCAAGATTGATGAAATTTTACAACCTTGGAGAGGGAAAACCTTAACTCTATATGGAAAGATGTCTCTGGTCAACTCTCTGGTAGTTTCATTCACAAATCTTCTTATGTCTCTATCCATTCTATCACAGCAGCCAGGCCGCTCAGGTTGATGAGCAGTAAGCTCAACGGTTCGTTCATACGGATCGTTTTTGTGTCCATTTGTCACGTGACAGCTACCTTGTCGCTGTCGTGCTGTTAAACAGCAATGGCAGGGAGGATGCAGGACACCAGTCACTTCATTGTGGTGTGTATTTGTTTCCTCGGTTTTCACATGGTTTGAATCGCTTCTACTTTGTCAGCTGAAGCAAACCATGTTGCCTCCAGTGTTCAGTGTTTGAGAACAGCTGTGTTTTTTACAACGCCCACAAGAGGGCTTTATGAAATGAACAAAATGACTCAAAAAAATATTTGTTCAGTTTACTGTCCGAACCTAACCCTAACCCTAACCCAAGTAAAAGATCAGAGTCAGTAAAAAGTGTTGAACCTCCCAACAGCACTGTAAGGGGGAGGGCTTTGCTACTGTGCCTAAACAGTAAGGGACTGTCTGGACTGGAGGCATTGGCACTGGAGGTTAGAGGGTTTGACAAGTAGCTCATAGCGCAGAAGTAAAGTTTGTAGATGACCAGTGAGTAGCAGCTGGTAGTTTTCAGCTGATGGGTTTATGTGGAGCCCGGTGACTGAGCTGAGCCAGACCTGAAATGATGAGACAGACAGACCGACAGACATATGAGAAAATGGACCACCGATGGGTTGGATTTCTGCAGGAGATCCACCTTCGTCTGCATTTAATGCACCTTAATGCAGAGCACAGCAGGCCCAGTTACACAGTAAAATCACTGAGAGGGCTTGTGAAATGTGGGGGTGCACAAGTTACAGTGCAGACAGCATAGGCGGGCAATAGCAATCTAAAATAGCATACTGCTGATAGACTCTGACGTCTGTAGCATCTTGCAAAATAATTTAAGAAAGGATGCATATGTGGCACCGCTGCAATTAAACAAGCACAACCTGTTTCTCCACTTATTACTAAACAAGAGCAAAGATATCATGATATCCTTTTTTTTTTTTTTTTTTTTTTTTTTACCAAACAATAATTTGAAAAATAGCCACCGGCACACAGATAAGTGAAATTAGCAAATGCCACACTGACAGTCTGGCTGTGGGCTGGTTAAGCAGGGACCAGCAATGTTGGTGTAGCACTTAAACTGAATTATCATCATTATCCAACATTGTCAGCAACACGGTGATGTAATTTATGTTGTTTGGGTTTTTGTGCCAAAGACTGATGGTAAATACACGCCTGGTTGATTTCCGTACATGTGATCAAAGAGCAACACACAGCGGCTTCTTTGAGCTTTTCTGTGGAACCACCTAGGGTTGTCTCCCTGACAGTGATGGCACCCTAATAGGGTGAGGTGTTCCTACGTATTTGATGCTTAACACCCTCAGGCATCACCTGTTGAACCAGGTTTACTCATTTACAGTAAAAGATGCAAATTTAGTGATTAGGCACTCATCAGTTTGCAGACGTCTGCCCCATTTGGACTGGATGGGATAATTAAATATTCATTAGGCAATTACACGGTATAGTTTGTGACATATTCAAATTAACTTATTTCTTTGATTGTTGACTCTTACCACCACTTTCAAGTCAACTGGAAATAACAGTGGGACTGATATGTCACTCGCTACTGACTGGTTAGAGCAAAATTTTAAAAAATGGTATCAGACTGAATTTATGAAGTGAAAGGAAATGGCATTTCAATCTGATTCACAGACTGGTCATGCCCTAAGACACAATCAAAGCCTGATCTTCCATGTAATGGCATTTTAACCATTCAGACAAACATTCAGTTAAAAGGCCA
>JBCAUF010000061.1:5469553-5483013 GCA_038406115.1 Haemulon aurolineatum | reverse complement strand
TGTTGCTTTCTTCAAAATCCGTTGATCTTATGTTGATCATGTTGGTTATTATATTTATTTTTTCAATGTTTTAAACAAAAAAATCTGACCATGTTTTATATATTGCACCTTTAAAGGGATTTGTTGTCACTTGCTCTACAGGTAGACAATTTCATTCTGTGTTTCCCTTCAAAATGCCTTGTGTGTACCCTTCAGGTGTAACAAACATGTTGAATACATTTTCCTGGCAAGCACATCTTGTATTTTCACTTTTTTTTTCTGTTTTCAATTTTATGAGGTGATATTATGTCATTTGTTGTTGTTGTTGTTGTTGTTTGTTTGTTGTTTCTTTTTTTACCCAAACCAAATGTAAGTTATTTTATGCTAAACCTGGAACATTTTGTATTCAGACTATATGGTTGACAGGTATGTACTGTATTTATGCACCTTGGGGCACAAGCGCAACAAACAAGCTGGTGGCCCTATCATCAAAACATTCCTCCATAGCGTTGCTAGTAGGCAAAACCTCCACAGGGTGCCTTTAAAGGGAGCTGCTTAAACCAGTCAATCGATGTGGCTCTCATGGGAGATGTAATAGATCATGATGGTTCGACATTTCAATGCATTATTTCGAAATGATGGATAATGAGGTTTTTAGAATAAAAACTGATTCTTATTGAATATTTTGGTATTTCAGAATTATTTCCATATTTGAAATATTACCATATCATGTCTGCCACAATACAAAATATATCACCTTCAGCTTTCAAAGGCACATTTGTATGCTGTGCGTTGCTCCTCAGTTAAACAGTATATTTTATACCCACCCCAAGAGAATCTTATAATGCAGCAATATACCAGTTATGGCCTCTTACTGTATTCAAGCCCATCTCAGACTGTATTTAATCATATTCCCTTATGTCCACAATCCCTCTGTGCACTTGGTAAACTTTTGGGGTCTCCCTGTTCACAGTGTTCATGCTCGGAGAGACACATGGAGGGCAGATTTGCCTCTGGCATGCTCACAGCGTCAGCCAAGAATCTGCTCATTATTCTTCCCATACAACAAGTAGTGGGGCCCGGATTAGATCAGCAGGCCTGGACAACAATCTTTGCCCATAGAGCAGGGGCCAGATAGCCTTCTGATCTATGCACATGAATTTACAGTGAAAGCTGAAATAGGGGAGCAGCTCGACAATTTCAACTGGATGGCAGGGAAATAAGTGTTGGGTGGGTTGGCGCACTGGTTTACTGCATTTTCTGCAGAGCTGTCTGCCTTTTCACAGCAAAAGTGCAGAGATGGAGGGAAGAGACAACAGAGGGAATATAATGATAGATCTATAGCACTTGTAAATGAAACCATACAGTATACCATGCCTGCTTAGACTACATTGCTTTGTCATTATTCATGTCCTTTTTGAAAGATTAGCATAGTGCCATTTCTCTGTTTCTCTCACAATGCACGCAAATCATAACTGACTCTGCTGTATTAATCATTTGACAGCGTTCTTCAGATATGAATTGTATTAACACACACAGCCCATACAATATACATACTGAAGACCTGACACGAATTCTGAAAAATTAAACACCTGTGATTCTTTTTTCCTGGAGCCAAATCTATTTGAATGACATCGTCATGATGGTTACATGCTGTTTTATGTTATCAAGGAAGATTTATTTTAGCATTTGAATATGACTGCCTCAATAGGCATATTTGAATAAAAATGCCTGCCTGGAATGATTCACAAGCACAACACAACTCATTTTTGCAGTGGGATTTTCAAATATCACACCCACACAAAACTCCAAATAAACATTTCAGAGCCTCCACACTTCTGATCAAATGTTGGTATCTCACATCACAGTGTACCGCCACTTTCATCGCAAGATGTTTCTGATGTAAATCACAGGGTGCCATTGTGCTGTTGGCATTTTTAAGCAACACAAATCATAGCCCACTCAAGGTGGTATTCACAGTCACAGGATAAATTGGACTCTAGAGCTCCTGCATTAAGCCAAAAGTCATGGAAACAGCTGGTTAAAGTGCAACCTGTAAGCTGAACTCTTTGTTATATACATTTCACATGCAAATGATCTTTTGTAAGGTTAGTATATGTTTTCATCTGTTTTACAAGTTATGCAAGCTATTTTTTTATGTTGTACAAGATCACATGGGAGTCCGTTTCCTCACAGCTCTCGATGTAGTAGTAAGTTATAGTAAGTGTGGGCAGTTGTCAAGTCATTTTTCTTGTTTTAATTTGCATTTCACAGTTTTTCCACTCTATTGTGTTTGTGAAGCCTTCACAAATTCCAGCCTGTCAGGACAGTGAGTCCACAGCTCTCCGAACAGAAAAGAGACTGGTGCCAGTTTTAGTGCCTGGGCGCATTTTGTGCAGGTGATGAGACAGGGCTTCACTGCTGCATCTGTAACTTGTGTGTACCACTTAGGAAACTACCTCTCTCAGTCTTGTCACTTTCTTTCTTTCATTCTTTCGTCCTTTGACTCTCTTTCCCCTGCAGTACAACGCTGTTACCATCATGTGGAGTTACGTCGTGACTGACCCGAGCCGATCCCCACACATCAGCTTCTGTTGTGGATAAGTCTTATTGTTCCCGCTGTGCAACATTAATGTGAAAAGACACTACTATAAGAAGGTTTTCATTAGACAACGCTGGTCAATTGTACATGTGAATATGTATTATATGTATGTATGATCTGTGTCAGTATACTATCATTGGTTTGCACTTCACTGATGCAAATTACTTGTACGTGAAAACCTACTTGGCACGAAAGGAGTTTCTCTGTTTTGAGGAGGACACGCTAACTTATGAAAATTATTTCACTGGAGTTTTGATGTAAATATTTTGGCTTGGCTTCTGCATCATTTCACACGTATTAATTAACTGGGGATGCCAACCTCTGTCTTATCTACTGAAAATGTGAAGACGGTGTTAAAAGCACCAATATATGTATGTTGATTTATAACCTAAAGGAGTGTAATACTCCACATGTGCTCAACCATATTTAAAGGGTAATTCCAGTTTATTACTTGGGTCTGATTTTTGTAAGTTTGGCTGTAATTCCTTTTGATAAATATTTAATTTTGTTAAGACCCCAATGTTATAGAGGGACTTCAGCTGTATGGGGAATTGAGAGGTTATTCTACCTCTCTTAGTGGAACTCCTATCTTTTGTTGGAGTCAGTCGCATTCTTTCAGGTTGGCTCCATGTGCAGAGCACCTGTCTGTCAACCTTGCAGGCACAGGGCCCAAGGCTCCCAGGCTGCGAATGGGGCTCACCCAGACAGGTTCTTTTCTAACATGACTGACACCTTGGAGACAAGCACACAGTGCTGCGCCTCATCAGTGCTGTTGAACAGACCAACACCTGCAGGCTGCAGGCGGTGGCCTTGGCTGATTTCTACAGAAAGCGGTGACTTTGAAATCACTCCGCTTCAGTTCGACATGAAGGTTACATTTTGTGTGCGTCATGGAAGAATGAAAAGAAAATGACCAACTTTGAAATCCTCGAGAGATGGTCACAAGTTACAACAGTGTTGTGTTACATTGAAGAGACTATAGTCCTTTCGCTTTGAAATGAAATATGAAATAGATACTGATTTGGAAGTGCTTTAAAACTATTGCCAGTGGTGTTACTGCAAACACTTTTAATCATTTTAAATATTTTCCCTGCAAGTAGTCAGCAAATTTTCCTCTTTCAAATGACATTTTAAATGAGACAAACAAAAGCAATGTGCAGGCAAGCTTTTTGTCCCGCTATGCTTTTAAAAGCATTAAGGGCTGCAACCAAAAGCGCTCATGAAAAATTGATTGCCCGTGGGGAATAACAACACTTTAAACTGCAAAGAAAAAAAAAAAAGCTGAAAAGTCGCCAGTATGTTCGCCTGGTTTATAAATAGACTATTCACCGTACAAGAAGGCCGGTGGAAAATTACACCTGAATGCAAACTCTAGCTGTTCTTTTTCCTCCTTGATCGTTCAAGAGAGGCATTCAGGGAGCGATAACCTGCTTCCAAACCAAATGCATCGGAGAGGTTGTTTCTAAGAGAAGGGAAAAAAAAGAAATCCTTGATACATTTCAATCAATTCTTTATTCTGAGTAATGATTTAGCTGAAATAAATAATGAGAGGTGGGAATTGGAGCTCTCTATTGCAATTAGTCATTTCATTTCTAAATATAATTTGGCTTAGTTGAAATGCCATGGCTGTGATTTCACAGTGTCTGTCTCCAAAGGTCAATCTAAAGGTTCCTCTCTTCTCCTCTCCTCTCTTCCCTCTTCTTTTCTCTCCTCTTCACTTCTCTTCATTTCTTTCTTTACTTCCCAGATTTTCACAATTTCAAGTAACACGTATTCCTCCCTGAGAAATGCCACCATATTGCCGGGGATCCTGGCACTCTATCTGCAGCAGTGTTACTGTTGTATCTTTAAAGTAGCCCACACAGGGCTACACACTGTGTTGGTTGAGTAGAACATGCACACAGAAATTCCCATATGGCATAGCAGGGACATGACAGAGGCAGAGAGCTGACAGGCAATATAGTAATGATAAATGCCACGAGGACACTCGGTGTAAGAATGTGCATGATGCAAAAACAGGATTTCAAATTGTAGCAAAAGCAGATTTTGGGTCCTAATTGAAGAAGAAATTAGGCCTTTCATCCACTTCAAGCTACTATAGCAACAACTACAGTTAAAGCTGACAGAAAGAACTCCTTCCTTCCATAGAGGCATCCTTCGGGATCGAAACAAAAGTGCAACCTTTGAGAAAATGCATCTCGTCTTCGTGAAAAGTTCAGGACGACTCGTGGTTCCTGTCGCAACAATAAACAATTCTGAAAAGCATTCCTTTTGAGGAACAAGCTCACAATGAGACCCTTGGAGTTTCTAGCAGTCTCCTGCTATTGTGGCACCATCAGAGCGCCATCAGAGCAGCACTGGGGATTACATGGTTTTGCAGTCTCAAATGGTTGCTCTGAGAAACAATTATCTGATTGTGACTTGAGGCGAACGGATAAAACGGTGTTCGCTCTCCACAGGGGCCTGTTGTAAAGCAATACTAGGACCAAACTCCCCGTCACAGACGCAACGCACGATGCATAGCAGTCAAATTGTTGCAGGTTGGCACTGTGAGGATGACCAGTAATTTGCTAAAAATAACAAATGGCTGCTGGATGCTGCCGACAAAAATGACTTGAAAGAGGTCAGGAAGAAAGTAAATGTCAGAAAAGGCTCCAAAATGCTCTCTCAGAGTACAAAGCCAATGACTGTTCTTACACAAGACATTTCTTTTCACCTTTTAATGTCTCTATTATTGCCAATTTTTAAATTATAGTTCCACCAAAGGACAATGGAATGGCTTTACAGGGATTTTTCACATAAGGTCGTATTGACAAAGGATTTTACAGTATATTACCATTAGGAGGAACAAGCCACTTTCAGTAACAAAGAGAAATCATAAGTTAACAGAAAGATGAATGACATCATTGTTTTGGATCGATCGCAGTGCCATTCTTCAGTTTTGATTGGTGACTGGTATGGGTCGATGGATAGGTGTGGTACTTCTGTGTCACAGATTTTATTCAACAATGCAGCGATGGTCATGAAATCACCTTTATTGATTTATGAACCCTCAAAACAATGAGCCTTTTTGGTTTGATGAATACTTCTGACAGATTCTAACTCATCTGTTGTTCAAGTAGAGTTGTGCAGACCATTGTCTCCAGTGTTTTCGGATTGTTTCAATGTGTTAGTCAGTTGGTGAATCCTTATTAAAAGGTCGCCATCAAAAAATGCTGTTTAAAGTTATTTATTGTATATTCAAAAACATTCGCTCAACAAAGCACATTGGCTGCAGCAGCTGACTAATTGTGAGAAGGTTTCTGTGACTCAAGAGTCCTCTGGACTGGCTGTAACTTATTTGAGACCTCCAAGCTTCTTTAGAGCTCAGTGAATTACTCTTCAAACACCCTTAGGAGTGGTGGGACTGATTAATTTTAGCAGTTTCTCATAACTCACCCAGTTAGGAGCTACTTGTAGCCTTAGGTTGTTTTGCGAATGCAACCTCAGTTTACTCGTCACAAGGAGCACTACCCGGCCTGCCAACAGTTCTCAACAAAATCTCTTTGTTGGCTCTGGAGAAGCTTTCTTAAGTGTTGGTCAATAACCATGGTGATGTCATCAGGGTCATCAGGGATTGGGGTATTTTGGGCGTCATGATCTTGCTATGAGTTGTCAGGAGGAACAGGACCACAGATTTTCCTGCTGAAGTTCAGACAGTTTTGATTTTTTGTAAGAAATTCTCCTCATGTTTTTATGCTGTTTGTACTGGTGTGCGGTGGGCAGGAATCACTGGGCAAAAGAGCTATCATGTACTTACATGCACCAATCTAATACAGCAACATTTGAATTGGAATCTAATGATGTTGTTTTCTTATGTTATCAGCAAAGTTTACTTTTTGGGAGTTCTGAACAAATAAGAAAGGATGTTTTGGGGGTTTTTTGTTTTGTTTTCAAACTAATTGATTTTGTATTTAGTCATAAATATTTGATGTCATAGAGAACTACTGATGTTGTGAAAAGTTTTCAAGGGCTTTAAAGTTTAAAGAGGGGTTTGTTTGGAAGTTGCTTAAATTGATCTCTCACCAGGATATGAAATTCATCACTGTAGTCGTGCTGTTATATAGTTGCCCCCTGCTTCAGCGGTGTATTTTTGGTTCCAACAACTAATGAGATATGAGTGAGTTTAAACACAACTCCAGACTTCCCAGTGTCCACATTGCCTGTTGCCCTGTCTCTCAGGTTTTCATGGTGTAAAGTTTCGTCATAAACTCAAACAGGCACAACATTTTCAGTTTATGTTACAGCATTACAGCAAAAAAAAAAAAGCATCCAGCGAATCAGTTTTCAGAAAGAGCTCTCATTATAAACATGGCACGCAGCAGCTATTGTTGACTGTGGTTTTTGTTTCATTTTGGCATTTGCCTTAACATGAATTCTCAGTGTTGTTGGAGGTTGTTGCATTAAAATTTAATCAGCGTTCAATTTTTTCTTTTTTTTTTTTGCTTGGAAGTGTGGCTACAGGTTCCCATGTGATTAGTCCTTTGGCAGAGAACTGATGCAAATGTGCAAAACTGAGTTCTCAATGTGCCAGTGAACCAGGCCTGGATGCAAAAGGATATGAACACAGAGCCACACTTATTGACTTCACAGTGTTGTCCTACACAGCCTCCTGTTCAAAAAACCAGATACAGTCTCACTCATTACGGTAAGAGACGCGGTAGCTTATAAGATACTTTATTTATTTTATTGGCTGTTTTGTCATAAGATCACTTGCAAGTCTCGAGGTACTGTAATGCTAACCTCAGCGACTAGCAAGGCACATGCCACAAATAAATGTAAAAATAAATATCCAAGCAAACATACATAGAAAACAGAAAATGCTAGAATCTGGCACTGGGGAGGGCACAAGGGGGAAGGGCGGGGATTATGTGTGGCATTTCATTGTGTTTGCAAAGACCTACTGTACTGTAAATGTGCCATCTGGGACAACAGTGTGTAGGAGGTTGCTGTGATCACGGCTTGAGTCATCTCATCTTTGGGACACAGTTCGCCATTTGCCGGCTACCTGCTCCCCTTCAATCATTCCAATCATCAGTCTCAATTAGGATCTCATTTGGAGCCATACCTGTGCGTTTGTTTGGTTATAAACAACTGATTACTAAAAAATCAATTGCAACAGTCCAGGGCTCCCAAAAGTGTGTGGCTTGAAAACAGTTTGATACCAGGCACGAGAGAGTACAAATAGCAATTACCAGGCTCACTGATTTGTGACAGACTTTAACAAGATTTAGGACGGAAAAGGACAGATCCAGCACTATTGTGATTTTCGAGTCTTTGCAGAGGCCAGGCGGCATCAACAAAGACAGACAGCTCCCCCCGTCAATGCGCGGCTACAGTTAGAATTTCAACAAATAAAAAGAGAGGGACTTTTGCATAATTGAATCACCGTGAACGAAACTTTATTTACCCTGCTGCTGTCAGTCCAAGTCATGTTGATATTTGTTAGGAGGAAGCAACCAAATACCAAACCTTATCCCATAATTAATTAATGACTATCCTGTAATTAATTGACATCTACATTTTAATTCATTGGACCCCCCTCCTATTTTATAGTCACATTAATCATGGCAGCCAGTGTACCAATCACTCTCCTGGCAGTGTTAATTGTTGAGCAGTAATGAAGCTACGGTGGTCTTATGAGAATAGCGGTAAGCTGTGATTGATTAACAGTTGAAGGTTCATTGATTTACTCGTCTTCGGGTGCTGAATAAGCACCACTGACACCATCAGACGGCACCGGGGTGTCCAGCCCCTCGACACAGGGGTGCTGTGCTGCTAGAATTTACACTAATAGAAGTTATTTAGGCGATGCATTTCTGTCCTTGCCATAGAGCCAGTGGCTTTCTTTTTGCTTAAATCATAGTCTCATTGTTCCCTTTACATTAGGATTTGTGCTTGCTATTGTAAATCATTGAAACAGAATGTATTGTTTAAGATTATGACCGAAAAAATCACTTAATTGAGTATTAAGGCTAAATTTATGGTTGTTAATGGTCAATTACAGTTACACTAGCACAGTTGATAGCAAAAAATTGCCACATCACAATAAAAAGGATAAAGCGTGCTAACAGAAGCTAACCTTACTGCCAGACTGAACATTGATACCAGATGATTTAAAATTTATATCAATCATCTTTTGAATGTCCAATCCCACTATTTGAAAAAATGATTTCTTTTTCTGCATATGGCATCTACAGATTGATTAAAGCCTCTATATTCAATATTTTTATAATAGCAGCAATGACCCAACAGATAATTATCACCCGACTCTGTTCCTCAAAGGTTGGTGGAGAGCAACCAGAGCTACAAGGAGAATCAAAAGTGGACATGCATCAAATATAACGAAGCATAATGAATGCTCGGTTGCTCCAGTTTTCCTGGATGCATAAATAGGAGAATATTTGTTGTCAACTTCAAAGGTGATATGTCAGTGTTGTATTCACAGCTTGTTTCTGCTGCCCACAGCCAATATGCTCAAAATACTATGGTTAGTGTATGGTCAAAGTGAGACAATGAAATGCTTGATCGAGGTTAGTTGTAATACTGTGTTTATGATAAAGCATGTTTTCTTTCATTGTAAATCGCCCTAAGGAATTGTCTAAAATGAACATTATTCCTCTGAGCTGCAGAAATGACAAAAGGAGCAGTAACATGTGATAACATAAACAAATCTAATCGTAATATTGCTTGTGATCTGCATGCTTTGTTGGCTTGAGGAGGTATTCTTGCTTTGTTTGCAGTGCCTCAGTCACTGAGCAAATGCCAGGGTGGTGGGTGGTGGTGGATTTAGAGTTTGTAACTCCACTGGGAGCAAAATTGTGAGCTAAAGCAGGAGGTGCATTTTTACAACCAGAAGCCTCAGCACCACTGACAAAGTAATCATTTAGTCACTGGGATTGATCAGCATTCATCGTGTCAACTCTGAAACAAATACTGCGTGTCCTGGTCAGTTTGTGCAGTGGAGCAGCAGCAATGTATTATTGCAGCTGCGGGGCAAAACATCAGAAATGCAATTGTTTTAAATGAACGCTTCGACTGTCACCACCAACATGACTTTAATTTGATTTTGCAACATTAAAAGAGCACCAAAACAGCTGCTTTGTGGGAGGATTGTGTTGTGACCTACTGTATTTCATGCCACATGGTGCATCTTTATAATTATGGTAAGTAGGCCGCAGTATGCCAAGACATGGATGAAAAGAAGCTAATTAACAAAATCAAAAAATGTCCAGGGGTGCCACAGTGTGGCTCAGTGGTTTGCACTGTTGCCTCCCAGCGTAAATGGCACAGGCCCGAGTCCCAGCCCAGTAGCCCTTTCTGTGTGTGTAACTGAAGTTTCCTCTGGATTCTCCTGATTTCACCCAGTGTATGCTGGCAGCAACTGCAGCTTAATATAACCCTGAAGAAGAATATGTGGGTAGAGAAAATGGCTGGTAATTTCTGTAAAAAAGATACCATTCTGGTGCTCTACATGGCTAATAGCAAGTCTGATGCACAGATAAAACAATAACCATACATTACAGTCAAGCTGCTCTTCTAGTGTGTCTCTAAACCTGTGAAGCGACCTGCTGGGGAGGCTATTGACAAAAGAATATGATACAGTAAAACATATCATTGTGACGGGGGATGGAGTTGCAGTGCATCATACTGAAAGCATCAAATGACACGTCAAATGAAACTACATCCCATACATTTGTATAAGAAGTCAAAGACTCTGGCGCTTCAGAGATTTTAATGGATGTTTCAGTTCTATTTTGTCAAACAAAGTTTATTTTAGAGTTAATATGGAAATGTGTTGCGAGTGTTTGTTTACTATAAGTCTTTGATGGTTACCATTGTTCTGACAGAAGTTGCCCCCTCCTGTTCTGCCCCACGGCACACTGTCAGGTGTGCACACCACGGTATCAATCTATATCATATTTCACTTTGAGACATAAAGTGTTTTGTTGTACACTGTCATACATTGCTTCTGTGGAGCCCTTTGTATAATACATCAACCTTCCCTGGCAGCAGAAACTGAGAGCAAAACCAAGAAAATAAATATTTTACCTGTTATGTGACAGTGTGCCATGCATCAAATTCTCCTCTGTGCCCAACGGATAATAAGTCAGCAGAGAATTATTAGTGAGCGGCCACAGGGTATGGGAAGCGGGAGGTGGCTGGGACTGCTGGATAGTAATATTTCTCATCTGGCCTTTCAGTCGGTGGCCATACGAGCTGTGGCGCTAGCCAAATTTTGAAGCACAACAACTCGGGCTTGCCTTGAACATTAACCTCTCTGCGTGCGCAGATCTAATTGATGAAGATAATAGGCCTTTCTCCCAGCAGATGTTTTGACTTGTCACTGGAAAAGCACAGGTGCAGCCGCTATAAAAAGATCAGTTCCTTCAAGTGTCCCCAGTCCTGGGGGCAGATTTACCACTTGAAATTCTTAGTAATTTAGAGCCCTTGATGTCAGACAGAGGCAGACAAAAGCAGGATTCTGTTGCTGGAAGATTTTATCAGCTGTAGCTACCTAAGTAAGCTTCTTGAGTTGATTGAAAATGCTATCTCAGCCAGAGTTTTTTCCCCTCTCTTAAATCAAATATATATGCAGCCTGCATACATGATAGCAGACTAAAAGACCTGAGGCTAAAGCTAACAGGTCTCAGACAAAATGTTAGCATCCTCACCAACTGATTTTCCCTTTGTAGAAGACATGGAAATAAAAGAAGATGAGTGTAGAAGTAATTTTTTGGTTATTTCTAGCATAGGCTGACACTTTTTAGCTGCTTAGTTTACATGTTCAGGGTTATCACCTCTAAAATTACAGGAAAAAAGTCTGTCAGAATGTGTATTTTGTTAACTAATGTCTGACTGCATTGTGGACAGTTGCAGAATAGTTAATGGGCAGTGAATGTGTTAGTCTAGTACCTGTAACTCTATAAACTAACTTAAGTATCAGTTGAAGCAGCCTAACATTAACTCAGTTCACTACTGCACACTAGCTATTGCAGCTTATGTTAGAGCGCAGGAATACACAGCTGAGTCAGTTCCTTTTATCTCATCCTTTTGATTCTGAAAGGGCTAACAAAAGACACCACCATCCAAACTCTTTAAATACTGGGGGGCGAATTCAATAAGGACTGGACTGCAGTCACTGATAGTACTATGAATTGCACGGCACCTGTCTGTCTGATTGGTTGCATAATTCCTATTATGCAACCAATCTTGTCAACTTTTATATCCTCCTTTTTGTAGAATAAATTATGCAGTGTTTGAACAAGTTACTTTCGGAGTGCCTTTTGAAAACCACCCTAGACTGCTATATATTCAGAGCATCAGTATCTTCGGATGTCACAAAAGTTATAATGGTTATTATGTCAAAATATTATTCAAAAGCAGAATTTTAAGGCAATCATTGCTGCCATGTTCATTGAAAAGTCTGGGTGCGATGACTCCTCAGAGGAGCTATGAAGGGCAGCACATTTTGGGGCATAAAGGCACTTTGGTTTTCAGAAGACCCAATAATATTCACTCTAACTGTGTGTGGATATTAGTGCTGGTGTTTGTGAATTGGGCTTTGTTTGGCAGCAAGGCTCATTTACATAGTACAGTAGAGCCAATTTTGCGCCAAATGGATGCATATTACCTCATTTAAATTTGTGCAAAGAACACCAGAGCACCGAGACGCTATTTCCTTGGCAGTGCAGTTAGATGGGCATTTCATTCTTTGTGGACATTTGGTGGATTACACAGTTTCTTTTTGTCTTGTTGTTGCAGGTTTAGTGGCTGCAAAAGCCACAAAATCCTCTTGTGAATTTGCCCCTGAGTGTCATTCTTACTACAGCCCCATGCACGCCGCTTCATCAAGCAGAGAAATCTGAAGCTTGACAGGCCGATCATTTCAGCAGCTCCTGTCCTGAAACTCACTTTCGCTTTTGCACCAATAACAAAATCAACCAGGACTAAAATCTTAAGGATTTAAATCCGCCCACAATAAATCCACGCTGTTTTTTTGCTCTGTGATGTCTGATACTACAGCATGTTTCTCCATTTCCTTATGTCTCGACTATTTGCATGTTTAGTTGCACTGCACTGTGAGGAAAAACATATTTCACTTTTAATCTTGTTGTCAGTCCCCGCTTGGAATCAGGAATGTGAGACCATTCACACCCATGTCATCTGTATTAGGACATGGATTTTCAAGACTTCCTGTAAGTTCCAGCAAAGCTCTGCCAAATTTGAGCATGAGCAGAAGTTTAATTAGCCAGAATACACCTGTGTATGTGTTCCAAGGTCTTTAATCTCAAATCTCTTTTAAGCAGCATGACTAGTGTACTAGTGTAGTATGCCTAAATATTACAGTATGGTCTGACTCCCACGTACTGACCAGACACATTGTATTCTACTACTATTCTTGTCTTTCAAATGCAAATATCTTTCTCTTTTTGGAACGTTGTCCTGCTGTCACACAGGATATCTCAAAGGTCATGTGCTTAAATTACTTCATTTATCTCAATCTTGAGTTGTTGGTGGTCTTTAATGGAAGTAAAACCTGTGCGCTGCTTACATTTACATCGTATCTCATATCAAGCAGTTGCACGTATAGTAACTACATAGTACATGCTCTGTATGTTACAAGAATAACTGCTGCTATGCTGGGAAACATACAAAAACTCACACCTTCTGAATATCTCACTGCAGCCTCTGAAAAGTTGTGAAGTTCACACACTCATTTTTTTCCACAAGCACTGCAGTGAATGTCGGACAAAACATATTCACACCCAGGTGCCCAGATGGTGCGCTGCAGATACGAATTCCAATGTGGTCATGGGTGGTTTGTTTAAAAAAAAAA
>JBCAUF010000061.1:5296417-5307156 GCA_038406115.1 Haemulon aurolineatum | reverse complement strand
TATTTAACGGATAGAGATAGAAGCTGGTGGAGCCCAAAACAGAGCTCAAAAGAGCGTAAATGTTGTCCTTACATTTTCCAGGTGGCTAAATCAACTTAATAAGGTACTTTGTAATGTGGCATGTTATAGTGCTCCCAGTGGTGAAAAAGTTAAATGCTTAACGCACTGATGCAAATACGATATTATATATTCTGTCAGACCCTGCTTAGTTTTATATGTGTTAAAATCTTTATTCATAACTAATTTAGTAAGTTATTTTTTTAAATCAGCAGTGTGGACTGGATTATATTGTAAATAATATATATCATCATTGCACAATGGCACTGAAAGTCAGAAAATTATAATATTAAATTTTTGTCCATCTCTAGTACTCGTGCCAGGCATATGTGATTGTTATTGATTTAATTAACTCTTAACACTTGATTAAATGTAATATCACAATTTTCAACCAATGGTACTGTACCATTATTTATAAACTGTTACAGTGCAGATTTTGTCTGATGTAGTAAGAACTACAAATCAGTTGTTCTAATATTGCTTCTTGAGTGAGCTAATTTGCGTGTTTTTTTTTTTTTTAATGTAAATGTAAATTTATTGGCTCACTACGGCTCCTAGGTCTTGTTGATTTTTGCGGCATCGGATTGTTTCTGTGACACACTGTAGCCAGGAGGAAGGACTGGTCTGACAGATATCGATTGGTGTGACCAGATCACACCTAAGAGGCCCCGCAGACTCGAGATTAAAAGTCATTTTTCTTTATTAGAAATAACCTTTTGGTCGAGGAGGCTCTGGTTACTTAATGAAAGAATGCACACCAGAGACAGCATATATTATTAGATGTTGTCATTTCATTTGATTGTTGTCAGTTTAAGATGAATCCAGAGAGGAAGTGTGATTATTACGGTGTCAGTGTCGATTGTTTGCTGTCTGTCAGCGAGCACAGCCCAATATGTCATTTTAAAGGAATCAACCTAAACATGTCTCCAGCGAAACACTGAACGGACAATTTTGCTAGTAATCCAAAATTAAATATAAAAGATCTCACAATTGATTATTTTTTGATATTATAATCTTCAACTGCATTTTGTTGCTCACATTTGATCTGCTGATTAATTTGCTTCTAAGTGGTGATGCATACATCTGTACTATTTGAGGTCAATGTGTAAGAGGCATCAGAGAAGTTTTTAAGTTATACTTAAACAATTTAGGATTAGAATGGCTGCTCCACCCGAAATGTCAGTCCACCTGCAGTGAACCTGTCGTGACTAATTTGGAGGTTAACCCCCTGCACCTGAATCAGCATTTTGCACTCCAGGTACAGGAACCTGGAACTAGAGGAGCATTTATTCACAGACTAACTGCACTGCTACGTTGACAGCTAAACCGTAACTGCTGACTTCATACTCACTGTCACACACATGCTCTGACCACAGTGTTTCTTACATTATGGACGCAATCTATGTGTCATTCCTAAAATACGTTCGCTACTTGTGTTACACATTTTGGTTTCGGTGAATACATTGTTTTAGCTTTTATATGGCAAATACCCATCACAGTTGCCCAGATCCCAGAGGGGCGTCTTATTTTGTCAAACTAACAGACCAAAACCCAACAATATTCAATCTCCAGTGATGGTAAACAATAGAAAGTAGCAAATCTTCACATTTTAGAAGATGGGAATGGAAAATATTTGCTATAATCAATGCATTGTTTCAGATTTGGTTAATTTCTGACCATAATTTCTCAACAGCCAGTTCATCCACAAATGTAGTGTTTGATAACAATTTAGTTATAAAGACACCAAATAGCTGTAACTGTTAGGTAAATCATCTCAATTGCCATCAGTGCTTGCTTTTAAAAAACGACCTACCTCACATGAATCACATTGGTCAGTAATTTATCAACATTCTGTTCAAAATGACTGAAATCATGGCAGTCTCCTGTGCTCTGCAGCCAATGTAGTCAGGTGAGATTGAGGCTGAGGGTGCAGTGTGAGGACATGCGGTCGGTCTGCAGGAGGCCAGGTAAGCAGGACAGAGTGGTGACCTTCACTCGCTGATAGAGACTGACAGAGGCTTGATGGAGGCTGTGCAGCCGGAATCATGTTGAATTATTTCTGACATGGAGCTGCAAGAAATGTTGAAGCCCGGGGAGGAGCATTTTACACCATAGTATTGGAATTAATGAAAGAACCTGACCGGCAACCATCTCAAACAAACCATGAGCTCAGCTGCTCAATACCCAAGTTCTGCTTGTCAGCTGTTGAGTACAGCAGTACGCCTAACTCAACCTGAGCAACATGTAAACTGTTCACACCTTGGTTTGATTTGTTATTTGCTTTTCTCAGCAGAATTGTTACCTTTGGGTGATCTGCCTTTGTCTAATGCTCCCTGACAGAAGAAGCCTGGCTTATGAATAAATCAGAGTCCTCACTTTCTCTGCTTTGAAGGATAGCGAATGGAATTACCATGTACTGTACCATACTGAACTGGGAGCTACTTTCATCTTTTTTTTTTTGCCCTCTCTTTCGCTAAAAATAGTCCAACTGCAGCAAAGTACTGTCGATACATTGCATTGGTAAACGTATACACAGTTTCATAAATAATTCCTGTTCATGTGGTTGTTTTGTTTTCCACAACAGTAGCTTTTACAGTCAATTATTCATATGAACCTGACTGTGAACCCATTCGTTACTGTATCCGGATTTTGTACAAATCAACTTTAACTGCCTGTGTACAGTCTGATGGCCACCTTCACTCAGTGGTCATTCTTGATTTAAGCCTAATCTTCTTAGTCACGCAACACATTTATCTTTGGAAAGCAGCAGATTATTTTTCCTGTCAGATATTTCCCAAGAAATATATCATCTGTCAGGGTGATTTTTTATTTTATTTTTTTGATGAATGCTTGTCAAAAAACAGATTGCAACTGTAACAGGCTTTGTGTATGTTTAGATATTTCCACACCTCTGTACTCCTGCCAATATTCCAGATTTAGATTTGGAATTTTATTGTATTATCTCGGTCCAGTCCAGCACAGCACAGAAGTATCACAGCAATATTGAAATTAAACAACTGTGTGCTCGCAAATATTTCCAGGAAAGGAGGTGTAATCCGCCGCCCAAGTAAAAGTACACATACTCAGTATCAGCACAAACCACCAATTCGCCACAGTGAGGTTTGGAGTTTTACAAACAGACTTTTCAATCAGACTCTGAGGTGTGAGGGAGAGATGACTGAGGATAATGCCTCAGAAAGGAGACGGGAGCCGCGCTTAGTTTCCCCCGAACAAATCCATCTGTTGCCCCGGCATCACTAACACATTAGTGGTGGAGCACGTTTTCAAAAAACAGACCCCGCTTCAAGTCGGGCAACACCTGCACAACACTGATAGAAAGGCTGTTATGGACCTGTCACACAGACACTTTGCAAACTCTTAAATAGATGATATTCATAACCGGTTGGAATATCAGCTCATCATTAGAATGGAAATCCAGAAAATGTGTTTTGGGGAAATGATGCATGTCCTCCCAGGTCTTCCAAAAGCACGTTTTATAAGTTGAGTGACGTGTGGATTCTTGGAGGGTAACTAAGGCTAAAATAAGATTGCCAGTTGGTTAGTCAGATAAAACCTTGACTTGCATGAGGTATTTATCCCAACTGAGAACTCACTGGACTTAGTGGAGAATACTGTGCAGTCTTTATAGCAGCTTTGTGCCTTGGAGCAATGTATGGATTTTACTATCTGGAATAGGATGCCTCTGTCTGTGATAGGAGTGTATATTTCATCCCTTGCCTTCACATCATTTTCCTGCCAATATATGCAGCTAATAGTTACCCATGCAGAATGTGATTCTAAGTACATTTACGGGAGCCATTTGACTACACAACAGCAGCAGCAGCTATGAGGCGTTGTTCAAAGTATCTGTCATACAAGCCGACTTTCATGGTTGTCACGTGGAAAGAATGACTATTGGAGTCATCTGCTGTGATGCATCTGGCCACACTCTCATTCACAAAGACGTCACTCGCAGTAGTTCTTATTCTTTATGGATCACGTGTTATTGCAATTCAAAGCTGAGATGAGAGCAATGTCAGCCATGAGTGCCCTGTGATGGAAAGGTCTTCTCAAGAAATGACAGCCTGTGTTTGTCTTGAGGAAGCACTTGGCGTTGCTTCATTGCTGCTCTACACCTCAACGTCACATCACACAAACGTGTTTCACACAGGCTGGCTTCCCTCTCATTCTTCTATTGTAACATGCAATTCACTGTTCGCAGAATCACCATTGAGATTCTGAATAACATCTGAGTGACCAGTGCCTTGATTTCAAACAGACGTAAACTAAAAGCATGCTAATTAAAGGATAAGTACTGTTCTTTTTTTCAACCTTGACCTTATTTCTAGCATAAAATATGTACATTTACTCACCCATAAAGTTTTGGTGTAACTTGGAGTCCTTTGGACGCTCTTTAGATCCATTCACGATCCGTGTATATCCATATAAAGAGAGTGATCAGGGCATGTACGATACGGCCTCTAAATAAGGCAATATCTGCTGCGAAACTCGTTCATTTCACAAATACTTTAATATGAATTGCCACTACTATTCTCCCATGAGTTCAGCGTTGCCTTGCTGTTGTCATCCGGGGCTTAGGGCACGCTGCGTTCGATTGCACTCGGAACTCTGTAAGATCCGGGTCTGAAATCCAGACTTCCGTGGTAAATGCATTTTTATTGCAAAACCTCGATAAACATGGCCTTCCACAGTAAGATGATGTTTGTGTGGATGTCTCTGGAGTGTCAAAAAGCACTGCTGGGGAAGTCTATTAGCTACCTGACGGAGAGGAGTCGGATCTGTCCGAGTTCTGAGTGCAATTGAACACAGCATGCCCTAAGCCCTGGATAACAACAAAAAGCCCTGGATGCGCCTGGATGACAACAGCAAGGCAACGCTGAACTCACAGGAGAATTGTACTGGCAATTCATATTAAAGTAATTGTGAAATGAACAAGTTTCGCGGCAGATAATGCCTTGTTTAGAGGCTGTATCGTACATGCCCTGATCACTCTCTTTATATGGATATACGCCTATTGCCAATGGATCTGATAGGGTCAGAAGGACTCCAAGTTACACTAAAACTTTATGGGTGAGTAAATTAACGTATTCTATGCCAGAAATAAGGTCTAGGTTGGGAAAAAAAAGCAATGAAAAATGAAAAAAATCCTTTAAGTTAACTTAAACTCCATGAGTTGGTGGAAAAAAATGTCTCTACGACTTTCTAGGATGATAATTGTGAAAAGACAAGCAAGAGTTTGCACACTGTGGTTTGGGAGACGAGATGGTTGTAACACTTCGCTGAAATTTTGGGTTGCAGACTTCTCAGATTTGGACATAAAGTACCCTCATTTGTCCGCTACCAGTAGCAATGCAACTGCAACTACTCCGACTATATCACATAATTCATTATTGATGTCAAATACAAGTTCTATTTTTGTAAGTTAACTGTAGCTCCATGAGTTGGTGGTCATGACATAAAGTACATCTCATAAACTTTTAAGCTTTTACATGTCTACAAAAAGCTGGTTGCTAACACTTGGCCAAATGGCACGGAATGCCCTGACCCTGTACTGTAGCACAGGGGCAAGACGCCATGGTAAGAGTATAGTACACTCTTTGAGTTCAGCCGTGGGTGTAGCACCCTGCTCAGCTTCCCTTTGCCTTTTCTTATTCAGAGCACCAAGAATAAGTTAGTGGAAATTACTTTCCCTCTGGCACCTCCATCCATCAAATACTGTCTTAAGTCCTATCTGATGTTGACGAACAATGAGAGTGTGTGTGATGTTTCATGAAACCATGTGCTTTTTGATGCTCGACGCGCACAGCATACAGTTATTTTTGATAAACATGTGCTCCGCGTTCAGCCTGTGCCTCGATGGACAAGGTTGGATCTGATCAAGTTTGACACTCCAAATGATTGTAATAGCTTTTGCAACTGCTTTGTGCATGGTTCATAATGGATAACTAATCATCTAATAAGTAAGCATACTCGGAGGTATGATGTATATATGCGTGGGGTGGATGATGTGTGCATACGTTTGTGTGCTATTTATACACCTGTGTTAATTTATGTGACCTTTTTGTAATCCAATCTAATTCTGTGATGTGATAACATCACCTTAGCACTGAATGTAATGTCAGAACCCCACTCAGCGCACCTCGGCAAGAAGAATGTAATTGAGAGAGAGCCCATGGGAGTTTGATGGGGAGATTGAGAATCTCATAATGATATCTATACTCTATCTATTGTACAGCAAGCTATTTTCACAAATGGCCCAGCTGTATACCTTTAAACTTGGGGAACGCTTTGCTTAGCTTGCACAGAAAGCTAAATCTCATATACAAGTCAAATTCTGTGCTGATTCTGTGCCCATACAGTCTCAGTCAGCTGCTTTTCTATCAGACCTCTTTGAGCATGTATGTAACACGACACGCAACACTGGAAATATGAATGAATGCAGAGAGCATAATGAGAGCTTCCTTGCTATTAAGCAGAATTTCCAGCACCCCTCTCTTGTAATCTACGGAGTGGCATAAATGGTGAACCTTGGCAGCCTGCAGCATGATTAATGCACGGCACTGCTAAATGGATTTGCAATGAACCAATCGCGTGATGAGCTGCTTACACTCGCAATAAACCGGTACGGCGGCAGCAGTGCGGCTCCTACCGCTCTTTCATGTCAGAATTTGCATGGCAAATAGCCACGGTTGGCTCCATCCGTGTGGATACGTGTGGCCAGAGTGAGTCATCTATCACAGGCGCAGGCCCCGGCTTTCTCATGGCCGTTTTTAGAGCGTGTGGCGTACTCCTCACCCTCTGGAGCAGGTCAGCTGGTCAAAGGCGTGTTTGTTCGCTGCTGGGTGTCTGTCCCCGCAGCCTGGCCGTGTTGATTTTGTCTCCTGTGGCACTGTCAGTCATCTGGCCTGGTGACCTGCACCATTTCCCCCTGACTTACCCAGGCAATAGACCCAGCCAAAGCCCATCTCTCAACAGGGCTCCTCAGCACATCATATTTCCAAGACATCTCATATCCTTTGCACAGTGTAAAATAGCGCCTGACATCTGTGATTATTCTAAACCTTTAAACTGTCTTTTCCTATTACACTTACAGAGTTGTGATAGATTGAGCTTTATCTTCGAGGCCACATTGCACCTCTTTTTTTCTTTGTGCCGGATTGTTTATGTTTGTGTCTGTCTAGAAAAAGCCTCTCCTAGCAGGAATTCATCAATGCGCTTTGTCCTAATATCGGGGCAGCATAAAAACAGGCTGCAAGGTCTAATGGATTAAGACCGCGGTCATCCCTCAACCGCACCACTGATTGTGCATTGTGATTTCATTACCCACAGGAATGTTCTTACACTTTTGTCTCAGAGCCAAATTGTGTTAAACTGAAACAGCCATTTCCTCTAAATAGAAAACATGTCCTGAAGATACAAGGGTATTATTGTGCATCTACTGTGCTGACATACCTTTATCAACAAATATAGATCATTACCTGCCCAAGCAATCACTGGACCTGGGTTGTAGCAATCTGTGGTTGAATTTAAGCCGCGAGTGAATGAGCACCCGAAAAGGAAAAGTCATAATATTTTTTTATAGAAATGATATTTGCTGGAGTTGACCTGTACAGCCATGATTGGATTAGATCAGTGGCTTCCTGTCAGGTGCTTTTGTTGGGGTCTGGGTGTGGGGTGGGGGCCGTTCCTGTGCCTGTGATGAGTGAAACCACCGTCCTGCATGGCGGCGGTGGAGGGAGGATGGATGGCCTCGGAGTACAAGGTCCAGGAGAAATGTGCCCACCGTGCCATTAGGGAATAGGGAGGAGATGATTCATTTTCAGCATCACTTCACCCAGGATGATCTCATTACTTTGTGCGAGTGGACAGTTCCAGCGATGAGGGGCCGGGCAGGTCCGTGGAGCCTCCACCCTGAGAGGTGTGTCGTATGAGGTATTACACGCTTCTGCACTGTTTGTTTATTGATTATAGAATATAATAGAAAGATAGCAGGAGCACAGATGCACCCATGGTGTCCTTTCAGATGATTTTATGCAGACGTGTTGAGGATCATGTGACTTAAATAATAGTTCCTCTTCCAAAAAAAAAAAATTACATATGTTTTTTGTTTTTTTTTAATTTAACCCGTCTATTTTGGTTCCCATTGAGATAATTAATAATCCAAATTCATAAATATTGAACAAATGTTATTTGCAATCTGCTTATGATGCATTACTAACACACGAAACTACTCCATCGCTGACAACTGTGCATGTTCAAGAGCCTCAATTATAATTACAATCGTTCGAGTTGACAGTCCCCGTTCATATTCAGTGGCCTTATTGTTTATTACCTCTCCTTTTTACACTATTAGTTAGCATACGCTGATATATTTTCATGATAACAATGCATTGCCAGACGATAAGAGGTTATGTGTTTGCCCTCTTCCCATCTTTTCATGTTTTCTTCCCGTGTTTCATAGTTATAACTATTTTGATAACATGTTCTAATTGTGGTATGAGTAGAAGATGAAATAGTAATCTGAAAATCTGGAAGCGTCTGTGCATTCTCAAGTCTTTGAACACGAAGAACGAAGCTTATCTTACCTCGGTGTGCACTAATTAAAATGAGGTACGACTTCATATCTGGAGTCACACAGTGCAGCACCTCATGTTTTAACAATGTGCGACGGGAGCGAGAGCACAGGATCTCACTACACGTTGTTGAAAAAAAACAAGAAGGCGGGACACACATAGTGCCCATGTTATGGAGAATTTTAATGATCTATACAGGATCTCACAGGAAAATCACAGTTAGGAGAAAGAGTGTCTTCACATGTTTAATTAGGATGTGAATGTAATGGGGGACCAGAGGTGGAATAAGATAAGTAAAAACAAAGTAAAACATACTGTACTTACAAGAAGTATATCTGTGTATTTCAACATAGTGAAATATTATAATGAAAATATATATTCAAGTAAAAGATGCAGGATCATGTTATTTTTTTATGCATTATGTATTTTCTGTTTTTCATTATGACTGAACCGTTACTGTAAAAGCACCCTTTAAATGTACTGTAATTAATCTTGACTACTGTTCATACTGCCAGGGTAGTTTAATCTGAATCAAGCATCATGTTTACAAGATCATGTGGGAAATGTTTGGCAGCCCATGGCCAAGAGGAAAGGAACTGGGCTCGTTGGTTCGAATCCTGGCACACGTCGCTGCTTGGGGGCAGATGCGGGCTGCCCACTGCTTCTAAACGATGTAGAATGTTAAACCAGCGCGCTCGTCTAGGATTCACACCACTTCAGTTTCTTCTTTCCAAAAACATGTTAAAAGACACAACTTGAGAACTCAAGATGAAAAGATTTGGTGGCGTCAACGGCATCAATATAATCCATAAAGATGAACAATATTTCCTAACGAACTTCACTTTCTGTACAGACTTTACTTTCCCACTATACTAGCTGTGCTATTTTAGTGGGAATGAGGCGAACAAAAATACGTGCCTGTCTATGGATTAGACACATGCCAAGTTACACACAGACTCATAACACTGTTCATTCAGCATTTATCGTGTGTGACAATATTTGAGAAATTTTTTTGTGGCATTGTGCTGAAAAAGTATTAACAGCAAGTCAGATCTCAGGAGTGGCAATAACAAGTCAGATTTTATAGCAAGTTATAAACTCTGTAATGTTAACGTTCATAATCAGCAGACGAAGTCTGTGCTATTGGGACCAGAGTTGATCAAACCCTGATCTCAGCCTTCAGATCTCAGAAACAATCATTTCAGGAGGATTATGAAAAGCAATAAATATACGCAGTAATCTTATTAATAATAACATATCTTGGTAACAAATGAAATCAAAATCCAGCCCACATCTTTAGGGAAGAATCAACAGTAGGCTCAACTTGAATTTCCCCAGTAAGCCTGTTTGTTACTAATATCTTCAGGAGAGTATGTTTTTCAAATGTCAGAAAAGTGGCAAACACTAACAAGATCCTCATTAGTTTTGTTTTTATAATGAAATCCTAAAGTATTGATAGCAGTCTGCCAAGTGATGAAGCTGACTAACTGAAACATCACCTCACTTTTATCCACATCAAGAAAAAAGATGTGCTATTTCCATTTGTGTTTGTGTGTATGTGGGCTGTTAGTGCTGAGGCTTTGGTGGTTTGGTTCCTACTGCTACTGCTGTTTCTAAGAGTCGCACTGTTTCACTTCAGTTAAATTTAGTTGAAATGAGTTAGTTATATATATTTCAACCTCACTGGGGAAAATGGACTTAAATGAGTCCCCGTCTGCAATGTGTCACACTGTTTGGTTGTTAGGTCAAGTGAAATGATTTGTTATGTAGCCTATTATGCTAGCAGGATGCTTTGGTTGTTTTCAGTGCATTTGTTCCTGATCTGTAGTGCACGGTCACATTCTCTTGCAGGAGTCAGGCCTATTAAAAATGATCGATTTCATTTTATTGTGATGCCCTTAAAATTTGTAGCAGTAGATGCTAGACAGATATTACAATTAGCGTGGAGGCTAAGAGTGAATAGGGATGAAAAGTGACCTTGCTGTTTTGAGTAGCCAGATGGTTAAGTGCAAATAAACACACAGGGTCAGAACATTTTTAGACCTTGACCACATGATTTAGAAAGTAGTCCAGCACAGGAATAATGTA
>JBCAUF010000061.1:5276068-5292731 GCA_038406115.1 Haemulon aurolineatum | reverse complement strand
TTCACTCTCTGTGTCATTCAGTGATTGCCGTGCATTTTCAGAAACGATTGGGATTCTCATTTACTTTAATTTGTTTGCATTGCATTTAGCATGGTTCACATGGAGTTATATGAGCAGAGCCAGAATGTCTCAGTCAGCTGTTGTTTGCAGCCTCGATCAGTCCAGGAGCTGAAAGATGTTGACTTTGTCAAGGTTGACCTTAATGCATGTATGGCTTGATAGGGATGACATGCTCTCTGCTGACATCGCCTTTGATGTCTTTAAAGTGACATGAACTAGAAGGCAAGACTCAGCAGCCACTGTGCTGATTCTGTTTACGTAAGGCGGGCCTCCCTTAAAGGAATATGTCACCATTTTCCAACCTTATCTCCAAGTGTCATCGAGTGTCGTTAGGTCGGCTGTGATTCGCTTCAGATTTATGGGAACATAAATATCATATGTATCAACAGGAAAAACACAGGTATACATTATTGCATTAATTAGCCCATGGCATGACCCACTGGAACCTGTAAATGAAACACGGCCATCATTAATGTTATCAGTGTTTATTTTGTGTTTTAAGTGTCTGTTGAGAAAAAGACGGAGCAAGCTTATTTTTATAGCACCTTTCATTAACGCAAGGCATAAAAGGAACATAAGGCCATAAAGAAAAGACCTCAGAAAAATAAAAAGAATGAAAGAATAAGCTACAGTTAAATCATATTAAAAAATAAAAATGATATAGACCTATAAGTGTATTGCCCTCTTGGATATTCAGCTTAACCTCAGTTAACAAGAGATCAGCTGTGAACATAATGAGCTGGAAACTCTGCATGCTCATGCAAAATAGCATACTGATGTTTTTTGTCTATTTTCACAGCAGACTACATTGCATTTCACAGGTATATGTTCATTTTTACATTAATGTGTCTGTTATTTTGAAAAGTCTTGCATGTCAAGAGTTGTCATTGACATGCTAACCACCTTCACCTCCATGCTTCACACCGAGTGCTTATCAATTTGAATAACATTTTTCTCCAATTCCAAAGCTTTTGACAGAGAGGTCGAGGAAAATATATGTCATAGGAATCATTTGGCATTTGAGGAAATATGCTTATTGCCTTCTTTTTGTTTTGCTCAGAGCTATCTAAAGTGATCAACAGACGTCCTCTCCCAGACCAAAAAGAGGAAGAGCAGCTAACGTGGCTCTCTCCAAAGGCAGCAGAATCCACCCACCAGCGCCTCTCTTTTTTCTTTTTCTTTTTTTTTTCTTTTTTTTAATATTTTCTCTCTTGCTCCTTGTGGTAAAAAATGGAGATGAATGCGATGTCATTTGTAGCGCTCACAGCTTTGAAAACTTACATTTAAATGAATACACCTTCTCCCACGCCTGGAGTAGCTCTCAAAGGAAGGTGGATAAATAAAAACGAAAATTCATAGCAGCGTGCTGTAGTTTAAGGAATACATTTGTCTCCCTTTTAAATTAAAGATGTTTGACCGAGCTTGAAAGTTAAAAGGACAAGAGCCCTGAAGTAGTTACTAATCATAAGAATTTTGACAGTGGTCCATGTCATCAACCTACAGAGACAGCGAAGACTGCTTATTACACTGACAGTCATGTGTTTGCTCAGCTATGTGCTTTAAGTTGTTTTGTATTTGCAATTCCAGACGTACAGACTGAGGACAACATATCTGGTTTCAGTTGACTGCCTTTTCTACTTTATTCTGCTGCAATTCGTTTCATCCGCGTGTCAGGATTGACAGAGATTGTAATGTTTAAAGTTACCTGTCATAGCAGGTTGTTTTGTTTGTCTGCTGCGTGCTTGTGCTGCACATGAAAATGAAACCTGAAAAGGTTTGTTCGGTTGTGGAATAACATCAGCTCAACACTGGCCGAAAATCTGATCCGAATCCCCCGATACATTTTGCATATGGCCCACACTGACTGTACTGTAGGTCATCCTGTTTACGAGTCTCTCTGTCAGACCAGCCTGGCCACATGTTGTATACACCCTCACCTCCAACTAATGCTCCAATCCAAAGGCGGTGAGAAAGTGAAATTTTAATACCGAAAGCAAGGGATGTGATTGCATATGTCCAAAGGCCAGTTCATATTTGAATATGCACATATTGGACTGTGCGAGCCAGATGGTATGAAGTGGGATAACATCAAATGAGAAATTGGTGGACTGGCTTAGCTTTCCCACAACGTCGGCTGTATTCCTGTGAGCTGCTGTCGGTTCAGCAGGCTGAGATTAAAATGAATCTACGAGATGTGTACGAGAGGCAAACCGGTGCATTAGATCATCTCACAATGTCTGCAACGAGCCTCACCTTCAGTGCAAATGTCGTACACCTTGGAGAGAGACAAAAGCAGGCTCACACAAATGCATGCCCTAATGTGTGAAGTGTGGCTGCCTCCTTTTATGTCCCTGCTCCTTTCAGTATGCCGGATCATGTCCCTAGATGCTTTCTCGTCCGTGCTATCAGAGATAATATGACAGTTTCAATTCCAAGCAATTTTGAAAATGTTCAATCAAGAGCAATCGGCCAAAACAACATTTGTTATTATTATGATTTCCTTTTTGCCGCCCGTGGTCATTGCTCAGGCACTTTCATACTTCACCCCCCAGACATCATCTGTCATTCAAATGCCGTTGACCGGACCATCTGCTATGTGTCCCTCCCTGGATTTTCCTCTTGATGTGAAGTTTTAGTTCTGGTTCGGTTGGCCTCTCAGTATGCCGATTAAGTGTCTCACCAGAAAGTGGCAGAATGAAAAGCATTTGCACTACTTTGTGAAATAGTTAGGGTTAGGCTTAGTGGTGCGGCCACTCGTGGGCAGTTCAGTGGCTGAAGCTGGTCGCTCCAGGTTTGTTTGTGACAAAACGGAGAGGACGAAAGATCTGCTGGTTCACCTGCTCGCCATACAAAGAGCATGATACAAATTAACAACATTAAAATTCATTTTGGAACGACGTAAAATGACAGAATCCATCTTTGGGTTAAAAAGATAATTTGACTTAATTTGAAAATAATTTGAGTATTTAGTTTGGCCTATACGTCTGGCCACCAGCTGTTTTGGCTTTCATTTTTCTGTCGTGTCGTCCATCTTTAGCCTATATACTGCCAATGGCCAGAACTCTTCGATACACTTCTTAGATGGACTGATGCTCTTGACGCTAGTACCAATACTTCAAACATAGATTGGCTTGCGTTGCATTATAAACTTCAGCTCAAAACAGTGACCTTGTCAGTAGTACTTACCTGTACTTATACATCCTGTGTAAAAAACTGACACAGGATACAGGATTTTCCAGCATGGACGTGCGTTAAGTCTCGACAGGCAGCGCTTTTATAATTTTTAATCTTTGACTCTCTGCATTGCACCCGCAGCTCCCCAATTACAGCATGTCAAGTGCGGTATAGGTGTTACTTCTTGCATGTGCGACACTGCGTGTGTGACACAGAGCTATGTGACTTGTTGCCACGTGACGCAGGTGGCCTGTGCTGAACCTAATTCTCCTGGTGCTGGCGGTCTAGTTCATTGATTTACTCCAAACAGAACAGCCACGAGAAAAGGCATCATTTCCTGTCCTCAGCATGAAACCGCTATCAGATTTTGAGTGTTCTGAGCAGCAAATGTGAAAGCTCTTATGAACTCCGCGAAGGATGAATAGAGGGCAACCAAACAGCAGAACATCTCGGATTAGAAGTTTCACGGCTGCTCTCTCTTATTGGCTGAGACGTCATAATACTGAACTGCTGTCCAGCTGGACGGACCATCTCTGACCCTTTATGTTGTGATCTGGGCTTAGACAGCGCCCAGGCGTCTCCCCTCCTGAGCCCTGGGCAGAAACAGACGGAGAGTGTGAGCCGTGATAGCAGAGAGCAACTTTGAGCGGTAGCCTATCAGAGGCAGACTGGCTGTGGGAGCTGGATGGGATTTGAAGACCTGGCCCTCCATTAATCACATTCAAATCAGCATCGCATTGAATGCCTCCCCGAAGCTCACCTCACTTCTCACTTCGAGCTTATCTTAATATGGACAGATGAAGCCGCAGCCTTGTTTGTCATTTCTATAGTCATTGTAATCATGCTTCCATCGCTCGTTATTGATGGTGTCAAAATTCTCGATGACTTCAAGATGTGCAGTCGGCTTGTTTACCAACAGTTCATCAAACGTAACCAGCAGCAATCAACTCCGGCTCAATGCTGATTTGCATAATGTATGCTTTTTAAATGAGCGGTTATAATAGTCGTTTTGTGATGAACACCGTGCATCATTTCTATTGTCAAATCATCTAAATTAATAAAAAGAGATGAGAGGTTATAATTCACGAACAGCTCTGAGCAAATCTTTGTTGTCACATTTTTTTCCCCCCCGCATGCCATTCAGGATTCAGCACCGTTTCAGCCTCACTCAGTTCAGCATTAGTTAAAAATGACAAGCAGTTTTGATAGATCTATCTCAAATATACAGCTGGTCAAAGAAGTCTTAATTCTACCGAGAGCTCACTGAGATCTATGCATGTTTAGAAAGATAAGAATTTCATTATGCTCTCAAGGACTATAAATGTCGAATGGGAATTTGTCTCAGATGGTTTGTCTCCGTCTGCATCTCAATGATATTCAGCACAACAAGGAGCTTTGGGAAAAAAAAAAAGAAAAAAAAAGAATTTGCCTCTTGTTTGAACAATTGTTCTGAATGAAAAATAGCATTCAAAACACCGCCGCCGAGTGCATTCAAGCCTGACCTTCAGCACTTTGGTGACCATATCCTGCGCTGGTAGGTTGTCGTGTCAGAGCAACTTTGTTTGCATGTATGCAATACGCCGTGTAGCCTTAATGGAGCCCGATGAAGTCCAAGCTCATTAGCGGGCCGTAATCCGCCGCTGTTTGCTGATAAATCCCTTTGTTGTCATTGTGGAGGATCATTTGCACTTGTTCCCGTCGATGCACGAAATGATGCATTACATGTCCTGTTATGCCACATTGAAAATGAATACTGAGGCAATGACACCATCATATCGCCTGATGCTGATCTTGAAAGTTCATTAATTATATTTACATGCAAACAATAATATAATTACTGTTTTCGCTCACAGTATGAATATCGTTTGATTAAGATGTTTTCGCTTGTTGCTGAAAAAGGCTAATTGCTGTAATATTCCCATTTTCATTCAATACTTCATGCTCTAAATATTCATCGAACAGATGAATCTCGCTCTCATCTTTACGGGCTAAAAGAGACGTCTGTAAATTGCTGTTGATTTCTGTTGTTGATTTTATTGCTGTTGTTGAAAGTCATTAAGAAAAGTCATAAAATGCTGGTTGTGGAAAAACAAAGATCCGTCTTTAATTGGCAATATGTTCTGTGTCCACTGAGCAAGTGTGATGGCTTATGAAACCCGAGTTAGACACGGATTATGTTCCACACCTGTCCAACAAAACGTGATGATTTCACAGCCATTACACCCTCAGCTGCACCAGGCAACCTCTCATGTTAGCAGCTCCAAACGGTAGCAAATGGGAACAAAATGTACATTTCAAGAAGCTGAAATCCTGTAAGGTGTAGGGGGGGGGAAACAACAACCAAAAAGCTGCACACGGCACACTTATTCCCTCAGACTGCTCTGTGTTGCCTCACAGCCAAGAGAAGCAAAAGATGTTAATGAGTCCTGCTTCCCGTGGACACTGCTGTTGTTTACTGCTCTTGTTAGTTTTGAATTTTGCTTTTGCAGACCCTTTTTGATTTATCGCTCCTGTGGGTGAGGAACTGAGTATACCTGGGTTCAGAATTTGATTTAGATTAACAGGGTGAAACTGTGGGGTCTCGGTGGCTGCAGGACGCACACCTCTGTTGCAGCTGTAATCTGAGATGTGGACATGGATGAGACCATGCATAAGGACTGCAATTACCGCCCCCCCCCCCCCATTTAGAGGCAGCAGAATTTTAAGTGGTTAGCAAACAGTTGCTTCGTTACACATCCAGCAGCAACAGAACAACATTATCTTTCAGTTGGAGTTGTTTGCATCCACCTGGCGAATGTGAGTCCAAGATCAAGCAACTCTCTGTTCTTAAATGTATACCACGTACTTTCAAAAACACTACTATCTCATGTATTACCCTTTTGATGTATCGACTAATTATGCACATTTACTAAGTCACTGCTTTCAGCACATAAGCCGGGAGATACATTTACTGCAGGTGAGGAATAAGTGCAATATTTCTTTCTTAAACTCAGTTAAATGAAAATATTGAGCCTGGGAAGTAATCGTGTGAAGTACAAGTAAATGAGCAAATGTACTTGTGTTACATTACACCACTGATCTTTGGGACCTGACTCTGAGAATGTGCTGTTGCAGTGATTGTTGAGGCCCGAGCAGCAGCAGTCTCACGTATCAATTATTCAGCTGGATAATGAAAACGTGACCCACTGCCTCACCAAAAAGCCACAGAGTTACATCAGAGCTCTCTGGCTGACACCCCTAACGGTCTGAGGAGGCGCTGACTCTGATCCCTGGAATAACCCAAAGAAATGATAGGCGCCTTTGTGCTCAAAATCCAGTCCTGAGGAAAGAAACGGAAGTGGTTAATAATGATGCTGCGTTTGCTGCCAGGCACAAAAAGCAGACCAGCGGCTTTACTCCAGGACCTCCACCAGGTGATGGCTTCAACACTGTGGGGTGGATAACCTTTCGAAAAGGCTACAGGGTACATAACCTTTGGAAACACTTAAACATTCATGTGGTGGCCATTAACTGTGATGCATGTTAAATCCTCTTGAGCTGTGAGAGGGTTCCTGCTAGTGTTCGCAGCCACTGGACAGGCTTTAATAATTAATTTTCATAATAGCCCCAGAAATCCCTGAATACATATTCAGATTTTTTTTCAGAGAAACCTCAGAGGATAAATCTAATTGACTCCTTAAATTCCGAACCTTGCATAATGGATTCAACACCGATCATACCGAGTGTACAGAATAGTAAACAGAAAATATCTCGAGTCTCGATGTTTTTGCCTTGATCCGTGTTGCGTTTGTATCATGACTTCTGAATGATCTCAGACTCTCGCTGTCATTTTGTCAGCTGCCATTCACGCGGGGAACGGCCCCCTCGATTTACAAAGGACTGGACTAACCTCTCGGGTGAGTTGTCATCTTACCTGTCACCACACTGTCTGAGGACTTAAAGGTGTCAGGGGTTACAAGAGCTCCAGTTTAAACAAGCTGACTCGCGGCAAAGGTCAGGGACACCTCAGTGCTACCAAATCCAATTACAGCGCCGGACTAGCCATGGAATTTAAAACAACCTGCTGCACCTGCTGTCAAAACCAGCGCTCAACAGTCCTGCCTGTAAAGAATTGCATAATTACCATGGGATGTGAGGAAAATCCTTCCCTCTCTAAATTTGCCTTCCATCTATTTCTACGTGATGTCTAAATTTACATCATGAATTGTTCTTCAAAACAAGCTACACGAAGACAAAGAACAAAGTTTCTTTCAGCTTCCATGCTGTTTCGTGGGTATTACTTCATAACAGTTGAAAAGTTATTTGAGGTCTTCTACGTTGCCAACACTGTGCGTGAACCTGTGATAGACCGGCATAATCATTGCATGCTGGGGTGGGCTGTAGCTCTATGAGACCCTGATTAGGGTAGGCATGTAATGTTTTGCAATGACATTTCCACTCAGCTCTACCTTGAAGGGTAGAAGCAATGCACCATAAACAACAATGGGTAATTCATTGTTGTTTTCATCAATCAGTCCTGGTCCCCATTTCCATCAGCTGACCACTTTTCTCACCTTAAGAGCCTATTACATTTAGTGTGTACTTGATTCATCTACCAGTGTTTATGTTTTCAAGGTAATACATTTAAATTGTGCTAATGTGTGCTGAATATGAGCATTTAATTGGCTGGCAGATGGCCATCAAACTTATTTTCATGTTTTATAGGAAGAGCAAAATGCCATATACAGATCAGTCAACTAACACAGGGACACAAGATTAAAACTGTTTAGCTTTGACTCCCACTACAATGTTGCTAGTTGCTGGGTCCATAAATCTCTGTGGTGTTAATTGAAAGGTGTAAAGGTGTTCAATTTAGAGTTACCTGAGTAACATTTCCACACTGAAATGTCTACAAATGACAACACCTACTGTATGTTATATATTTTGTTGAGTTGTGTACTTACTTACCTCAGATGACAATGTTCAAATCAAAGAAATCCGTAATTTCTTTCAAGTAACAAGGCATTACATTTGGTCAGCTGTGCTCTCCTGTTGCTTTTACTTTACTAGACAAAGTGGTCAAGCAATTTGGTGAACGTGATTAAGCGTAATATAAAGAAAACTTTAAATGTACCTCGTCAGAGAACATTTCTGCCTGACAGATTGAACAAAGAACACCAAAACTTCCCGGTGGCCTGGCCGCCGAACTGGCCCGCTCTGGTCTGGATGGGCTCGGCTAACAGAACGGAGTAGTGTTTACATTACATTCCTAGTTTTATTTTTTTCTCCCGTCTGCATGGTGACTGTTAGCGACTGTGACATTAATAGACAGAATGGATAAATGGATGATATGAAGGTAGTATTAAAATATAATTTCATCCGAGCCCACTAACCCTGTTAGCTGTTGGTAATGCTGCACGTGTTTGATGTTGCCTCACATGAGCCTGGTTAAACCCAATGGTTGTGTTGTTGTTAAATGTTACAGCTTGCATTCCTTCACTTTGAATAACCAGCAGATTCTCATTGCCAGAGAACAACTCTACATCACCGGCACACTACAGGGAGGGAGACCATTTAGCAATGAAGTGTTCAGAGTAATACCATAGTGAGGCAGCGGCGTGAATCAAGCTCGTTTCATTTCTGCCTTGACGCCGTGCGACATGTGTTTGATTGACATTCCTTTTTACCAGGAAATGCCTTGGCTCTTGTTCTGCATCACGGCGGTTCCATTCCAATAAGTCCTGCCACCAAACTAATTGGGCTTGGTGTGAAACCTCAAATTGTTCAACAGGCTGTGACAGGCAAGAGAAAACAGTGATCGGTACAGTCGTGCGTGCTTCAATAAAAGCATGTGTGGAGTTTAGCGCCATAGACTGTCACAGGTACTGGGGAAAAAAAAAACAAAACAAAACAAAAAACTTCTGGTTTTGACAGCAGGGGAAGCAGCTGACAAGTAGCAGCCATGTTTTTTTTTCTTCTTTTTTTTTAGTTGGACTTGTTGGAAAAACAAATGATTTTCCTTGATTAACATCAAGAAGGTCACGGACTGAGTTGTGCTCTTAATTAAAAAAGCACCACCAACAAACAGAAATGACTGCAAGAGCCATGTTACATCTTTGTGGTGTCAAAAGGGCCAGGATTTGTGGAGGTGTGCCAACCATTTACACTCAGTAAGACATATTGGTATGATTATCTGTTTGATCGCTTCTCTCCCCCGATATCACTGCTCTCGGGTTAATACAAAAGACCCGTCCGGCCTGTTCCCTGTTTCTTAGCACCAAAGACCTTCATATTGTGGATCATATCTCGTTTCCTCCGCTGTGCAATTGATCTTGGACTTTGAAAAGGAAACCTGCCAGCTTTACATAATTGGATTGCGAAAGATTGCTTCTCTCTTTGAGGCTCACATCAATCTCTGTACCTATTAGTAGGAATGAAGTAAATCTTATTGTCATTTCAATTGTCTTTTATTGGAGGTATGCATCAGAGGTGTGCATCCTGTGTGTCACGCTCGTTGGTATTACACCCTCTTCCTAAAAAGAGCAACCTAATTCAACAGAATATCGGAGTGACTGCCGCGGCGCTGCAGCACGGAGGCAGCATATGCTCTCTGATTACTGTCAGTGACATCCGCAAACACTATATATTTTATAAAAGCCTATTTAGTGTACTATACCCACCTTGCCAGTGCAGCTGAGTTTGTGTTTTTCGAGGAATTAAGTGCTCAACTGTAGCAATAAACTGAGGCAGGACTGACAGGTGGAGCCTGTGTGCACATATGTGACTGTTCAGATTACACAAATAGAAAAAGCCCGACAAAAACAATGCCGTCTCTGCTCTAAGCCTCTCTCCCCTTTGCAATAATTTCACTCCACTCGCCGTCACAGCAGACTGTTGTGCGAGCTGTGATCATTCCCGGTTTCTGTGCGGTTGATAAAGCCCTGCTCAGTTCATTACGGTTTGTCACAGGCTGCAAACGCCATGTTCAGTGGACAAAAGCTTTGCATACTAATTTCAGCCTCGCTACATTTTCCAAGCAGCAGCAGCAGCAGAATCAGCAGGCAGTGGTCCTGTCCTGAGGAGTGTTTTACCAAACTATCCCCTAGTCACTTCTCCACTTACTGCTGCTTCCCATTATCAAACGCTAAATGTTTGTCCTCACGCAGAGGTGAAGCACAGCATTTAATTGGCTGCTATGATCGACCGGTACAGCCTGTAGTAAAGCACATGGGCGGGCGGGGGCTGGCGGAGCACTTGTGATCTGCTCCTGGTAAGATCAAACCCAATATGAATACGAAGACCAGACATTAACTGATGGCCTTTCAGAGATTCTCGGAAAAGTCCAGTGGGTCTTATTGCTATTAGCTGTGATAATGTAGGCCTTCTCACTGAAGTAGTTACTGAGATCTCTGAATATACTGTGGTGACATTGCAGCCCAGTATGCTCAGAGCTAATGGAAGAATCCACACACAAGACTCCCATCGTGTCCACATCCAGTCCTGACAATTTAAGAGACAAGCCAACTTTCAGAGCACACACTGGAGGTGGTGTGTCCCTCATGCAGTGAGGCAGGTATGGGATGTGGGGGTGAGGATGGTGAAAAGATATGTCTGACTTTCATGCAGGAGACCTCTGTGTCCTCTCGCAGAGCTGCAATTAAGGTTGTCTTTTAAAGTGTTATCAATGCCTAGCCTCCAGGATAAGCATGGTTTATTTGTCAAAACGGCAACCTGGCCTCAACTTTAACCGTACTATATTTATCATGTGTCGAATTTCAAAACATTGATATTAAAAGGTTATCGCTGATCATAATCCAGGTCTGCAGTAAAAATCTCCTTGTTTGGCAAGACAGAGGGTCAAGACGGCGTAAAGATACAAGATTGCTACACGGAAGTCTGACAGGGCAAGAAGCAATCAGACAGGTTGTAAACAAGGTAACAGGATAACCTGATTATCTAAACCACTTTGGGACCAATTGGAGTGTTGGGTAGCTAATGCTAGCTAGCCAGCTGTCAGCAGATATCAGACTGATGCCTCGTCAGGGAACACAAACAGCAGCACATGAATTATCCGCTCTTTCTCGGCTGAAACCGATTGTTAAGCTGATATGTCTGTGGGTCGTGATTACACTGTTCGGCATGGTGTTCTCTTCCAAATGCGTCTTGCTAACCCAAGAGTTGGCTGCTTATGTTTCTTGCCTCCTTCAAACTTCTTTGACCTTAGTGATAATAAAGAAGAAAATACATGTATTCATGGTTCGAGAAATCTGAGATGTTGGTGGGCCTCATTTCGAGGTGACATTCTTATTGTCATTGTCAGAGGCACACCAGTGTGTGACAGATGTACAATCTGCGATGTCAGGCAGCAAATGACAGCAGGGGGTTTAGGCCGTGTACACATGTACAACATGTTGGAGGCCTCAGTTCTAAAGCGTTTGCTGACTCAGTTTGATTTATTTGAAGCGAACAATGCCGTTTGACTTTACACGGCACTAAATCTCAGACGTCATCCTCGGGGTGATCTGCTGTGGGGTTCATTAAGAAGAAGGACATAATCAGGCCAACTAGAAAATGACCAAAAAAAAAAAAAGTCTTATGCCTGCAAGGAGGCTGGAGTCATATTTAGTTTTTTCCTCACATACACAATATTGATAACATCCCTGGTTGTCTTGTAACTGGGCAATTATAAAACATACCACCCAAAAAGCCAAATACAAAGCTGGAACAAAGCAAATTTAACCACTGTGTAAGTGGGATCACTCCCAATCAACAAAACCCTTATGGCACTGGCCCATGACTCCAAGCAGAGAGAAGTAATACTTTAAGAGAAATCTGGATTATACTAAAATGTACTAAAATATATCCGCTCAAAATAGATTTAACTGCTTTACACAATCCACTTTGCTCTGGTTCAGGTTCTGGCCGCTCAAGTCAGTCTTTCTACTTGCAAGTTGTTTCTTTCTTTCTTTTTTTTGGTCCCACAGCTGGAGTTCCTGCTGCGTTGTTGGAAACCCTGTATGTGATCAAGCTTTGGCTTAGGAGCTCAGCAGCCCTCTGCCTCTCAGAACATTTGTCTCTGAAATGCAAAATAGCCTTTTGTGGCATTTTGGAGAAGTTTGGAGTGCACTTTGTGTTACCTTTTTGGGATGTTTGTCAAGGTTTCTGGGTATATTTTGTGATGCTTTGTGGACGCTTTGGACTGCTTTGGGTTGCCAGAAATCTTGGAGCATAGTGCTAGTTAAGTAAATACATTAACGGGGGGCACCTGAACAACACTAAATGAGACACTTAGAGGCACATCAATCATCAGGATCCATTCTGGGACTTACTTGTCTGTGAATTGATAAGAGCTATAACAGTCGTATCACAGCTGCTGGACAAGAAAATAATCGAAATCAATGACTGGAGCTCACTGCCACTGTAGAACTTACAAGGGTTTCCACCCACATTATAGTCCTAATAAATCCATGATCCAAAATGCATCAACTGCAGTTTACATATCACAGTGTAAGATGAACACTCTTGTTGCCACGATGCACAGCTGAATATTTGATCTGAATGATAAAAAATGTTTTTTAAGCAAATGGGTCTCCTTGCGTCCACTTAGTCTTTACAGTGTCATAGAGAGAGACTTGGCCTGCTGATGTGCAGCTGGCTCATTCAGGATGGCTTTGAAGCCACTCGATGCCTTGGAGAGACACGCGGCCTGTGTGACCTGACATCACCCGGCGTGTCCACCTGGCTGTAAAAGCTGACAACATCGCTGAAGTCCTGGAACTAACGTGTTTCACTGTGTCTGCCAAAAGAGTATGAACCACCACCCCCACCCACGCGTTTAGCTCGAGTCCAAGTCGGCTCGCTGTCCATCAGGACTGCAGCACAAGGGAGAAGCTCTCAAAATATGAAAGAGCATGTGGTTTCTTTACCATAACAGAATAATAACCAAGCATAGTTTACATGTTTGAGCACTTTTTTGCCATGCCAGTAAGCATGGTGCTATGGGTGGCAATATTGGTAAAACAAAAACCACATCTACTGGATGGATTGGCACATACTGTAATTTGGTTAAGATATCCATGGTTCCCACATGATGCAGCCTAATGACTTTGGTGGCCCCCTGACCTCTCCTTGAGGATGGTTTTGAGTGAAATGTTTCAAAAACCATCAGAATGAATCATAATAACTTTAGTGATCCTCTGACTTTTCATCTTGCACAATAATGCCTCCTAAACATGTTAGCGTGCCAAAAATATAGTTCACAGCACTGTGTTCCACTCCAATTTTAAAAGTGTTCATTTTCTCCCACATTTGCTGTCATAATTTACACGTAATCTTACACAACATTGTTTTCCATTCTTTACATGCAGGTTCTAAAAAGTTCACTGTTTTAAGTTTGCTTCCAATAGATAGATGTATAGAAAACATCAGCCTCTTGGAAAAATGCTACCATCTGCATTATTAAGCTATTCCTTCCTGGGGTTCCAGCTCCTTTTCCTGCTGTGTGAGTAATTTTTCGCATTTTGTTCTGTTTTCCTCTGTCTGATCTGTTATCATTTCTGGTGTTTCTTTCACTGAAATGCCCTGCCCCTGTCTGAATCTCTTAAGCCATTTCGCAGCTATTTTACTACTCATGGATGATGTACCGCACGCAGGATGAGGCCATCCTCCGCTTCCCTCGATAATATCCTCAATGGATTCGTCAAAGCGATCATGAGGGTCGGAGACCCCGGTGTTGCTCACTGCAGAGCACAACTCTTTTTCTACAGCGCGCGCACAAACCTCGCCAACATACCCCTGCACGAACTTCACACCGGTGTAAGTGTTCATGCGTGTGCAGACACAGACCTCCACAATTACATCATTTCAGTCCATGGACCCAACTTGTGCCTCATGAAATTTAAAACATTGTGGTCCAGCAGTCACAGAGTGCATGTAGCTCCTTGTTGACAATGGTTTCTGGTATTCAGTTGACTCAGTATTCTTTTGTCCAGGGGACACAATCTTGACATTGCTTTACCTGCCTCTCAACCAGTGTGGATTTGATTGTGTACTATTAAATACATGCAACAAGATATACATATACTGACTAAAGACATATGTTGCATTTTTTGTTTCTAAACAAAACACAACCTTGTCATCAGCATAAACTTGTTTGAGTTTGGAGGTCAGATTGATGGGGTGGCTTGATGGGGGGGGGGTTATAACCATGACCTTTCATGATCATACAGTAACTCTAATATAACCATGCAGGGATATGGTTAAAAAAAGGACTGTGAAAGTGTTAGCATTGAACATTAAAAAAACATTGCCATCCAGGGTTTTGTAGCAATGTACAGTATCAGTGTTATTGAGCAGGAAGATCTTGGCCTTGGGAACATTTATATACTGTTTCATTCACTGTGGAATGCTGATGGATACAGTCGACAGCTTCTGCTAACAAGTGGACCTTGAGTTTAGAATATTCACCGCTACAAGGTCCTTGTCATGGGGTGAAGGGTTGAAGATCCTTAGATGTGGCTGTCGTCCTTTGAATATTGGTTATTGATATGGCTTTTGCAGTGCATTGCCAACTTCATCTGAAGCCTTTTCTGAAAGGTTATATGAGCATATTTTTATTGTTGCATAGATAATGATGATTCTGTATTGTCATCTTCTTCTGCTCCTTTTTATTATGGCTAAGTGTAGTTATTTTCCCATTTCTTTCGCTATTAACTGATATCACAATTAATGACACATTTGGAGAAAATCTGGTATTCATTATCATTAATTGAGGTAAGAGGAAAGGCTCAGTGGATGATAAACGACTTGAAACCTCTCAACACAGAGCCACCTGCAGTCAGAAGCACTCCACGTTGTTAATGATCACCAGTGGCAATTTTGCCATCAATTAAAGTGACAAGAGGATGTTAAAGGTGTCTCAGCAGGAAGCCTCTCTTCTACGGTGTTAAAGCACCGACAGGGAAGTGAAAATGAGTCTGTGGACTGCTGACTGCAGCAATGCAGTTAGCCTGTATGTGCCAGATAGTGCCACTGCAATTAAGCGCCGAGCTTGTCTAATGGAGCAGCAACATGAAGAATATGTGGAGGCCACCGGTGTGAAAGGCTCGACAGTCTGAGCTGAGAAGGCTCCGAGCTTCAAATAGACTTAGAGCAAAACCTTGTCTTAAATGATGGCGAGCAGATAAAAGTCACAGGACTTTGGCGTGGATCAAGACAGCACAGCTATTCACGGGACTTCAGGGGAGTAACTCTGGGCTCTCAGGGAATGTGACTCCGAGACACAGAAACATCCATTTTCACACCGACTTGTAATCTCCATACACAACAGCAGCAGAGGCCCAGGAGCTGCACAGATACTTAGCCATAGCCTCATGTATAATGGATGATGAAATGTGTTGCATGACTTCAGCGACCTTTGCTCTTATGATTACTGCATGAAAATCACATTGTGTTACTCAGCTGTATGGCATTGTGTTTGCCACAGAAAACTGCTTTTCTTCTTTCAGCAGTTATCCCTTTTTTGGGGTTTTTTTTCTTGTTTTCTTGGAGAGCTTGTGCAGGGTCAGGGACCATTGATGTTATAGGTTTGTAAAGCACATGGGGACATGTGACATTACAGTAAATAAGCTTGCCTTGGTTTGACTTCTCTGTGTTAAAGAATTGCATTTTCACTGTCCAAGTTTAGCAACGAAAGCACACAATGGCTTTCGCGCAAACATTTCATTCAACATTATATTGGACGGATTGCCATTCAATTTGTTGGTTGAACGACACATAATCTTGAATCATTAAAGGTAGATAATAAATACAATTAAAAAATCAGCTGGAAAGTTGCTAATGTAGCGGAGGCCAGCTGGTAGTGCTGTAGAATAAGTTAACCCCACTGCTCGACACCTCAAGTGGCGTGCTAGCGACAGATGCCAGTGCCCATGGGTGTTAACCTCCATGCTAGCACATTGGTTCCCGTCTATGAAGGTTGCAGGTTCAAGTCCAGAGTGTGAATGTGCTTGCTATGAGCTACACAATACATATGACACTAAGCATAGATGTGTTAGTATTGTTATCGTGAATGTGTTGGCAGGCTGCATTTACAGTGTCACGGAGCCGCTAGCATGTCTGTTTTTGTTACTCTCAAGTTTTGATTCAGTGACATTTTAATAAATAATAAAGTACAATTTTCAAGGTTCTTATGGCTCCTACACATACTGCACTGCTCAAGGGTTGTGTGCATCATGCACTGTGGCGAATGCTGTCTTCCACTGATGCCAGGAGGTTTGAAATCTCAGCTTCCAATCAGACCAGAATGCATTTGAATTAGGAAATGTCACAATTTTTCACCCACACTGTTCATGTGATGTAGTTATGTGACATCTTGCTGTGTGATGTGATGGCATAAACAGGTAGTTAGAGCTTGCCTACCCCATGTTGTTGTTGTTGTTGTTGTTGTTGT
>JBCAUF010000061.1:5250803-5260910 GCA_038406115.1 Haemulon aurolineatum | reverse complement strand
TTAAACTAAAATCAAATGTTTACTTTTACTGACCAACCTCATAATTTTGTTTGACTGAAAAGGGTTTTGCTTTACTCTCGTCTATGTATAGTCTCTGTGATAGCCCCCCAAAAAACAAAAGGCAAGACAGGATCTTTAAAATGACAACTGTAAATAAGAAGCTTGAATAATTTTAGAATCAGAGAGCTAAATAATTAGGTACCTCATGCATGGAAACACCATGTCAAATGATCAAACCCAGAATGTGCTGAATGTGTGTGCAAATAGTGTGTGAGTGTCTCAGTTTCTGTGAAGGGAAGTATTTCATATGTTCTGTATATATTTTCAGCATGCCTGTTTTTTTGGAGACATGAGGTTCAGTATTTGGAGCGAGTGTATGATGTAAGGCTGAACATTTGACAGATGTTGGAGATAGCCACTGCTGACTTGGTTTTCAATGACGCTCTCTTGGAGACAGGCAGGGAGGAGGAAAAGAAAATTGTAACCGCAGAGATGAAAAGTGATGAAAGATGAGGATGTGATGTACCTTTTTTTCCCCGCATTGTAACAACTAACTTCTCTCTCCTGCCTGTCACAGAAATGAATAAGTCAACCTAGCCCTTGTTGATGTGAGTGGGCTTCCTGAGTACGTCAAAGATGTTGGAAGTTGGTCACTGTGGGCCTTGTGTCACTGTACTGATACAGAATCAGAGAATAGTAGGCACAGATGTACATGATATATCACGTTTGATCCACTTCTGATTGGAACAAGGTGAGATTCAGGCACTATAGTGAATTTCATGGGCAACATATATGTCCTACCACCATTGCTATGGCACAGGACATTTCCCATAACCCTGAAAATATCCTTCTATATGATGGTAGTACAGCATCTTCCTGAATGTGTATCATCAGCACAATCAAAGGCTTAAGTTTCATACAAACAATATGCACTTCAGGTTTGGTTGTAATACATTTTATAAGCCAGCATTCACTTCCCGCTGATGTGGCCACAGAGATAGTTTTGGTTTGATGTACTATGAGTTCGACATGTCTACCTCTGAAATGCTGCAGCCACAGCTATTCCATAGGGGTGACTGGAATTCCGTTAGTGCTCCTCACAGCACTGAAAAATCACATTTGAAAACCCCCTACAGTGACACATCTTTCCAGAAACAATGGCGTGGTTATTAAGACCATTCTGTCAGCCACTTTTATAGGGACTAGTAGACCTCTCCGAGAAACATGCATACAGAGTAATCTAATATATCCAGAGCAATGTTGCTCTGAATGACAGGTTCGCAGCAACTGTATTTAGCAGTCAAAGAGCAAGTATCCATTTGGAGTTCAATTCCTGCTCACCTGACAAATATAGCTCCAACATTAACTCTGCTTTTAGCACCTTTTTGGTCTCCACTAACACTTGAAATAAGTCCTTCTCATGACCTCTCCCTGTGGAAAAAATATTAATTATGGAAAAGATTTAAAAATCATCAACAATCAAGTCATCATAGTCTCCCATATTTTGTTTGTTGGAACAATCCAAATCAATAATGCAAGCGTCACCATTTTCAAATCTACTTGTGCATAACATTTCACAGCACGGTCTGTACACTGGTCTTGAATTTCAATACAGCTCACTTCTTGAGACGTTTCCACTCCACCCTAACAAGTTCTCGAAGGAAGCTGTTTATAGCAAGGTTCTGTGTTTTCCTCAAGTACACCTCTTGCATAATACCTAAGAGCTGTTACCTATTTTTCCAATGCCTCTTCGTCTGAAAATGTTTGCCATTTGCTGTTCTCAAGGAAAAGACACCTTTTCCCTCTGATGTTTACAGTGAAATCTAGTGAATATAGAGTGTTATTTTATTATGGTGCAGTGCAAGCAGGGCTCTATCCACCTGCAGAATCAATCAGTCTTTTTGTGATAGCTCCGCTGGAGTCTGTCTTGCTGGAAACCAAATTACACTGAGTAAATGGCCTCTATGGTGCCAGTGCAGACATTCAGGTCATTATGATTAGTTTTGGTGTCTGGAAGTACATGTTGTGAAATCTGACTTTTTTTCTCCTAATAAATGTAATCTCTTGTGGAAGCGCACTTTCATATTCAGAAAAGTGGGACTAATGTTTGTCCCCACAGTACATGTCCTATATAATGTTGCGGTTAATCCTCTGTATGGACGGCCTCATCTGAGGAGAAGGTGCAGCTGCTTAGTTCGGTGGCCCTCAGTCTTATGAAGGCTACACCTTTGTAGTCCTAGTCCTCGCTCTTCCAAGGAGGCAGCTCCTGAAATGGGTCACAGCTGCCGACACAATGAAGCCCAATGAAAAGGTAGGGTGTTAAGAGCTAGAAATCATTATGAGGCCGGGCTTATTGAATCAAGCTGATTTTCCAAGCTTAAAGAAGCCACACTAACGTGCAACATCCTTGCCTGCTGAGTTTGGAGGATTATGAACACAGTGCAGAAACCAGAACACTGTTTACCTGTGTTGGGGAGCATTGCTGAATATATCTCCCATTAAGATACTCCTTTATTAGTCCCACAACTGGGAAATTCACAAGCATGCCATTGTGGCATATTTCTATTCACTTTACATTTCCTGTTATGAGCTATTGTTTTGTCAGTGGCTCGACAGCACCATTGTTCGTCTGACTCACTGGATGTGCTGTTGGTGTAACCCTGCCATTGGTCACCTATTTTAGGTGACATTCTCCTCCTGCAAAAACGTCTGAGCTTGATAGTTAAGTAACTTGCCTGGTAGCATGGTGTAGCATACTAGTTGTGTGATATTGTAAAAGGTTTTGTTACCACTGTTTGTAACTACTGTCAGACTAACCCACATGAAAAGAGCCTATATAAACATATAGGTTTTAATATAGGGCCACCTATAGGTTTCGCATATATGTGACATACATAAAATTGGCCGTTTTCATATAGGCCTATCATAGGTACATATATGTACATTTAGGTACATACTGTATATGTAAATAACCCTAACCCTAACCTATATATGCGATATACATAAAATTCTTACTGTGTGTGTAGCAGTTGTTCCAAGTTCCCCAACTTCCCCTTCTTCTTGTTCTTTTTGATTGTCTGGTTTCTTTCTTTTTTCCGGTTCTTTTACCCCATACAGTATATACTGTATCTCCACATTTCTCTTTCCTTGTGAACCTATGTTGTGAACACTGGAGAAAAATGGCTTGCTTCCAGATTGGGATTCGCACTGTTGGTCTGAAGGAAGGAAGTGACGTACGCGCGCACACACGGATAATCCTGTGACGCCAGCCATTGGCGGGCACCTAGTTTTGTTTTACATGCCAAACTCAAATTCTACCCATTGGCGCTTGGCGGGTGCTAGTTTTATTCCCTGAGTTATTGCATGAAATTCGTGTTTTTTTCTGTAAAGGAGAAATATACAGATATTACCTTGAGAATGAAAATATGAGCTAGGCATCATGACAGTTGCAAAAGTGAGATATAACCTATACAATAGGTATGACAAACAGAACCTGCTACTGGGTATATGAGCTATATAGGAGACATATACCTTATATGTACATATAGGGCCTACATGTGGATATAAAGAAGTGATATAGGAGACCTATATGCCCTGTATATGCACATATATGCACCTGGATTTGGCTTATGTGCAGCCTAAATGCAGCATATATGTTCAGATTCTATCCATGTGGGAAGGCTGCAGTCGTGTTCCAGGGTCTAAGCATGATAACTTTACCTAATTAGTATGTAAGGGATTACAGTGTGAATGGTTGTGCATAAGGTAGATACTTATTTCTCTTTCCTGTGACAATCGAACGATGTGTAATAGCAGAAAAGAGAAAGCAATGGGGAAATAAAAACAAACAAACTATGTTTTACTGTCTTTATCACGGTCAAAGCATCCAAAGATGGAAGAAGGTATTTCACTAGTTTGATGGCAGGGTTGTTCAGTGTTCCTCGCCAGGCACAGAATGAAAGAAACACATGCTAGCTGATACTCAAACTAATAAGCAGTGAGGGTTAGGCATGTACTAACCATATAAAGTAGTGAAAGATCTAACTCACCACAGTTTAACGACATACTCATAACATCATATTCCCAATGAGCTCAGCCTCAGTTCATCTATGAGATCCACCATACTTAATGCTTTATTTATTTCGTAATATGTTTACATTACCAGTAAAGTTCTGCACTATCATTTGTTATTGCCTATTATATGAGTTATGGATCTGTCCTTGGAGCTAATGCATGAGCAAATGATAGACACAATTAAAATCCTAGAGGACAATATCTATTAAATACTGTATCCAAAAGGTATATACAGCCTATAGATAGAAATTGTGGGATTATAGTGTAGAAATTATTCAGAAGGATTCCAAATGATTAAAATACTGTAAATATGGGATATTGAAGGTTTTCTGTCACAGTGGTGTGTTCAAACAGAGGATAAGTGAGTATGTTAGATCTCTTAATGCTGATTGAATGAGCCCCTGTACAAATACCACATTTGGTTGAAGGATGAGTTGTTGGTTTAACTGCACTGGCAGCAGTAAAATCATCATTTTAATGAAATATATTCATAAACCTATCATACGCTAACCCAAACCTACATTACAGACTTATTTACCTTGAGATTATTCCTGCATATGCAAATATTTGCAACCAAACCTCAGTCTGCATTTTCATCAGTCAGAGAAATATTTGTTAAAGAAGGAGCAACCTAAACCCTGTTAAACTAAACTCTGACCATTTCTGTTCTCTTGTCTTCAGATTATTGTTAGGATTCTCAATACTTTGTCTCTTTTTCATTTCTCTCATTCTCTTGTGTCTCTCTCCCTCTCTCCTTTAGCTGGCCAAAGGGCTGATTGTGTCTTGGCTGCGGAGGAAAGAGCAAGCAGACTCCACTTACTCTGTGAGTACTCAATCAGTGGAAAACATGCTTGTCTGTTGGGCCTTGTGATTTATTACATGCTATAAATGACTGCGACCATTGCTGTTTTTTCAGGTAGAGGAGCTGTGCTAGCATACAGTAATCTCCTCTTCCTTGAAATGTGTGTGTGGGCAGATATATATGTGTGTTGTGTCCCATTAATCCACAATTGATTGTTGGTTATGGAGGTCATTGATCACATACAATGTGCTATGTTGAGCTCCTTATCATTATATGTGACGTATACTGAATATTAGAGTTAAAAGTTATTTAAATTATGTCACCAGACATATTGGTCTATTGTAAACTAAGTATTGGACACTTTGGGGCTACAGACAGGTCTGTGGTCAGTCCAACATAAAAAAAAATGAAGATAGAAACATGACTAATCTGCCAAAACAATCCCGTTTTATTCCATTATTAGAGATAAATAGGAGTTAGACAGACAGTTGGTCAAATAATCAGTAGTCATTAAATGAGACGAGATATTTTTTAAGATCAAATAATTGAAAGGTCAAATCTACTTGTATCACACATTTAGAGCATCTAATGTAGTTTGCTATAGCACTGTAATGTGCAAAAATCATATGCTGGAATTTTGACACCAATACTGGAGAATTCGTATTATAATTTCTATTTTTAAAATCAAACAACGTGTTGCTCTTGTGTACATGTAATAGGGGTTAAGAGGTGAACAATTAACTACAATGTCTACGGTTTAGCTCTAACTCGGATCATTTGCAGCATCTCTCTCTCCCTCATTTCTTCCTATCTCTACAACGTTGCTGTCTAAGGGATAAAATACTATTTTTAATGTGTGAAAATAAGCTAAATAAGTTTTTGTTGTTTTTTTGTTTGTTTTTTTTACATTCCATAGTTTTGGTGATAGAGTTGAGACTAAATTAACTTCATACACTGGCAAACTATTGATCCTGGCCCTATATACAGTATACAGTATACTTTTTCCAGAAAAGAATTAAAGTTATTCAGTCGAATTATTCAATCTATAGAACTTGCATGGTGGTCTCTGGTACGCCACACTCTTCTTTATCTTCATCAGCTCTTCCACAAGACCCTGGCTCCAGACATAGAGAGACTGAAATCAGCTGTCGTCAGTGTGGATAGTATTGAGATAATACTTACAATGACATGGAGAGATTGAGTGTACTGTTTGCAAATACTGTACGAAATATTAGTACTACCACTAGTAGTTTACTGTGGTAATCAATGTTGTGTGTTTGGGATGAATTTACACCCTTTTCTCTTGCATCATTCTCCATCACCTCTGCTGCTGAGTTAAGCCAGCATATATGCAGAAACGGATAGCAGTTCAGCAAGCTCAGGGCTGTACAGAAGGAACTGGCCCTGATTGAAGACAACTGACGAGGTGCATCTGTCCACTTTGAAGAAAGGAAATGGACAATTTAAAGTCAAATGTAAAATCATGCAAAGGATGCAATTCAAAAGCCAGCCATCACTTGGCTATAGACCTCACTCTCACCCAATAAAATCAAAGGCTGACAATAGAAAGTTTAAGTTCTTTGTGTCTTCTTACTTAGAGCATACATAAGTATTCATCTCACATCTCAAGTCTTCCAGCACTTTCCACACCCAAACTTCATGTACGCCTATGTTTGCCGAGTCTGTATTGACTTGACAGGATGTTAGCTTTCAATATTCTCCTCCTCCTCTTAGTCGATGTGTAATATGCACTCGCACAATGAGTGACAGTTTGCCACCTGAGCTGCAGCACCGCTCCTGCTCCCTTGTGGCGGACTGGATTTAAGATGGACTGTAACCTGAGATCAAGAGGCTTTTCTGGATATTTGCAGCCTGGCACCTTCCATGATGAAACTGAGCTGTAAGCCGAATCCTATACATACAGATACTGTAAGACATATTTTAATATGAGCATTAGTTTACTGGACAATTGCTAAAATGAGCGAGGCTATATGTTTTCTGGCTGTTGGGGCCGTGAGCTGTTATAATGTGGTGTCAGGCTGATGTCTTCATGGGGCCCTGTGCAACGCTGAATGTCACGTTTATCATGGTATGCTCCAAAAAAGGGGGGGCCTTAAGCCTTAATTACCTCTCACAAGGCTGCCGAAGTTAATTTCTGTAGTCACGTGTTTAACCAATTACTCAGAGTGTAATGAAGTGGAACATGGCTCACCGGAGTTCACAGGACACCCTCCACCTCCCTTTTTTCTTAGCCTAGTTTGGCTATTCCAGAGCGGGAACCTAATCATCACTAAACATTAAACCGGGCAATGCTTCACTCTGGATACATACATTTATCCGTGTCAATATCCATTCCTCGTTTAATCATTTCTCCACAGCTATCTCAATATCACGGGCTAGTGAGAGAGGCGGGGGGAAAGCACATTATCTATGCCAGGGTGTTACAGTATTAGGGATTATCCCTGACAGATAGTTTCCCTTCCAGGCACCATTAGCTTGGCCTCATCCCATTTGGTATTTCCAACACCTGCGACCACCATCCGCTGGGCACAAGAATTATTACCATTGTATTTTTTCTAGGGTATATAAATTAATCATGGGGATCACAAGCAACTACTTTAAATTTCTGGACTGTGACCAAGAAACACATCCTCCCCAAGGATGCCGAGGACCTATGCATCATTAAAACAGAGTTGTGCTATCTGACAGAGGAACAGTGCCAGCTCCCTCACTTATATACCTTACGGGATTGTGGCCTCTGCATTTCCACCCTATGCATAATAGCTACTGTCTACTGGCTAAATGCAATCAGGGTCCTTGAGTCTGACTTTGAATGCCAAATGAACAAGGGAGACATGTGTTTGCGAGTGGACGAAATAAAGTTGATCAGCTTGAAAGTGAAAGTGGACAGCTGACTACAGCGAACATAAATTAACATCGATCACTGGCCACAGCACGCACGCTAATGACTCAAGGCTGCAGGGGCTTGTTAGACAACCTCTGCAATGGACTGTAATGGTTCCCATATCCTCACAATCCACTAAATACCAATGGCTGCAATTCCTCAATGACTATCCTCACGTTGGCAAATGATCTGTTTGCGATTTGGATGCATGAATGTGTTATGCGGGTATCACTGCACAGTATTACTTGAAGTTATACGTCAAATAGCGCAATTACACCAACCTTGTGTTTTGGCGAGGAGCAAACGTCTCTCATTACGAGCTTCCAAATCATTTAAACTCAAATGCAGGTTCAAAGACATGCTCATTAAATCATTTGATCAATATGAAGAGCCTCTTACCTTTTCATAGGCATCAGTTTTTAAGGGTTGAGCCCGTCAGTCAAAATCATGAGACCACTTTCAAGATGCAGGTTTTGTCGTATTTTCATCTGAGTCTAATTTGACTCGTTCTGAGTTCCTCGGCTCGCATGGTGCTTGGCAAGCGCATCTGAATTTTAAATCATATTGATTTGGAATTACTTACAGGCGCTGGCCTATAACAGTATTGATTGCAGATAGGCGTTTTGACAAAATGTCTGGAAAACATTTCACATTGATTTAAAGCTACTCAGATCTTAAAATAAAAGCCTGCATGTAACTGTACAGTAATTGCTACATCTTTGTGTCACTCATTTAGCCGCTATTCATGTGGCACCTTAATCAACGCGTAATTACTCTTAAGTAGACAGGGAACAGCATGGGGCTGAGCAGTTTGTTGAAAGAAGAGCACATTTCATAGCTCAGAGCCGTAAGTTGGTCGACGCCTCTTCTGTTGTTAGATGGATAAAGTTTCCTCATTGGTTTTCCTTCAGAACAGCCGATATATATCAACCCTATGAGTCTCATAAGGAAAGACATCAACCAAATCTCCCATTATTGATCCGTCCCTCCATATTTGATTGAGACTCATGACAAAACTGTGGGCAGGATGACAAACAAAAAGGCAGAAGGTTAAAAAAAGTGGAAACCAAATCAATAATGATGACTGACAAGATGAAGCTTGGATGATCAGTATTGTGCCCTGCTAGAATAAATAATGGAGAGCAGAATAAATCTACTGCAGTCCCTTCAGAGCTAATGTGTTTTTCTCCCTTCCCTTCATGAGCAGCGATTCCTCCTTTCTTGTTACATCCAACAATTTACTACAGGAGCTCAGACAGAAAAGGACAAAGAAAGGCTATAAGAAAAAATGTTGTTTGGTAACAGTTAAATGCTACGAGAGTTCATAAAAGTTTGCACATATACAAACTTCATCAGAATTTTTACATCTACCAATCGTTACCTTCTGTGCAATTTTTTCTTTCATTTCATTTATTTATGAGGCTCAAGACCATGATCACATGGTACACAGTACAAACAGGACATACTCTAAGAAAGAATAGGACACAGCGTGACTTGAGTAGTGACAACAAATGCTACTTGAACACAGAAAGCACACTTTTGGCCGATCGGATTGTAATAACAAAATTAATTTAAACATCGAGGGGTGATTTACAGAATACATTCTCTAAATCATTATGCTTTTATTCTGACATTCAAACAAAATATGATACTCGTCTCCCAAATGATTGTCAGTACAACGTTTACAGACTGTAACCACTTACTGTGACCACTTGTAACCATGGTGACTTCTGCACTGTGATGTCCTGTGCATCCTCTGTTGGCGGGGTTGTGGTGGACAGTTTTGTTTTGGGTGAATGCAACAAATGATAATTTTGTTCATAGCACAGAGTCATTCAGCCTACCTGTACTGACTGGTTTGGGATAAATATGTACAACTACAGCATATGTGCTGAAGCGTGTTACATGTTGCACACATTTTTGGTAAAAGATTACTTTATGTATGACTGATATGCCCATTGTAATGACTAACTTGTTGGCAAATAGTTGCTTATTAACGCGACCAGCTGACACGGAGCAACATTAGCATTCATTTGCAATCATGTTTTTGGCACCTGATGAATGTCGCACCCCTTGGAGCTGAGGGTAACTGCAGAGTCAGGTGATAATTCCCTGTGGGTTCATCACGGCCAACGACTCCTTTTAACATAAACGCTGCCATTTGATCCATTGATAATACAAAAACACTGATTATAGATCCTTTCAGCAATGGGCTCAGAAGCAGTGGCCAAACACAGATGTAAGTTGAGTAAAGTGTATTATGATGCTTGTAATGTTATTTGACAAGGCTGGCCAAATGATAAAGGCTTTGATTTTTAGTTCTAAA
>JBCAUF010000061.1:5212612-5228105 GCA_038406115.1 Haemulon aurolineatum | reverse complement strand
ATTATTTCAGCCCAGTGACATAATATTAGGCAATCTTTGAAGGGAAGGGAAGACAGTCTCCTGGTGTTTTCCCTCACAGCATTCGATCAGCGTGCTCACGCATCATCAGCCACAGAACTGAGAGCATGTCTTTTGTCTAAAACACCATTAGAAAATCATGTCAATCTCAGGCTGTATAATTAACTTAATAGCAGCAATTTCCTTGAGAGTTTTGCACCCTTGTTCTGTTCAGGCAGCAACTTTAGTAGGCCTAACGTAGGACATCATCCTCAGTAAGATTTTGAAATAAAGAGGGCAAGGGGAATGATGTAGTATTGTATTTCAGATTTTTTTTTTTTTTTTATCTGAAGATTTATAACCTTTTGACCCATTAGCTATTTCAAAATGGACAATTTAGGATGTCTTTGAGGTTATTCATTTCTCCAATGCTTTTTTTTTTAGTTTAACTGGAAGATTTATTTTTGTTTTTTGTATTCTGCCCTTTCTAAAAAGATGCTTCAAAAATAACAGGAACAGAACAATTAAATATGTAATAATTTGCATTTTTAATAGGATTTGTAGAATGCATATGTTGAGCATTAGCACGTAGCTTGTGTATTAATAGACAAAGTTGCAAATGGTTGGCTCACAGGGGTTCACTGACACTGTGTGAAAAGCATCCTTAGTTGCTTCAGGCGCATAGCACAAAAATAAAACTCTGTATATTAACAAAGGTTTAGAATTTTTCCTCTCGTGACATTTGAATTAAAAAGGTGTGGTTTGAAAAGTATGTAAGCTAAGCAGTTTAACACCAGGACTAACTGGCTCCATACTGCTATACAAGAACAATTCTGTTTCATGGATCAGCTTTGGCAGCTTTACCCCTCAGTCTTTTAGCCCGATGTCATGTAGCTTTCAAGTGCAAATTTAAGATCCTTTTCAAGGGTTAGTTATTTTAGAAGGAGTCCATTTGAATCATTAAAGAGTCAGCCGGCTTGATGTTTTCAGCCGCTGAATTTCTGAAATAAGGTTCACTGGAAAAAGTCACAAACTGAGAAACTCTTGCCTTAGCCAGCTGTTTCCATGGTGCGGGTTATTTCACTGAATTTCTAAACCTCAGCAGCTCACTTAAGTTTGCTGGCAAGAGATCAGAACAATTTGTGCAGTAATAATCTTTTCAGTCAAGGCAGTTGAACCTTTTTCATTCAGATGCTTAGCTATTAGCGAATGATCAGACATGTGTTTTAAAAAAACCTAGAACACTGTAAACTAACCCTTCTCCAACGACTAGATATCACCATAGAAACTTCCCCAGTTTATTATCTACATTAAGACATTTTTTTCCATGTTTGATCTTCTAAAATATTACATTTAAACATGCAAATGAGGCATTATCTAATGACATATGCACCAATTTACACAGATGTCCAGAGGAGAAATCAGGAATAAAATAAACACCTTATTTTTTATTTCTGGACATTTTCTTTACAGTATTAAAACTGAGAAAAAAACATAATATGGAAGCAAATTATAGCCCAAAATATTAAATTAATTAAACTAAATTAATTGGATCTTTAAAAAATGATGATTTTGCCAGTGTCTCCTCTTAAATGTCAGATGTTTGGTCACAACAAAAACATCTGTCAGAGCTTTTTAGACACTAAAAATATTGCAGAAAAGTGAGTTGTGATAATCTGAGTGTTAAATGTATTACACATTTAGTGTTGCAGCCTACACAGACTCTAAGTTTGTATTTTAATTTGTATGTTGGCTATGTGCCAGAAGAAGTATAAAGTGTATAGCCGCTCTGTTTCTGTTTGTTCAATATGTACAGCCACATAGTGTTTCCATAGACCTTCTTTGACTCACTGGACCTGGCTCACCATGTGACCAGTGGCATTGATTAGTTATCATGTTTTCCATGGGTTGGTCATGAGGAAAAGGAGAAAAATTACCCAGGCATTGCCCAGGCAGCGCGTTTGGAAAAGAATAGAAATTCACAGCATGGAACCGAGTTTGTCTACAAAGCAGATAGTTCTTTACGTTTCTATTTGTTTTGCAGCTCATTGCCCCTCAGGTCATGTTCTCAGTGCGCCTCCATCACTCAGCGTTTGATATTTTTGTCAATAAATCAGCGCAAAGCACCCTGTGTCAGACATGCTCTCTGGGTCTCAGCTCGGCTCGAGTGAATGCATATTTATTCTTGGGAGCCAATGTGAAATTGTTTGATTTTTGAGCTGGCTGCTCACAGCATTTCTGTTTGATTTACTGAATCCAAAGGTCACAACAGGAGAGCATTATCTGCCTCATTTATGCATATGTTTACATGCTTTCCAACTTGTGAGGAACCAAGGCACCAAACTAACTCTTCTGTACTTCCATATGAAGCACTGGCATTTTGTCCTGCTCACTCTATAAACTCCTGTGTTTGTCCCCTATCTTTTATTGTTTCAGGTTGATTTCCTCACTAAGTCTGTGTGTAAAGCTGTGTCTTGTTGTTCAGTAACTATAGAGCTGATTAGAGAAGATTTGAGTTGATGAAAAGGTTGATACACTCATCAGAGCCCTTCAGTTGTTGCTGAACGCTCAAAGCAATGAGCCTAATGAGCAGCAGCGAATGGTGCGGCGAGAGATTTCTGGATTTTTTTTTTACCCTTGGTTTCGTCTCTCAGACTGCACACAGGCTGCCCTTGCTTAACAGTGAGGGTTTTTGGGGGGCAGTGTGTAGCCTGAAATGAAAACCTTGAACCATGGTTTTATTTTATTTTGATTCAAGATGAATATTCTCCCCAAATAACAGTCGAACATCTGTCAAAGGACAAGGCTGTGAAGGATAGAAATCTTTGTATCAGAGAGAAGAATGATATTGGAAAAAGTTCAGTGCATTTATTTTTGCATTTTTAATACAGTGATTTAAAGGTTAGCCGCTTAAAGAGTGTTTTTTCTTTTTTAAACATACCATTAATATAGAAACCATAAATTCAGCCTTATTATATTCGGTCCCCTTACAGCCCCCCTATGCACACACTTCTGAAAAGAAACCTATAAAAATAATATTTTCACACATTTTGAAAATCTCATTTACAGTCCACATTTCCACTGGAGAAATCTCGTCGCAGAGGGAAATATAGTTCATGAATGTACTGTAAGTCTCAAGCTGTTAGACCCAGACAACAATGGGGTCAACCCTCCTTGTCTCCTTCAAATGCTCTCATCAGAGAACCGCTTTATTTCTCCCGTGAGAGCTGCTTGACATTTCTTTTAGTGAGACGCTCCTGTATGCATGTGTCCATGTTATTACTTTTCAGAAATGGCTTATAGCATGTTGATACTATCTCCACGTGTTGTAGAGCGATAAGGCTGCAGGTAAAGATCCTATTCAAATTGCCTCTCTCCGCCGTCGCCCTCCTCCTCCTATCGCCGTCCTGCCCGGCCCTGGTGGCCTGTTGTGTATCCAATTAATATGTGCATTTAAGCCACTCTGCTGTCAATACTCTGCTGACCCTACAGCAAATCTGTTCTGCTCCAGCTAAGATAATTGTTATCTTCTGAGGCGTGTAAATAGACTTTTAGAAATAGATTTTGAAGCCTTCATTCGAAATGAAATTGGGGAAAAGAAGTTCAAATGGCTTGAGAAATGACACCACGGCGCGGCCAGGAAGTCGTTGATTTGATTCGTGTCATCACTTTTTCTTTCACTGAGCAACACACTAGTTCATAACCAAATGAAAGATGTGAACTGGTGATGGGCTGTTTCCTCAGACAGGCTATCATGGAGGACGGGACCCTGCGTATCACCAACATCTCCAAGTCCGACGGGGGCAGGTACACGTGTGTGGCCAGAAACCATTTTGGAACCTCCAGCAGCACAGGAACGCTGACAGTTAAAGGTAATTCTTTCTTCTCCGCGGCTTTTCACCACTGTACCTTTTAAGCCGAGGGTTTAAACTTTTGTTAAGGGGAAAAAAATACTAGCTCAAGCATGAAATTGATAATGAAATATATAGCCGTTTTATGTTCCCGCCGGTTTGACAGACGTATAAGTCATCCATGGTTTTGTCAGCTGTGAGTTATTGTTCATGTAGCGGAGTGGGGCAAACCTCCGCCGTCTATAGCTGTGAGTGAGGAATATTTTGTCACCAACATTTAATTTAAAAAGAGCTGCTGTAGCGTTTTCAGATTTGAGTTTTTAAATAATGATGATTATAGAGGGTACTTTTTTTCTTTCCAGTTGACATTGTGATTGCAGTGTGGTTAATTATTCATTACTGAGTTATGGGAGGCGCTGGCTTCCTAAGTGAAGTTATTTAAGGTCACTTAATTACACTGATAGAGCAAAATCACTCTCACTTTTCTGGGCAAATTAAGCTTTATTACCTTCTTCATTTGGCTCGATTTTATAGAGATACAGTGCTACATACAGCGACAACTGATTTTTCTCCGTTCATTTTTTCCTGCCATAATGCCGCAGAGCCTACCAAGATCATAGTTCCTCCGTGGAGTTTGGACGCCACCGTGGGACAGAGCCTCGTGCTGCCGTGCCAGGTGGCGAGCGACTCCTCCCTGAGTCCCGCCTTCAAGTGGTTTTTCAACGGGAAGGCCATTGATTTCAACCGGCAGGAGCACTTTGAGATGATCGGAGGGGTATGTATGTAATGTGGGTCAACGCCTGGTGATCGTGGGCAAAATAAATCAGTGGGGATTTGATCCACATCACCTGATATTGTAGTACACAAGAGCTGCCACTACCACTGCAGCTATTCAGTGATAATGAAGCTTAAGCTTAAGGTGACCCATGGCACAATATACTATACAATGTAAACTGTGTGGGTTCCCTGTAGTCTTGCTGAGAAACGCAGGTAAATTATCTTATTCCTTGACTCAGTGAGTTTATCATGTACCTCCCCCCAATCCATTGTTTTTATTGATATTCCTGTTTTTTACATTAATGTTTATGTGCAGATTTAACTCACGACATACAACATGTTTGAAACTTTGGGAAACATGCTTTGCTTCGAGGTCGAGAGTTAAGAAAAAAGCTGGACGCCACTCTCATCTGTGTATCGAGTATAAGGCTACAGCCGGCTGTCCATTCGTTCAGTGGTTCCCAACCTTTTTTGTCTTGTGTACTCCCTGAGCCTTTTTGTCAGGAGGAGTCCCCCCTCACTCATACGTGTTGGTTATTCTCCAAAGGTAGAATGTTACACAACTAATTATTAAATGAAAATCATTTTATTTCATCTCCATAATTCAAACTTTTAATTCTCAGGCATTTTCTTCTTTTTAACTTAAATTAAACATGAAAATAAATAATATATTGCCTTGAAAATAAATGAGCAATATAAACAAACAGATGCGAAATCAAAATAAATAGTGAACCTGCCTTTGTTGTACTGTATATGACTCTTGTAACATTTACAACAAACAATTGGAGCTCTTTTAAATAAGTCCCCTTTAAACAGGCATTTAAACTTTAAAAATCAGGAACAAAGCACTGAACAAAAATAATATTCAGATTTTTTACTGTCTTTTCGTCAGTCATCTCAGCTTTAATGAGACACTTGAGCTTGCCTGTCTTTCACAAGCTTTGGAAGTTAGTTTACCTTGAAAAAACACAGCCTTCCAGCTTCTCTAGACCTCACTTATATTGTGTTATGTCTTCTTTGTTAATCCATACACCACGCACAAGTGTAAAAACACAGAGGGAAGGGGTAATGTGCCGGACAATTACCCGGCTGCGTGCTTCCCGGCGGCGACTCCGGGAATTTACTGGTGGGTGGCGTTTGCCTTTAAGCCCACGTGTCAGAAACTGTGTACATGGAGCTCGTAGATGCCACAGAGATGCGACAGTGTTTTGTGTCTGAGGGGAAAACCCGTAAACAGGGATGACATTTCTGTAGCCCAGAGGTGATTTCACTGTATGAGCAAATCAATCAATTTCTCCCTGAACAAAGGAGCCCCAAAAATCTTTTGTACTCGCAAGATTTATGCTCCCTCTGGTTGAGCACACCGGGCCCACTGAAGTTGCCGTACAGCACTGACATTTCCACAGCGAACATAATCACAGCAGCTGTTTAACTTGCCTTGGCTTTTTACTCGGAGGGACTGATTTCTGAATCGGTGTATTTCGCAGAGAAAAAAACTTTTAGGAAATTGTGTGTGTGTGTGGGTGCGTGCTTGCTTGCATGTGTGTGTGCGTGCGTGCGAGTATACAACAGTGGAGTGCAGAAAGCAGCTTTGAAAATTCTTACTAGAGCCATTCATCTGAGCTGAAAGGGTAAACACAACAAACACTGACTCAAAGAAAAAAAAAAACTCTTTCAAAACAAGTCATTTTTGTGTAGCCTTCCTTACAATATAAAACTGAATTAATTTGTTTTGCTAGACTGTCATGTCAATTTTTTTTTCTCTTGGTAGTCCTATGGTGAATTTTCTCCAGCGTTCTTTTTATGGAGGATTTACTGAATGTGACTGAGAGAGAAATTCAGTGTGTTCTGAGGATTTTCCATACTTCTGTTTTTGACTTTGACTTTGCTACTTTTGGCAGGGGATTTTGTTTTTCTTCCTCCCTGAGACTTTCATACAAGCATGTCTTTGTCATTAGGGATTTGCAGGTGACCTGATGGTGAGGAACATTCAGCTCAAGCATTCCGGGAAGTATGTGTGTATGGTACACACTGAAGTTGACACTGTTTCGGCAGCAGCAGACTTAATTGTCAGAGGTATGCCTCTAGCTCCTTCCTTACTGTGCTCGTCATTTTGTAGCAGTGTCTATGGAGAATTTCTGTTTCTTGTGTTTTGTGTTGTTTTGTTTTTTTTGTGGATTGTGTGTATTTCTTTAGATTATGGCGCAGATATCTCTCTGCATCAGATAACCGGCTGCGTCAGCTGAGTTTTCAGAGATTCAGAGCGAAAGAAAAAAAAAGTTTTGATAGACTTTCAGATTCACAGCCACGAACATGTTCAAATAATTTAACCCATGGGCTCATGGTCATTACGTCGTACCTTTAAGACGTACAGGTATGCTGCCCCAAAAGGTTCGGGGCTGTCCAAAAAGATCAGAGACCAGCTGCGAGCAAGAGTAAAAACATTTGCTGAAGTACCTTTTCAACAAATTTAACACCATATATTCAGTGGAGGAGAACTTTGATGTTGAAACTTAAGATGTGAAGTACCTTAAATAACTTCATACATATAATTTAGGTGGAACTTAAATTAAACTTCAATTAAAGATCTCACATTCAGGGCTTGTCATTTTGGATTTGCAGCACTCATTCTGTTTTTTTAACAATGGATGTGTGTCATTTGATCCTTACTTAAACATGTTATGATTCATTTATTGCTTGTTGAAGAGTTGTTATTATGACTGCCATATTTGTTCAGTCATGGTGCTGCCCTCAAATGTGGAGGCAAGCTGTTATTGCTGTAAGGCCGTTGCATCTTGCTGTACATACTGTAAAGTACACTTTTATCAACCAGTTTTCTCCACATTTTCAGTTTTAGTGTAAAAAACAAAAAGAGCCAAAATGCTCCAGAAACCTTCTGATGCTTAGTGGAGGTGGATATGCTGATGTATCGATAAAAGTAAAATTCAGCAAAATGTAATGGAAATGGAGACTTAATGAATAAATCAAGATGTGCAGTATATAAAGCATTCGACAGCTACCAAAGCTTCTGCTCCACTGAAGAGACAAAAAATGACAGCATACGCAAACATCACATCTGTGTGGAGAGATGTGGATATTTCTTCAAATCACTATATGAAACGAACATAAATGCCATATTTCCATCATGCTTTCTACCTAGTTTTCCACTGTTTGCCTCGAGCCTTTTTAATTACATCATGCTGCTGCACCCTCTTATCTGCACTACATGTATATTTAGATGAAAACCTGATTTGAGTTCAGCACAGCTTGCTAATTTCCTCTGTCTTCTGTTAGCAAAGAGAAAATAAAAGCCTAGTTTAATGATTGGGTCCCTCCAGACAAGAGTCATGCACAGCCTTTTGCACAAACACACAAATTTTCATTTTGAGTATGATCATTCCTATCCACTGTTTTTTTGTATTTTTTGAAATTGCAGTGAGAAAAAAAAATTGAATCAATTGTAATTCTGAATTCTAAAACTGTCAGCCATTATTTCCACAGCCACAGCTCCCACTGAAGACACTGATGTCCTCAGCACATGCAATATGAAGTAATGTGGTGGGATTTAGGAGGACAAAGACAAGTCCCGAAAGTGGGAGGACTTGTATGTAAAGACAACTTCTGCGTACTGCTGTTTTCATTCATAAAGGCACAGTGCTCCAAAAATGTCATGGAATACAAATGGGAGGGCTGTTGTGATTAATTATTATGCTCACAGCCAGTCACACTACTGGCCTGATCCCTTTCACAGCGAGTCACCCGTGATGGAAAACCAAACAACCAAATGAGGAGGAAAGTCTGGGCTGGCCTCACCAAGTATGAAAATAATACCGTTGTCTGGGAGGTTCAGACGGGCAAAGCGGGGTATCAAGAGTCCGCAGCCAAAGTCAGACGGTGCAGCTTTTACATTCGGATTGCACGTTTCTATATGCATAATCTGAAGCCAAACATTTTTGATACCCAGTGATCTGCTTCCAGCAGCAGGTAGTCCCGCTGAGGGCTCAGTGTTACGTCTGCAGATTTGCGGGCTTAGCAGGAAATCTCATGTCAGTTATCCTAGTCCCGGCCTTGTTTGTTTGATCTCATGTTGCTGCTTTCCCGAATTTCACTGAAATTCCAAATGAAAATCCTGCCTTGTTTTTTTTCCAAATACTTGCAATTCTTGCAACACTTGTAACACTGCTTGGTTAACAAGTTTGGGCAACCGGGCCCTGGAGATTTCGCCTCATTTTATTCCAGGAGCAAAATGGGTCAAATTTCTAAATGTTCCTCTCGCCTGAGTAGTTCATGATTCACCTGATGAAAGAGATGATCTATCATCACAAGCAAATACTCACAGGCCTCATAAGTAAACTGAAACAGTAGATGGTCCAACCTGTGTTCCTAGTGAACTGCACTATTCAGTTTATTGATTAGACCAGCACTCCCAATAGAACCAATTATAGTTCCACTTGCACTGAATTGAGGTTGTTAGCTGGGTTATGAATCACTTAACACCTGTGGTGGGATCGGCGTCAGCCATGCCAAGCTGAGGGGATTTCATTTGTTTTGGCTGCTGTTGTGCTGTGCGGCTGATGCAGGTGTCTGTCCTTGTTCCTGGGTGTTACAGGACCTCCTGGTGCCCCGGAGGGCCTGTTGGTGACTGACATTACTGACACGACTGTGCAACTGTCCTGGGGCTCCGGGCCTGACAACCACAGCCCTGTTACCATGTACATGGTGCAGGCCAGGACTCCCTTCTCTATAGGCTGGCAGACAGTCAGAACAGGTAACAGCTGCACCGCCATCAAACACTTCTTCTCATTGAATGGATTTACTGTGATTTAGGAGGGTAATTTAGGAGAATTAACTCTGTTTCTCAGGTGCATTGCTTGTACCGTAGGAACGTTGAAAGCTGTAATAAAAGTTTGCTTATTAAGCAGTCAATAAATAACAACACTAAATAATAATAATAATAATAATAATAATAATAAATTAGTTAAAAAGGGAAACTCATAGGATACATAGGAAGTATTATTAAAGTTGTTTAACTTGCAGATCTTTCCTTTTTCGTTCTTAAAATTGCCATTATGGAAATCATTTCAGCAGCTCTGAAAGGAAACAAAACTTTAACATGCAGCATGTTCAGACTATCCCTTGCTGGATTTTTTTTAGATCAATCCCAGTATTTGAGAGTCTCAAAAATCCCTTAACAATGCACCATCTGATATTCATTTCCCTGTGCAAACACGTACCGTACTGGGATTGTGGATCCACATTTGGATGGCAGAGATTCCTCAAAGGGGTATTCGAGTGACTTAACTTTGCAGGATCATTACGTTCAGGGACTCACAAGAGACAGATTAAAAAAGAATAAAATCCAAGCAGAGAAGGGTGAGATATACTGACTTTTACTTCGTGTGGGTCATGCACCCAAAACACTTGATCCTCTGTTCCCTGTAATGCAACCAAAAAGTCTCTTTTGTTTTGCTGTGCCTGCCTGCAAAATACCCACATCTATAAAATGCTACACCCCAAATACATAACATAGCTTTCTGTAAAATATCATTTGAGTTATTTTCTCGGACAAAGCCACAGAAAGCATTGTACATCAGTTTTCACAGTTCTCCTGGTAGTCTTTCCAGCAAGTAAACTGAACTTAATTGGGAGGAATCGGGAGAACTGTGGGTTGGCCAGTGCTCTGCGGTGGACAAACAATGTTATGACAATATCTGGGCATTTCAGCATCGTAATGTCTTGTTATTAATCAGCTGGTGACAAACATGTCTGTAATAAGCTAATATTGATCAGGCCAATTTGTCCGTCAAGCTCTTGGTCAAACAGCTATGGCGCGTGTGTGCAGTTTGAGGCTGCCATGACCAAACCTTTGAAAATAAATGAAGTATAAAATGCGCATTCAAAGAAACATGTTTTGAGGTTTATTGGGTTTCCCATTAGCTGCAATAGTAGTAGTTGGGACCAGCAGTCATGGGCTCCTCAGAAATAACACAATAGCTGAAAGTTGTAATGAAAGATTTCAAACAAGAACTAAATTACAGACACCAGTCTAGAATTTCATATTAGCCAAGCAACCAAAAAGCTCAACAAGCTTTGGAAAACTTCTAATATTGCGTTTTTGTTTTGTTTTATTTTGTTTGTTTTATTCAAGCTTATAGTTAGTTGTCATATTTGTAAAATAATCCAATATTATGCCTAATATCCACATGCAGGGGAATAGCTGCCTATTGTTTGTTTTTTTGTTTTTTTTATTTGATTATGTAAAGTCAGTATGAGAACTTATCAAGATATCAGCCTTCTCGCCATATTCGATATAGTCCATACTACACATATGTGTGTATTGCAGAAACAGTCACTAGAGCCTGTGACATAAATTAATTTCATCCTTCCGTGACCTCGACCCTGGTTTATTTAAGATTACAGTTTTATCTGAAAGACCCTGATTCAAAACTCAACAAGCCGATTACAGGAAGATGTCTAGGTCTGTATGTCAGCCATGTTAACTGAAGCGACCTCGACTGACAGCCTATTAATTCTTTTCATTAATTGCATTTTTGTGTAAAATTGGCTTGTGAGGGTGCGGCACAATACTGACAATAATGACAGAACGTGCAGAGCTGGTGTACCGTTTACGCGCTGCACGTGCTGTAATTGCAATAATATTAAAAGATATACAAATGTCACCATTTAATTTTGATGTATTTCACTTGTTTTAGATGTTTTTGTGTTTGTTGCAAACATAATGTGAAATATGCCTCAGCAGAAAATTTATAAAAAAGACACATCTCAATTCTAAATTCTTTAATCCTAGTTCCTGATTCTGTGCCTGGACAGATGATGCATGCAACAGTGAAAGACTTGAACCCTTGGGTGGATTATGAATTCAGGGTGGTGGCAATCAACAGTGTTGGTGTTGGAGAGCCCAGCACGCCATCAAAACAGATTCGAACCAAAGCAGCAGGTATCCTCTCAATTTGCTGTCTCTCTTCATAACAAATTAGTCAGTTTCACTTGGAAAATGTTATTCAACTGTTTCTTTTAGTCCCTTTTCCTCCCTGTGATGTTACTCACTGCAAATCTCTTGCTTGCTTTTATGCCAATACTTTGATTACTCAGTCACATGCAAAATAAGTGGAAATTGAAATGCACTTACAACAAGTATCACCGCTAAGCTTGTGTGTGTCACAGCACTCTGAACTTGTGCCATGGTTAATTAATAGTCACATCAACAGAAAATATGACCTATCCACAAATGCCACGGGGCAAGGACATGAAAGTGTCTATTTTGAGGAGGTTAGCTGAGTAATTCCATCCCGCTGGTTGAATCACAAGGGAACAGGCTTCCCGTTGTGCCTCACACACGGGGCTGACATACTGCACTCGGCTAATAACGGCGCCGTACACGACTGGTAATGCCACTGTCAACAAAAACCTAATTCCTCTGCTGTGTGATGAACCCATTTTGAGTAAATAAGAGGCTCTACAGAGTGACTGTGATCACCTCATTCAAAGCTGTGCGGTTTAATAGAATCCTCTACACCTGCCGAAGATGTAACAGTCCAAACCAAGGGGTGATTAAGTTTCCTTTGTGCCTGTTTAGTTCCCAAGGTTGCACCAGTTAATGTCAGCGGTGGTGGAGGTGCTCAAGGAGAACTTGTCATCATGTGGGAGGTAAGAGGATCATGGGCATTTTTGAGTGGGCATTCATTGTGGCAGTGCACGCTTTGAAACTTTTGACGAGAATGGACCTCTGCCAGAGTCACTGTGTCTGCAGTGGCCGAGCTTCAGTGCAAAGGCTTTTAATTAAAGGCAGAGCTTTTCTGATTTGCTGCCTGCTGACTCCCCCTGTTGTGTAAATCAAAATGGAGATATGGGGCTAGAGCAAATTCCATGTGCGTAAATCTAGAATTGAACGTCAGTTTTTACATTTTTTGGATGTGGTCCGCGGCACAGGAAGATGCTTTATTAGTTCAATTTTTTGTTTGACTTCGAACGCTATTTCTACTTTGCCTTTTTACGACACCCTAATTAAATTTCTGCTCACAGTTGTTTGGGTCAAAAGCGTAACTTGTCTGTCCCACTCGCAGCCAGTTCCAGAGGAACAGCAGAGCGGAGAGGACTTTGGCTATGTCGTGGCTTTCCGCCCATTTGGCAGCGGCACCTGGATCCAGACAGTGCTGGCTTCACCTGATGCATCGAGATATATTTACAGAAACGACAGCATCGCACCTCTGTCCCAGTTTGAAGTGAAAGTGGGGGTCTACAACAGCATGGGAGAGGGCCGATTCAGCCGTGTTGTCAGGGTGCTTTCTGCGGAGGAAGGTGAGAAGAAAAGTTGATCAAGTTAATTCAGGAAAACTCGTGCTTTCACTCCTAATTGCAAACATGCATAATTCATGATTTATTGTATGTAGAGCCCTCTGAGGCACCATCAAGAGTACGGGCCCGTGCTGTGTCAGCCTCTGAGATCGAGGTGTACTGGGAACCAATCTCCCCCGGGTCCAGCAATGAGAAGATCATCGCATATGAGGTATGAAAAAGAAAAGTTGAAATAATAGTGCTCCAAGGAATATTCAAACAAGGAGTAGACAGTAATCCCCTGAATGACTGACAGTACAATAAGCTGGCGTTCATTTGAATATAACTGCCGGTGGGGACAATGTGGAAATATTCTGACATTAAAATACTGCATGTGTTGGAGCAGCAGATTTCTCTCAGGGTAATCTAGGGGATGGAGAGGTCTGTTGGCAGCTGTCCCAGTCCCAGACTCAATACCAAGGCTGTCTGAGAGCTGCTATTCAAAATAAATAAATTAAAAAAAAAGTGTGAACATCATACATCACTATCCTCTACAACAAACACTCTCGTGGGATTTGACTGTGGAAAACCTAGATAAAAATAACATTCTTTCCTAAACCCCAGATATCTTACTGGTGGAGTATCCCCAAGTGGCCTGACCTCTGCTGAGAAGCTTTGAGGTCATTGCCATTGTTTGGTACACACCTTGTTATAAGACTGAAGTCTGAAGCATCGCAGTGACGTGTTTGGGAGCCAGACAGTGCAGAAAGCATGAATATTCATGCTAAACAAGAAAACAAACTACAGATTTTGTTCAAATATAAAAACATTCAGCTCCTCAAGTGTTTTTATATGAAGAATGTTTCCATTAGCATTGTTTTCATATTCCTATGAAGAAAAACACTTAAAATTGAATGATCTCACTATGATTCATGTTGTTAAACACAATTTTTGCTGCTGGGTAGACCACCTTAAACTGACAAGAGTGTCTACAGTACAGTACAACATGTGGGTAGATGCTTATTCTCAATTTCTCTTCAACTTTAATCCACTGTGTTTTTTATGACACATATGATAATTTATCTCATTTAAGTCAAAATTTCCTCTGACATGATGTTTTATTGGGTGATTTGAATTGCAGAAGCTGGGCTTGACGCCAATAAGCGAACTGCACTGGGCTGCTGCAGCAACCGGACATCACTTATGTTCCACTTTGGTTCCTAATCTGAGTAATACAGCAAGTGCAAAATATGCAGTAATGATCAAATATTATATCCTGGCTGAATAGATGCTGAGTCTACTTTCAGGAATGGGCTGAAGTTTCAGAATCCCAAAACTATCGGATGGTTAATTCGAGGAGTTTGACATTAAATCATCATTCATTCATTTTTCAGTATCAACAAGTGATCGATCTGATGTACAAATATACTGATTGATTGTGCAGCATGTTGGTCGAGAGTAGTGTGACAGTTGTAACATTTGTCATGGGTGGCAAACGGGTGTAAAACACAAGCATGCATTTAGATGAGAACAGCTACTCTTCCCACTTACATTTCAAACCTGTGTTCGGATTTGATTAGACGACAAAAAACCTCTTTTGTTGGAACCCCACGAGACAGTGTTTTTCTAAGGGATATGTCTCATAAGGGCCATCATTTATTTTGATTTTGGCCAGAGTGGCAATTTGGTTTGTTCCACTGCAATTTGACTGAGTGGGCAATTAAGTGGTGGTATGCTAGTGGGCTGAAGAGGCGGGAAAATTATGCTGCCAATATGCATATTCTCAGAACTGATCCGGGGGGCCTATCAACAAGCTTCATTGCCAATATTTCTGTGGAAATATGAAGGTCTCAAGGTAACAGTAACTGCCAGAGTAAACAATGTGCCTCAGTATCCGTAACTTAAACCAGCCCCTTGTAAACAATTCATGCATTTTCATAGATTATATATAATGCAGTTGAATGCAAGGACTGATCTGGCCTATTTGCAGATGTCCCTCCAGTGGACAAGGTCCCGTCTAGCTGTTAGAGGAATGGTCAGCAGGTGACATTGTCAGTTCAATATCCTTTTATCTTCGTGTTTAGTCTGCACCCCACTTCTGAGGGCTGCTAAATGCTCTGCTGTGTTTACAAGCTGTCTTAGTCTGAGGCAGTTCACTTGCAGCAGAGTTTTTAGAATAGTTTTGTTGAATACAGCTGCCTGCTGTGGCTGAAAACAAGGTGCATGAGAGATCGAGAGCTGAAAAGGTCCTACACCTGTTGGGTAGCCTCAGAACCTTCTTGCAGTGGTATTAGTTAGTGCTTCAACTTAACGGTGTAAACATGGGACACTCCTTGGGCTGAGATATTAGAATGAGAACATCTGCGGTGTGTCGAAGAAGACTGCAGTGGTTCTAACGTTGTATCTATGCACTTTCAAATGGGGTGAGGAGCTATAGATTGGCCAAATGGTACCCCGTTGTTCAGGTTGTTATTCCATGAAAACAAAAGTAAAGGAGCTCCCTAAAGGAATGCATTGAAGTTTACGAGCATAACTTTATGGAGTTGCACTTTAGAGGACCATGCCTGCTTATC
>JBCAUF010000061.1:5103604-5140328 GCA_038406115.1 Haemulon aurolineatum | reverse complement strand
GGTTTTCGTCCTGACCGCAAAGCCATATAATAAGAGTCTATGGTAACCGAAAAGAAAAGGTCCATAAAACTACTCAAAAACTTTGTAATATTCCTACATACTGCTCGTCCTCTGCAATCCAAGTGTCCTGAAGGGGCAACATCCAGAGTTGAATGTCATTCAGTATGTTTTTACAGCCTGTTTTCATTTTTGGGTGAATTATTCTTTTAAGGGAGATCAGATGCTTCTTTGAGTGCAAGATAGTGAATCCTGTTGCCATTGACTTAATGTTTGTAGATTTCCATTGTGTATCTCTACATGGTGGTTCCAAATATTGTATCAAAGATGTCTGTGCAGGCATGGCTATATGATGAGATATGTGTTTTCAACCACTACTCTATTGTGCAATTGTTCTGTTTTTCCTTCAGTGTGAGCATTGTCTTCATATCAAGTTTGCGAGTGTAGCAGTACAGTTATGATTAATTAATATTTCGGTCAGCTGCTAGCACATTTCTCGAGGTGCGTTGTAAAGAAAGCCAACCTCAGGCAGCGATGTTCAAATCCTCATGTATGTTACACACTGCTTACCATGTCTTCTCATGAACATTTGCAATTTCGTGCAATCTCCTCCGCTCTGAATCACAGTTGTATGGCTGAACGCTTCAAGTGTATGTGCCAGAGCCTAGCTCGATCTTCAGTCCTGGGTCCCCCCCCCCCCCCCACCATTATCACGTGTCCTCACTCTGAACACCGAGCAGCCCCTCCACAGATCCTTGTTAGCATGTCCTCGAGCAGCTCAGCGCGCCCAGCTGACGCGAGGGAACTGCTCAAAAGACTGCACCTGGAAAGGTATGATGAGATGAGATGTGCTAGACTGAGCAGGGAAATGACGATCAGTGCATCACTCGTGGGTGATGAGGTGGCGTGCTTTAAAACACTACACCACCACCCCCCTTCCTCGTGCCACCTTCCAACTCTACCTCTGTTTATGATCTTTTTCCAATCTGGGGGCAAAAAAGGAAGAATCTCTGTATTCACTGGAGCGACATAGGTGTATTCAGGGTATGTGCTGCTTGTCTTTTTCGGCAGCTCTGCATTCAGCGGCTTTAATCTCAAGATCTTGCCTGAAAATAGCTTGGGAGAGAAAATCATACAGCATCAACATCATCCTTTGCCGGCGTACTTTCTCTTTAAAACTTCAGTTTTCATTTGCACATGACAGAGGTAATTAATCTGCCGCACTTTGACCTGCGCAGCCTCCTGTTTGAGTGCCCGTCTAATTGTTTGTCTGTAATATGCCGCCATATTCCGCCACTGTTCATTAGCAGTTAATGAACACTGATCTGGGATAGCACAAGGGCTTAACAAGTAGTCACATCCACTCAAGAGGTGTTACTAAAAGGAGGCTTATGTCTAAAAGACAATAAATGCTCTCGTTTGGGCAAAAACACAGAATGACAAGGTCAGTCAGACAGGGTTCCACCTGTGCTTCCTCCTGATGTGAAATTAAGTGTTACTTGTCTGGGTGTGGATGAGGATTGCACAGAAGGCGCAGAGTCTGAGCAGAGGAGAGACATCGCTCCAGTAGTTTTCTCACACACAGTGCATGTTCAGTTTATGCAGCGAACACTAAGGCAACTTCGTACCCTTGCTTTCAAACGGGGTTCTTCAGTGTCTGCTTCACCCAGAGGCTTCGAGACTTCTGAAGGTGTCATGTCTTCATTCGATTCATAGCTTCCTACTCTGACAAAACAAGCTCCCTGTCTGGATCTTAAAGAGATACTCTGACATTCTGAAATTGTTCCAGTTGTTTGTTTCTCCGTACCAGGCAAGTGTCAGTCTGGGAAAAATAATGTCCCTTCTATGATGTAACAGGATGATTTTAGGGGCATCACACTGAAAGGAATAGTTAACAGAATGGTTTGACACTGATTAAGAAGATTACTCTCATGAATGTAAAACACCACACTACAGCAAATACCCAATAAACTGGTGTAAGCTGCATAGGTCCAGTGTTCATTCTCTTTTTTTTTAGCTGTTTTTGTCTGCTCTGACTCCAATGCCCCGCTACCACCAGCTAGTCTCTTACTTTGTCTGTGTGCAGCATGGTGCTGAGCAGGTAATGTACAGTGGGTTTTCAAGCTTTTTCCTTGCGAAAACAGCTGCCCGCTGAGGCTGAAAATGATGCCATGAGAGCGGGGAGAGTGAACCAAAACAGGGAAGTTGCAGCCAAGCAGCCAAATAATGAGCTGGAGCGAACTGTAAAACTCTGTAAAGACGAGGATAGCTGCAAATTGAGATGATAATCAGAAACCACTCACGACTAAGATAATAATAATCAGTAATTTAATAATAATTTTAGACAGAAAGTGACGTATTTTGGTGAAATTTAGATTTAGAATGCTTAATAAGACTATCCCACATGTAATCAACCATTTAAATATTGTGATGACTTCAAGACTGTATCTGTGTATTTATAGATGTCCATATTGCATTTCTGTAACATGCATATTTATGGATTTTGTCTCTTTTCAACTCTTTTTAAATCATTAATGGCATCCTGCTTTATATGTGCAAATAACAGCCCATTTGTGAGTTAACCAAATGTTGACAGGAAGTGTTTTCACAGAGCAGTAGCAGCAGAATAATTTACTGTATCGAAGTGTCTGTAAGTATTTTCCACTCAGAGCCCTCTCCTGTGTTTAAGTATCTGACAAGGAAAAGCTTCTACCGAGGAAAAATGCACAGTATTGGTCACAAGAGGGCATGTCACCCTATAAAACAAGCAAGTTGCTAATGACTTTTTCAGGAACTAATTTTCTGCTTTGTGGCGCAGCCCATAAAACAAGGTTATTTTCCTCCATCAAGGGATGAATAGAGATTTAACTGTCTCTTCTGTTTATTGTCTCGCTGCAACATTTACGCGTTGCTTATGCCACAAATTGAAGAGGGTCTCTGTTGACTTGCATCCCATGTTTAATTTTTTTTTGTTGTTGTTGTTTAGGAGAAATGGTAGGCGCTGATCCATTCTGCATGTTGACAACAATCTCATCTATGTACAGCATACGTGTTTAACAAGCGCCAGTGTGTTCCACCCTTTCACCTTGCTCTTGCATATTCCGCGTGTTGTCCTGATTTTTTTTTTTTTTAACGGTCAAAACACAGGATTGTAGGAGCAGAAATCAACATGACAGTAATGCTGAAATTAGCTTTAAGATGCTGAGCTCTCACTATTATACAAGCCACCCCGTGCACTGTAATTCTCCCACCTGCTGGCACTCCCATAACTCTGATCCAGACCCCGGGGGGGTTGGGTACATGATGACTCGTGCGTACTGGGTGACAACGTGATTTTAATATATGTAGAAAGATGAGGGTTTTGTTTAACACACACACACACACTGTAGGGTTTCACAAATCATGCAACTCTGTGTGCGTGTGTATGCGTGTGTCTGTAGACCACTCAATTAACACAACGTCCCCTGACAAGGCGTCATAAAAAAGACAAAGAGGTTTCGGTGATCTTGAAATTCTGCAAAGCCCTGTTTAAAAAAGCTGGCCATGAGGGCGTTCACAGCTTTCACTCAAACTATAACCTTACTGATGAATGACTGCAGCACTATGACTTAATTATGACTGCACAGGAAATACTGTCCATCCCTAGTAATGACCCCGATGGCCATCGATAAAAAGGCCTGATAAACGCAGACTTCCTGAGCATGGATGGATAAATACGGCCTGAGTAATGAGACCCGGGCTGCCGAGGATGACAGCTCTGCTCTATATCATATGCTGCTCTGTGGTTCTGAGGCGGCAGTCGGGGGTATGGGGGAGTGTTGTTCACGGGGAGGCTTTGAAACCTCAGTGTGAGCTCTCTCCTTCACGGCTGCCTTTCAGACACAATGGCTGTGTTCTCTGAGAGAAAATAAACTGAGCTATCAGAGAGACGGTAATGAGAAATTCCACTTTCAGTCATCTGGTTCTATCTGTACAACTCTCCGGTGCACTCTCAAGTGAGGAGCAGTTGCATCAATTTTACACATACAGTCTTCTGGGATGAATCTTTTAAGTGTGGTTCACAATGGCCCTAAGCATACTTCAAAAAAAGAAAAAAAAAAAAAAGTGGGGGGTTGGGGGAACATCATCTATGGTTCAAATGAAACCAATCCTTCACTCGCTGGGCTGATTAACACAGTAATTGATTAATCCATTACTTGATCTTTGTTCTTAGCCAAGCTGAAGCTAATGTACGCTCAATACGCTGGCCGTTTACATTGTGAGAGAAAAATAGCATTCATTGTTGACAGGAAAAAAAGAGGTCTGACTCTATTACAAGGTTCAGAGGCTTTACTGTCCTGTAGAGAAAAGACAAACGTTATGGAGAAAGGCAGTGAGATGTTCGCATGCTGAGAAGTGGACACAAAGCAGCCACAACGCCTTCTTTTTCCCAGCAAGTAAACATTTTGAAATACTTTCTTAATGGCTCCTCCGCTTCTTGGGGATGGCGCGCGCAGCAAAGATTGCTTAGGAGATGATGTGGAGCAAATACCGAGAGTCAGATGAACACCTGTGATGCTCTCAGCGCACAGTATTGGGCGTGCTTATAGCTCTCTGACCAACTGGAACATCAGTGGATGTCATTCAGCTGACAGTTAATACCGCTGTTTCCTTCACGGAGGAGATAATCTCCCTCTTTTTCCGCTCTTTTGCAGGTCAACTAGGAATATCCCGCATACATTCTTACTAATTACCACTGGTCTTGCATATAAATTGATTTTTTTTTCTTTTTAAAGGAGCAGGCGTAGATTTTCTTAAATCCCCTTCACTATAATTAAGGCTTACATCAGGATAATAGAAAAATGGTGGATCAAAGGTTGAATTAATTGCAGACTTGAGCATGTAATTCAGGTAGTGAGAGAGAAGACATGTCTAAGAAAACCCTCTGGAACCCTGAAGACACCCTGAGATAGACGCAAGTTGGTTGACATACATACTAAATACGCATTTAGATACAGTCTACTTTCAAATCCTTTTCCTCAGTCATATTGCTACTCCATGGTGTCCCTCCCAAAATTTCAGCATGTACTCACACAAAAAAAAAACACTTTTAAAACCTTGGCAGATTTTACTTGTAATTAACAGTACGCACTCTGCAACATCCACTGAGAGAATATTTAAATGTTGACAAATCCTTCATTACCACAACAAGAAAGTGTCTGAATGAACACTGTCCACAGTCTTGGAATATGAAAATCTGCCTCCTCAAAAGTTTTATTATTTTTTATCTGTTTTCAGGTCACAATTGACTTGATTATATTGAATAACTGTAAGACATATAGCTGCTATAGTAGTACCAAAGCTAACACAGGCAATTCTAGGAGGCATTGAAATTGATTGTCATACTTTTCAGCCATTGTAGCATCACGCTCATATAGAGGGTAGCCCACTGTTGGTTGGTTGGTTGGTTAATTTGTTAGACAGTTGGAAATCATTGTCTTGGACACTAAATGAGAACACTGATACAACTCTCATGTACTGTGTGTCATTAAAGGATCCACTATATTTCGATTAAATTACAGTATAAAACTTTTCCAGGGGATGCTGGGTTTTCTTTGGATATTCTGAAAGTTTTTTCAGTCTTCATGATAGTCACCTGTGGCTGAGGCCGCAGTGACCAGCTACTCTACGACTGTGTTTAACAACTTCACTTTTTACAACTTTACAAATCCTCTGATATAAACGGTTAATATCTCCCCAGTCCTTTGAAACCCTGAACCCTCAGCAAGATGTGTTGTGGCGTGATGTGGTGCCTAAAACCCAGGGAGTCATAAATATATTTATTACAGGCCTAGTAAATGAGGGAGGTGAAATCATTATAAATATACTTTCCTTGGGGAATAAATTATGGCACACTGAGACAACTTCCCCGCAAAGTCACACCTCTAAAATAAGCATGGAACTGCCAAATGGGGTTTGGGTGTTTTTATTGCTTTTTGCTGTGTGTGTGTATGTGTGTGTGTGTGTGTGTTTGCATGAGGTCTTGTACAATGTCACATTTTGGGACAAGTTTTGGACTTTAAACCAGCTGAAAGTTGGACAGTGCATCTAATTAGAGACATAATAGCTGTCTGCATCTGGGTTTAGCTTCAGCAATAGTTTTATCCCACCACTGAGGTTACGGTTAAAGTCTAGGGAAACCTCCAGAGAATTAATATGCAAATCAATGATGTGTTCTCTAACTGCTATGAACAGACATACAGTATATTATGTGTGTGTGTGTGTGTGTGTGTGTGTGTGTGTGCGTGTGTGTGTGTGTGTGTGTGTGTGTGTAAATGTGATGGAAAAAAACAGTTTTGTGCACATCCGAAGGTGTCAAAGTTGCATTTTGAAACACTGTGTCCACAATGGAAGTTACAACTCAGCAATAAATGGATAGCCTACCAAAAGAAAGGAAAAAACTGCTGAATGATGGTCTGAGCTTCAGCATGAGGCAGGGATGATACAGGGTGGGAATGACCTGTCAGAGCTGCTGAGGATCACCCCATAAAGCATTTGACACATTTTAAGCTAAAACTCCAATACCCCAACCCCCCTCCCTCTACCCCCTCACAGACATGTAGATATCCTGCTGATTCACTGCACTTCTTTAGCGCTGACAGCCTGTGTGATTATGTAAATGTCTGTGGTTCAGTTGCGACAGTCTGTGTAGCGTGTGCGCTGGAATCAGTGAATACCGAAGGGATTCACAGGTGTTACTAGAGTCAGTTTATTGATCAAGGCGAGGCAGCCGAGAGGTTATGGACCCGTTTGACCTCCTCCCCCCGCATCCTGTGTCAATACAAGTGGCAAATATCCTTACAGGCAATCCGGCTTAATTGAAAGGAGCCCCTTCTTCCTATTGAATGGTCAGAGAACAAGATGAATGACGGTGAGGTGATTTTATCCACATGAGGGAGAGAGACTGTTGATTAGCCAAGGCTGCTTGCGGGAAAACTACAGTCACTGCATGTCCTCTATCCACTGTAATGGGAACACTGGGTGAAATAAGGCTATGAGTAATCACTGGAGGGACTTATTGTACCTGTGGCACACAAGAGGAATGTCTTGACTGTTGTTCATGATGTCACTGTAACCCCAATAATAATTTCTGTCTTCCTGAAACTCATTTTGCTGCTGTAACCAGATGTGATTTAAATATAGATCCTAAAATTTGTGCATTATCATAGGAATGGAGTAGTCCTTTCTTCTAGAAAACTTGGCATATGCAAATTGTTCTCTTGGTCCTGTGGGTGGTCTCTGAGTTTTCTCAAAAACCCAGGCATGAGCAAGTTACTTGAATGACTCCTGCTGGGAGAAGTGCAGTCCTGAATCCAAATTGAAGTGAGCACAGGAGAGATTGTTGTGTTAAAAAAAAAAACAAAAAAAACATTTGCAGCCTGGTTAATAAAGTGTTGAAAGACAAGAGAGGAACCAAGAGCTTTCTTTTTATTTTTTTCCTTTCAATCTTTCTGAGGCCTGTCCGATAGGCATCAGACTACAGGCCCGCTTCATTTCATAATATTTTGTCCCACATATCTGTGAGGATGTTTGTTGCTAGATATGACCTAGAAAAAGAAGGAGATAACCGCTCATATCAGAGCTGCAGTGGAAAGAGTGAAAAGATACCAGCTTTTCAAGCATTTAAAATCAAAGTGAGATAATGCTGGATTTTTGCTGCAAATAAATGCACCTGTTCTGTGAACTAAAGCAGATCCTCTCTTCTAAAAACATTTATTCTGTTTAAATGCAGGATAGTGACACTTAATTCTGAGGATCTGTGTGAAGTAAAATTAATTATTGAAAGAGATTTTACTTTGAAAGGGGGAAAAAAAACACAACTAAATTACTTAACATGCAAGGACGCACACTGGAGTGGATAAGGGAATAGTTCATGTTTTATATTTTACATGTGTGAACAAACAGATACTTTCTTTAGTTTGCCAAAAATCATTCATTAAGTGTTGATGTTACTAATCTTTAAAGGTCTTACTCTCTCTAGGACCTTTAAGAACAAACAATTTAAAAACCTCAATGAGGCCTTATTTGGACTTGTAGTAATCTGACTGCAGCAGATGGTTCGTCAGAGAACCATCTGGGAAGTCATCCTTAGAAACTGCTTGGAAAAAGGCAGGTGCTTTCAAAAAATAGATGGCTGGTGACTGGATGAACCACCTGTCTATCACTGTCTATCATGAACTAACTTCAACCAATCAGATGAATGAACCGAAGAGGGTAGAAGGAGAGCGAAAACATGTTTTCCATTGAGACAAACCTTCAGTGCCATCCTGTGCTCTTCTTTCAGTGAAGAAATATTCTCCACTCATGATTTAACTGATGCTCTGGCAGCATCTAAGCTAAACTCTTTGGGAGCCGCCAATGTTGTTTTCGATCAAGAGTCACTTTTCATTACCGTCAGACCGGAACCACGCCCCTAGCTTCCAGGAGTTCATCAGAGGATGCTGGTTGGTATGTTGGTCCGGCCACAAGAGCATAATTTGAAGCCTGGCAAGATGGATTCTTGGTTTGTGTGATCTCTGAAATCCGGGTGAATGGGAGTTGTGTTACGTTAAAAAAACAAACAAACAAAAAAACACTACCAATCAAGATTGACACATTTTGAATTGGCTTTTATTTTCAGCATAAATTCTCTTAAAATTAGGAAATGTCACAAGCAAGCAGATAAAATTGATGCAGCAGAACCATTTTTTAATTTTTCTTTTTTTTTTTAATTCTATACATTCTTCGTTCTGCACACCTGGTCCCATGTTACCCATGATGCAACTCAACTGCCTACACCTTGGCCCGCGATTCAGGTGTGTTATGCAGACATGGCTGCTAATGTAGCCTTAAGTAGAGACGGAGGAGTGGGCTCCTCCACCTGTAATCAGATTTTTCATGGGTCAAATTGGTGGAGTTGCCCTTTAAGTCTGTTCTCCAGCTGTTAAGGAGGTCTCATGTGGCCAGCCGGCACATCCAGGGTCCACCAGAACCAGAACACACACATCCCCATCTTCAAACTTTGGAAGATTTTATTGGAACATTTAGGGAGAGGCACACCTACAGTATACTGTTCACTCCAGTGGCCTATAAGGAGCCAGCTGAAAGGTAACCTATATGGTCCATCAACACCCCAGACTGATTGGACATCCCAGCAGCAGCATGAAGAGGAGGAGGAGGAGGTGGTTGTGAGGAGAAGCGAGTAGTAGTAAGAGGAGGGAGTCTGTTCCGCTTGGATGGCCGGAGCAGAGAGGAGGAGGAGGAGGAAAGGGGGGGGGGGGTGCCAAGACAGACAAGACACTGCTCTCTCTCTCTCTCTCCGAGACTCTCTTTCTCCGCCGACCGCGTGTGTGCGTGCGTGCGTCCCGCTCCGCTCCGCTCCGGCACGGTTCTGAGGGAGGGGAGGAGAGAGTATAGGGGAGGGCGGGATTGAGCGAGTGAGTGAGGGAGTGAGGGAGGCAGAGACACTTGACGCATCGGAGCGGGTGAGCACACCGAGGCTTCACTCTTCCAATATGCGACCTGCGAGACGCGCCGCCGTCAGCCACTCGCGCCGCGGACACTGAGACCAGAGAGGAGGAGAGGAGGGGTGATGGAGGCGCAGTAGTGGAGCCGCGCGGGGCAGAAGAGCACGGCACGGCACGGCACAGCGCAGCTCAGCTCGTGAATGTCGCGCGCCGCACAAAAGAAAGAGCAGTGTCTTTTACGCGCAAGTCAGACGGATGTTTTTGGCCCGGAGCGTCGCCGCGTCTCCACAGTGATGTCCGTGTGCAGAATTTTGTTTAGGATTAATCTGAGGCTGTGAATCCCTCGGACACATTACCGCTGTGAGGACAGGTAAGGATATTATTACTATTATTGTTATGATTATTATTATTACCCACTCCATTCCCTCCCGCAGCCTGCAATAACTTCAGCCCTTCTCAAGTTAAATCTCCTCTCAGAGGCAGCACGGTGGCGTCGGCTCACACACGCGCGCACACACACACACACACCACACACACACGCACGGTCTCCATCCTAACTTTTTTTTCACAGATTACGTTAAAACCTCGACGCTGCAGCCGGGATTGCCTTCTCTGAATTTCACCCTGCGCTCATCTCATTTGCCCGCGTCTACTTTGTTGTGGGACTATCATGGTGTAAGCAAAAGTAATCTGTGTGTGTGTGAGAGAGAAAGAGAGAGAGATAGATAGGGAGAATGTCTACCCGGTCCGTGCAGATGTTTAGTAATCCTCCGTCGTTGACCCTCCTATGAATAATCCCTGCGGATTTCTACCGATTATGTCGCGGCCGCTACTGACCCACACACACACGCACACACACACACACCCCACCGCGGCCACGGGAATCTGTCTAGTCCAGGATAGCGCGTGATTAAACCGAAAAAAAAAAAAAAAAAAGCAAAAACGGGACAAAAATTAAGCTCCAACGCTGCGCAGCATGTGCACATCTTGGAAAATTCAGTCTTGCACAGTTGAAGCAAAACACACCTTCATTTGTGCACTTCTGGGGAATAAAATAACTCTGAAAACTGACTGGAGATCAGTGAAAGTGTTAGTTATTAACCGGTTTCTTTTGGCAATTGGTTGTCTTTTGATGCTCCCAAGTGGAGATCAGAATGAATCAGCCCTTATGTCTCATTGTATCACTGCCCTAATGGTGTTCATCAGCGCATCTGTCAGTCTCCATATAAGCTGTCCGCTGGTGGCCTAGCTGCGCCGGGCCTGCAGTCTGATGGCCAGCAAATGCCATATAAGCCCACTTTAATATGTTAATAGACCTGAGCATCTGTGCAGCTTCAGCACATCTGACTGTGCCAACTTCTGCCCACTCAAACGATGACTGAAAGTGATCCCTGCGGAAAAGTCTGGGCTCCGGAAACATAAAATAAACCTTGCGTGTGCCGCCACAGTCGGGGTGGGAGGGGAATGTGTCTGCTCGAGTGATGATAACACCTGTCAGAGCAGCACCCTGACAAATGGCAAACGAGCACCTATCTGATGACACCTCGTGCATTGTTCCTCCGCCATTAGGGTCCGACTGCGAGGCCGACCGTGGGCCGACTCGGCATGTGATCAGTGGCGTCGGCTTCTCGCCTGACACGAGCCAAACTTGTTCTGAAGGTTAGCAGCGGGAGAGGGGAGGAAAGTTCGCCGTGAGGGGGGTGGAGGGAAATTATTCCGCAGCTCAGCCTTGATTTGTGAACATGAGCTCTCCGAAAGCCCGAGACAAGAGAGCGGAGACTCTCTTGAGATCCAAGTATAAATATTTCAGATTTTTTTTTAAAAAATGGCTGAACTAATGTCTGAGGAGCGCGGAGAAGATTCTCATATGCAGACGTGTAATCAAGGCACAACAACGGGAGCTCGGCTCACCCCGCGCTGGCTGTCCTCTGACGGTATCCGGTGGCTGTGCGATGCTGCCCGGATACAGGGAGCTCACGGGAAAACAGGCCGCTTAATGGCTGGAGACGTCCTGGAAGCCAACAAGCCTGTCAGACGTGACGGCGCACAGAAGCGACATTAAAAATATCCTGGGATAGGTGCATTTAGAGGCGCGGCATGAAAATTTCATGGCATGGTTTCCGCAAGGAAGTATCGGAGCAATGTGTCATCAAGGTCATTTTTATTTCATGCCTCTCCAGGAAAGCTAGCTCCAGGGACGGAGGGAAAGGAAGAGAGTGTTTTTTCAACGGCCGCAAGTTATGATGGAGAACTTTTCACGTGTTGCCGAACTCCTCTTCAAAATGACTTGCTCTTGGCCACGGGACAGCGCAAGAAGTGCTGACACAACAGCCACGTGGACACTTGGCATAAATCACGGGCGTTTCTCGAGCAGTCTGTCAGCCGCTCGGACGGCACAGTGGCTGAGGAGGACTTGTTGCTCCATCTTTGCTCCCACTTAGGCCGGGGATACTAATGGATTGTTATTAATGAGCTGCTGGAGAAACACAGGACTACCGTACGTGCAGCAGCGGTTCCCGAGCTTTTCTGCTCGTGCCCCCTTAATACGAAGCAGCATCAAGTTGTGACCCCTCGCCACAGAGCAGTTTGACCTCGTGCTTTTTCTTCTCCTTCTAACTTCTAATCCTTTTTGAGGCCTGGAACAGTTGGTTTCAGCTCTCCTGTGCAATTGATTAGTTATTCAGCAGTGCCGGAAAGTGATGTCACTTACCGTATATGAGAGTCCATATTTGGACAAAAGCTGAGAAATTGTGATTTTTTTCCCCCCTGTTTTCTGACATTTTATATGCCAAATATTGTGCAAAGGCATGCGTAAGTTAAATGACAACTGATATAATGATTAACCGTTGAGCTTGTAAAACACCAGAAAGTATCCATCACAATTTACAATACCCAAGGTGTAAGAGGCAGAACATGTGAGAAGCTGGTATTACGAAATTTTTTGCATTTTAATTATGTAAAGTTTTAATTGATTTCCTGAGCAGTTGCTGATTGTCCAGTTTGAATCTGTCATTTTTATCTCTGGGTTTTTTTTATCTCTCTGATGGGCGTTTTTCACTCATTTATGTATTGAAAAAACTATTAACTGATTCACAGAAAATAATCAGCAAATTGATGAAATAAGAATAATAGTTTGGTGCAACACTTAAAATACAGTAACTTAAAAGAAAACTCTGTATTAAAAATCCCTTAAAAAAACAACATTATTTTGGCTTGTACAAATTCGTACTTTCTTATTTCGTATCCTAATCATCTTGTGACCCCTGACCCCCGGGTTGGGGACCACTGCTGTCGAGTACCCATCACCTTTGCATACACCCCAATAGGCAATATGACATCTGAAGAGTCTGAAATTGTGCTTCACTCTGCTGGATTTTCAAAGTAAACAGCGCTGTGAGTTTTTCCACAAGACCATAATGGATGAGGAAGCTGCGGGCCCCTGATGCTACTTTACGGGAGTGCAGTGTGGTTTCATGTGTGCCGTGTATCGCTTGTTTGAACTGGCCATAATAGAGTTGTTTGACAAGCAGAGACGTGAGTGGTGAAGAAATCTCGCCTCTCATGCAGAATGCTGGAAGATGACATGTTTATTCCTTCACCAAAACTCTAGAAAAAGGTATGATAGTTATGATTAGAGTCCATGAGTGTGAGCACACACGCCAAGCAGAGAAGATGAATTTTGTTCCCCTTGCATCAAAGTGACTGTGGCTTGTAGAGTCAGCATGGGAGGAAAAAGAGAGCCCACTGTAAGGATACCGGTTGAAACAATTTTGGTTTCTTTTTTGGGAACTACATCTGCAAAAAAAAATCGCAATTACTGCAGAAAAACTCTTCAAAAGGTGGTTTCCCTAAATGAGTTACCTTGAGTTTGATGTTTTCCTGTGTAGCGTGGACTGGATTTCATTGAAACAAATCTTTTTATCTGCATGACTATGCATTCAGAATCCCCCACCCACTGTACTTCAGTGCACTTCACTTCTAAGGATGAAGAGCTGTTGTCTAATTCAGTCAAGGAAGGTCGTGAATTTGTGCAATTTACGCACAAATACGTTCCACCTTCACCATCAAAAGCGAATGTGTGCGCATGCTGCTGCAAATTGGGAGCCCACAACTGTCAGGGATAAGTACACTCACCGATAACGTAGCAGAGTTCCTCAGTGGTCCTGTGTTCATTTTTAATATTTAGATTGAAGGGGAGAAAGATCCAAGATGGCTCGTTGAGACAGCTCCATTTCCTGCTCTATTTATCTGGTCTCATTGGTTCTGTAAATGCCCTATTTGTAATCCAATCATATTAGAATAATTCATCTGCTTTAGCAACGCTTTACGATGCGCCGTCACTTCGAGGCCTTTGGTTTTCATGGCACCGCGGTCCTCGGGGGTAAGTCGTCACAGGCTGCCTGAGCCTGCAACGTTCCCTAATTCAAACATTGTTGCACACGGCCTCTCCTTGGGAACGGCTTTAATTGAGTGCTTAATAAGAGCAACACCACACGGCAACCAACTTCAGGGGGGGATCTGAGCACTGGGAGTGCTGCATTATTAAGTGTACTTATATAAGGCCTGGCAAACTTCTTCCTTCCAAGCAATCTCAGGATGAGGTCAGGTTCATGATTCTGTTTGATAAAACTGCTCACTTAAATGTGGCTTTTTAAAAAAAAAAAATTTCAACTGAAGATGCACAAGAGCACAGGTCCAAAGGTGTATTGTGCTCCACTGGGTGTGGCTGTTGTGTCAGAGCCATCTTTCCTTCCTCATTTGGTACAATATAAGCTCTCAGTAAAACTGCATTCCCCACAGGCCACTGTTGTTTCCTTTGTCTGAATCACGATTAAAGGACTGAATAGACCGGCTGAGATGACTCAGAAGAATGTAACAAATATACCCTGAACACCGTGTTGCTTTCTATTGATAACTGTCAATAAAATACAAGCAGCAGCACACTCTGTTCCAGATTCTGTCTTGGGCTTTGGATCGTTTTGGTCTTTTGGGAGAATTTTAAATGCATGGGCTGTCTCAGACCACGTGCGTGATACAGAGCAATTTTAGACCCTCTCCTTTAAACAAATTCAAATGCTGTCTTACCTCTTCTTTAAATTCCTGCCAGGAAAACAATAATACTCATTAAGTCATTTTAGCTCGAGCTCCATGAAGAACTGTACAACGACCTTGACGATATAAAAAGATAAAAATAAAAATAAAATATAAAAAGGAAGGGACTGTTTGTTCTTGTGTTTCTTCTAAAACTGTAAAATCTTTGTGCATCATCCTCGCCGCAGAGCTTAGCAGGGCATACAAGCGGTTTACGGAGCATCAGACTACGCAGCGCATCTTGATTATGTTAGAAGAAGAGGATTATTCTGAGTCAGAGTAAATTAGGACAAGAGATGGAAATGAAGGTATAGTAGCAAGGTCATGTTATCCATGGTGTTTTCTGTTATTCCTGTCAGGGAATTTCTCTTATTGATCAAAAGTGATTTTCTTTAGCTCTGAGAATAAAAGCCAGAAATCACAAGTAGTAATTTAATTATGAAAATCAACACTCCTCTTTCAAATGGTATTTTCCTTAGCTAGTACATTATAAAACCTTTTTTTTTCTTTTTTCTTTTTTACTGGCAGCAGAAGTGCAGTTTTCACTGAACAGCTAAGTTAGTAATTTATGACCTCATGCAATCCAAAATGTTTAAGGTGTACTCCACTGATTTTACTCATCAGCTTCAGTTTAATTGTTGTGAGGAGAACTACTCGCTCTGTGAAAACAGGTGTGTAATGTCCTTTGTCGCTCTGGGCGAACTCTTCAACCCGCACAGAGGTCCACTTATTTTAGCTTCCCCATTCATGTTTATCTCACAGCCTTCGTCAGACAATGCAGTTTGCTCATCCATTGATAAATGCAATTACTTAATTTTTCTTCATCATCAAAAATGTGTCTACAGCTTAATGACATACAGTATTTTAGGCAGAATCATTGACAAATATCACTTTTAGCCTTATTACTGTTATGAAATATATGACGCCCATTGTTACAAATATATCTAGTATTTACATAAAGCTTTACACATGAACACCAGTAGGATTTTAATTCATTCGATTTATCATCCTAAGAGTCTCTTGATAAAAATGTACACATTTTTACTTTTATGCCCCCTTAGTATTCAGCCTCACGTTCATTATTACACCTGTGAGCTGAGTACCACTACAGTCTGAAGTGTCTTGCTCAAGGGCACCTTCATGGTACCAAAAGCCTCGAGACGCTGTTTAAAGACAACCCAGAAGACGCATCTAGGTGCCAATACTGTTTCCATGTTGATTTCTGTCGGAGCTACATCGTCAGGCTCTTTTGTCCACATTCGCAAACAGTTTAGTATTTTGGGTGAATTCATCGCTGCAAAACAGATTTTGAATATGAATCTGGTAGCATGGCGATTAGATAAGGGACACATGTTGCAGCTGCTCAATGGATGTTGTCTAATTGTTAAATGAGGAAATTGTGATGTGGCGTCTCTGGTCATTATCATTACTCGCATTCTGTTGCTGATGGAAGTCCCTGGAAGATTTTTTTTTTTTGGTTTGTTTCGTATCCAGAGATAGAAAAAACTCCCTAATGAGCTTTTTCACATTTAGGAAGAATGTTGCACTCACATGGAGCAGTGAAACAGGTTTGGAGAGAATTGCAGATGATGCAAAGTACAGGTATTAAAAATCTCATCTGTTTCTCAAATGAAATAATTAGGCATTCCACGAAGGCACTGTTTGTTTAGCAGACCATTTCAGATGTCTGTGGTTCAGATAAATGAGATTCTGTACTCATTGTCTCAAAGCGCAATTAGCTGCTTCATCCATTTAAGCCAAGGACAATAAGAAAAAAAGAACAAAATAATTCCCATTTGTCTTTTCCGTTGAAAAAAGAATTCCATTCATTTTGGATAAGATAATAGATGCAGATCCATTCAACCATGAACCTTGAATGGTGGAAACAAGGGCTCCATATCAAGCCGTCTCACCTTACGTTTTGTGTGATCATTACTGCATCTGTATCATATAAGCTGGAACATCAAATATTATATTCTAAATGTATGTACTACATGGCTGCGTGATACAGTACACCTCAGTCCTTTCGCCTTAAATTTGTCTCTCTGAGAAAACATGCAAGTCGTCTCTGTCTGTCTGTGTCACCACTTGACTTTAAGGTCGAGCCTCATTATCAGCAAGCGTCAGAGTTTTTTTTTTGTCACAGTGAGATAATTAAGAAACCCTACAGCGAGTCGAGGTGCACTGTGGTTTCTACACTCATTTTGTGCCAGCTGTAAGAAACGTTGTGATTTAAAAAACAATTTTAAATCTTTGTCTGTCTTTAAATTGGTCATTTTAGACTTGTCCCATGCTATGTGCTATTAAAAAAAACAAAATAAAAACACAGTGGGCAAAAGCATTTATCCTTACTGAAACCCATGCAGTCACCACAGTGCGTTTTTGTTGAGACACCCAAATTTAACATGTTGATTATAATGTTATTGAAAGGTCTTCATGTGTCATTAATTCACAAAAAGGATGTTGACAGATTTGATGTTGATTGTAACTCCAATAAAAATTGTTGAGACCGTCCTCACCAGAAAAAAAACTCTCACCGATATTTATGGTTTGACCCGGGAACTCATCATCAAACCAAGGAAAAACTTCCACAAAATCTTTCAGAAGCAGAAGGGTTTCCTCTGCAGTGGTCAAGCCTCTTTTACTGGAACCACATTCAAGTCCAAAGTTCCGCAGCTCAAGCCGAAGTTCACTTTTTTTCTTTGATGAGTTCCCTGCATTGGGCTGCCGGTTGAGATGTGGCAGGATGATATAGTTTTGAGAAGTCGCTGCAGAAGTGTCCGAATGTGCCACCCACACCAGTGGCGTGGACACACAGCGGAGAGCTGTCACAGCAGACTGCCCCCACTTGTACTCTGGGTGTATTTCTTTGATTGTGCCTCTGATTGCTGGTCAAAACTGGTCAGTATGGTGCTTCTGTCCGCATGAGTGTATATATACTGTATATTTGCATCAATGAAATGATATAGTTAGCCACTGCTCGTATGCCCTGAAGAATAAAATGCAAGGAGACAAATGTAATCAACCTTTGTTACCTGGAATTCATTAAGTAAATGGTGCAGGAAGCAACAGAGAGCCTCTGATGACAGCTGCATGTTGTGGGTGAATATTTTCCCCTTGAGACGAAATGCATACAGGTCTCTGATGTTTTATAATGCTCTGTTTTCCGTGGACATACTGTAATCTTTATCAGCAACGATTCTCAGTTTGGTACCTCACCCCCTCTCTGCATGTAATCCAGTCTCTGCAAAGATCTGAGCTGCAACAACTGCGGTGTTTCTAATTAAATATGCTCACTTTTGTGATGATCAAAGCTGAGACAGGAGCGCGTGACTTACTCTTCGTAAAGGAAAAGGAAAACAAATGTATGTCGTGCTGAAATGATCAACTGATGAATGTATTAACAGAATAATAATGATAAATGAAATATCAAAAATCTAGACAGTTGACAATTACAGCATTTCAATATGAGTATTTGTTTGCCTCCCTTAGATTCACACACACAGCTTTAAAATCAGTATTGATTTACTTAAAGTATTTGAGACAGATCATTTCAGTAGATTATTGATGAAAGTAGCAGGCACAGCCCTAAAGATATTGAGGAATGCTTCAGTAGAGTGCATGTTTGTCTGCGTCACATTGCACCCTCTCAAACACAGTGTTGTTCCGTGTGCATTTGAATTTTGCTTTAATGATCTTGCGTGGTAAGGAGCTGCTGCAGGTGTTTCTGCTCACTTTGACCATGTTCTCAGAACAGGTCAAAAGCACACGCCACTTTTGAGTTTTGTGCTATTTGCACAGCTTGCGAGCATGCACAGCTTTCATTTAAAAGCTCCGCTCCTCTGTTTGTGAGTGTGAGTCAGTTTGACTTGAAATAACCTCGCAATATTTCACTCTTAACTACTCGGCTGAGGCACGATTGTCATCCAACATCAGGCGAGCGACATAAAGACGGCCTCTGCAGATGTTAGGAACCGTCTGGTAGATGCACCTCTATTAAAGCGGATCTGTTCCTTCGATCACCGCTGCCTCTGTTCGGCTTTGCGCCCTGATATCATTGAGCATTGGACGATGGATCTCTTCGGGCCGGTGCTGTACATTAACCAAACGTGTTATCTCCTCCCAAGCTAATTTAATTCAAGTTGCGATTCTGCACCTCCTGCACAAAGACATCAGTTTCCTCTTGGAACAAGCTCTTGTAATGGATCGATTCTGGCCTGTGCTCTTCGTCACCAAATTTTGGAGTGTTGAGCAACGCACTGAAGGGGAACAAAAGAGGCAATTCAAAAAAAAAAGAAGTAAAATAATTGTGTGATTTCTCAAAACCTAATAGCATCTAGTTGTTAATGTTATAAGTAAATTTCATACATACAAGCATGCATTTTCTGCATATGCCTATTCAGGGTCATTGTTGCTTTTCATATTATTCAATGTGGAGAATAACCTCACAAATCCTGTGTAATTGTTAAAGGGTCCGGAGTGTACACTTGTGGTTATTGTCTTCATTTTGCACATGAACAATTCAATTAAGATGTTAACTGTGTGACGGGCGAAAATCTTTCCTCAAGCAAATCTTTCAATTTTCTGGTGATTTGTTACTGACGGAATACATCGATTATGTCCTCCCCTTGTGCCCTGCAGCGTCGTCAGTCATTTTACGTGACCAAATTCAGTTGCAGTTCCTGATATCTGATGCTTGAATGATGCTGAACCTGAGTGCAGAATAGCAAAATAGTTGTACAATTCATTTTTTCCCTGGGGAGCCCCTTGAACTACCTCAAGGACCCCACAAGGTTCCCACCCGCCCACTGGATTAGGGAATTATGGCAGGAAATCCACTGAATATTTGTATTTGTTAAACTGAAGTAGTAGTAGTGGTAGTAGTAGTTTTAATGGTGGTAGTAGCATTACTGCAAACACTGATAGTATTGGTGTTAGTGGCAGCAGCAGCAGTAGTGGTTTTGCAGTAGTTGCTGTAATTCTAATGCTACAGTAAGAGTAAGAGTACCACTCACCCTTTTATCATTGCTCCACGTGCCCCAACAGCAGCATGAATTCAATTATCCGTGGGTCAAAGTATCACAATTACAGTGTCAACCTTGTTTTTATTTTCCTTTTGTCATCTTCGCTTTCGCTCGTTAAGCGCTTTGAAATTTGTCCTTGCAAATGAGCGTGCAAGAGGAATGTGTCACAATGTGTGTCACAGTTCTAATATTACAAGCATTAGCACGTTCTCCAAACCGGGCCTGTACCGTTCTTAACAAGGCACAGCTGGATATGCTCTGTGTAGCCAGAACATATATCAACTTCCATTTTCCTGGCATCACGTAACTAAATAGATTACAGCAGTAATAGGCAAGAGCAAGTTTGTGAGGCTCTCAGTAGTGTGTTATCTTTAGCTGCTGGGGTGCTTTATCAGGTCGAGTTGAAAAGGGTGGATGGAGGGTGGGGGGCGGCGGGGGGAGCAAGACTCTGATACTGTAAAAACAGACCTTAACACGCTGGAGGAAAAGATGTTACCAAGAGTAACTACAGTTCTATGATTGTGTGCTCTAATGGAATTTTCCTCCCCGACGAGGCTCTGCCATGGCACACGGATACAGTCCAACACAGCAGCCGAAACAGGCATTAGCCTAATAGGCACAGTTCCTGGCACTTTCATACAACACGCAAGATTTAATAAGACTTCAATATGCATAAAACTGCTCTCTAGGAGTGAGACACAGCCCTGTGCCATTGATGCACCTGACAGCCCTCTCTCTATATGATGTATGGAGATAAAAGCCCTCTCTTCTGTAGGTGGAGACAGGAGACAGAGCTGGAAGGTAGAGAATGTGGGATTAATGAGAATGTGGCCTGCTCAAACAGTTTCGGGTGCCTTTTGGATGTGTTTTTCAGTGGCTTTGTTCCACTGTCTCTCACTGTGTTTTGAAACTTTGTGCTCGTCTATGTGGAATCACAGCAGGGGTGGAATAACAGAGCTCTTGTGTACTTCTCTGTAATGGCAAAATTACACAAATAGTTGTAATTTTGGAGAGTTTTGTGTCGAACATGCCTCCACTCTCAATATATTTTTACCCAGGAGACATTAGATTAATGCTGCTTGTTTCCTAGAGGAGCTCTGCAAAAGGTAGATTTCACTTCTTAACGTGCTGTAGTTCTTTAATTCTTACATCAGTGCAGCTTTTTCCAGAGGCAGCCTCTGACATTTCCTCCAACTTTTTATTCTTCCCTGAGAGTTTCTGGCAAACTGGATAAATCAGCCAGCCTTCACTGTGCCCTATTTACATCCTGCTTTACTCAACAAACGCTTTTAACCAAATACCTATCAAATTGGTTCCACAGTTCGAGAGAATTTTAATGTTCAGCCTGGGAATGGAGAATTAAATGTACCTTGTGTGGTGTTTGACAGCCAGTGGTGCTGCAGAGCGATGTTTTGAAGAGCGAGTTCCACCAATGCATCTTTGTGAGGACGTATATGAGCGCACAGGTGCAAAAATAGCAATAGGAATACTAAAATGAAATCATAAAAGGGGATCGAAAAGATAATAAAAGAAGATACGGACGAAAAGTAGGGAAGAAGAAGCCTGGAAGCAAATGTAAACAAAGGCTTAGCACATGCTTTATGAGGTAGAAATTTCATTCGTAGAGAACATAAGTGGTATGTTTTGCTCCAAAATTGCTCCCCTTCTTCTTCTTCTTATTCCTCTGTCTTTGGTCAAAAAGCATCATACATCATACAATATGATCCTACACAAATTTTATAATCCTCAATCAAATTTACAACCAAAAAGCAAAACCTACCTGAGCTAATTATCTATGTAAAATAATGCATTTAATCTATAGCAGAATGCACTGTATTAATCTCCCTTTAATTTTTATATACACAATTTGTACACCCACTGTCATTACTAGCTGTATGCTTATCATATCTTCTTCTGTGAAGTTTAAAAATTTTGCATGGCAGAATTTTGTTGAAATGTAGTTTCAGCTTTGTCACCCTCATCTAACACGATGATTCATGTCATCATAGCACTGTTTTTGTCACCGAAAACCATTCTGAGATGTGAGAAATGAGTTGTGTCAAAGCTCAAAACATATTGATCACTAATGAAAATCATTCAAGAAGAACTCAAATTCCATCAACATCGTCCAACCGCAGTTTTTCATTTCATTCAATCAGTCATTTTTTGACAGTGCGGAGTTCTAACTTTGTAAGATTTGTCCTAGAACATGAAAAATACTGTACCACTCACATGCCAAATGAAGGCACTTACGTTATCCAGAAAATAACAGTATAAAACACTCAGTTACTATGGCAAGAGCTTGCAGAAACAGAATCACAACAGTCCAAGGTTCAAACTATAATAATATCACAAAGTGTTTTGGTGAGAACACTGAAAATGGGAGAAATAATGTGCCATGATTCCTCTTTTGTACTCAGTACAGCGTGTGCTGTATCAACATAATGAATGTGTCAAAACCTACTGTCATGTATCAGTTAGTATTTTTTTTTCCCCGAACAAAAACAACTTCCTAACATTTGGGTTTCCTTTTTGACAAAGAAATTATGAAGCGCACTGACAGTCTTTTAACACGACAGGTTTTTTTGGGTTTTTTTTTTTTTCCCGTTCGTCACCTCAGCCTCATTCATACCTTCAGCTTCTCTCCTGTCAGAGCTGCTACCTTCCTGCCACTCAACAAACCTTCAAGTTTTAATTCTCACTCCGGGGAGATATCTATCGTCTGTGTTGAGGAAAAAGCACAAAATTGTTGTGAAATTCCTCTCCTTCTGTTACACCAATGTTTCATCTTTTGGCTTCGCACCTTTCTGAGCACAAAAGCTATGAGGCTTCAAGAAAGAGCAATGCTACGGAGTGAGAACTTATGGAAGCGGCTTTACTTTCATACTGACTTAAAAGTCAGTGTCCCCAGAGTTACTGGAGATATGGAAATGAATGTATATGAGATGTTTTGTGCTCACGTGCCCACCATCCACCCAGCACTGAAAGCTGTTCTTTTTTTTTCTTGTGGAGCAACTCTCGGGGAAGCGGGAACAGGAGGCCATTGCACATGGATTCGATGATTTAAAGGGAGATTAAAAGACTTCATTGTTAAGACTTAGAATAGAGGTTGATTCAGTATGTCATTAAGTCACAGGCTTAAGTTCAGTTCAGCTACAAATGCAGTTCACGCTGATCCCATCACAGTGCTCCTTGCTGCATATTCCTGCTGTCTGTTCTGTGTTGCCCACCTTGTGCAATGAGAATGCAGAGCAGGAAATAACAAAGACTGATTTTCAAAGGTGCTGCTGATGAGAACCTCGCAGCCATGCTCATCTCACCTGTTTCCTTTTACACAGATTGGGGAGCCAGAAAGGTGTGAATCGGATTCCATAGGTTCGTGATTGGATGTGAGACTACTTTGACCCTACAAAATTGAAGATGATGTTGCTATGGAAACTGCTGGTGCTGCAGTCACTTATGGGGTGCCTTGCAGGTAAAGTATCTTATTAAGAACTTTTGATGCATGCCAAAGCTGCCTTTGTGAAGTCCTTATTCATATGTATTTGGGGCAGGTGACAGCATGAAAGCCATAGTTTAGAAAAGAGCAACCTCAAGTAGATTAGCCATAAGCAAACATACTTTTTTCCCATTCATGTAAAATAATGAGAATGTAAAATCCATTCAACTTGGAAGTTATTGTTAAAGTAAGCCATTGCCTGATAAATTCTCCCCATCACAAGCAATATTGCTTTTTGGTTTTGCCTTACTGTCGCATGTGGCACTCAGAAAAGGGTTAGCGATATCATCCTGAATGTGAATGAAGGGAATGTACCGCATCAAAATGGGGATGAAAATATTCCCTTTAACTTCAGTTTGACAGATCACAAATAGGGCCAGGATTGTATCGGGAGTGGAAAGCTGCCATGAACCTACAGTAATGGCAAACTCCTGCCTTAACCCTAAGTAGCATAGAAGACATTACACTGTAACACATGCAATAAGGGATATGAGATGGCAAATGTGCGGTACCGAGTACAGTGCTCTATGTCATCAGATTAATTTGCAGCTGTCAGACAAATGTAGTAGACGAGCAAGTACCTCAAAATTATAGCAAGCTAAAAACTTGGCAAATTGACAACTTTTGCCAAAGACATAATTGTTCATGTTCTGCCTGAGACAAAAGGAATCCAAGTGTAAGACATTTTATAAAGCTTCTTATAAACTAATTTAAAGTCACCTCACGTCAAGAATTACAGTTACCTGGAGTGTTTATAGCATGACTGACCCTAATTAAATCTGTTAAAATGTTAAAAGTTTAGTTACATACTGTACATACATATAAGTGTGTATATGCAAGTTGTGTCTGTGTAGGCACAGTTAAGGTTAAATTTGTGTTAATTTATCAAATTGATATATAACAGAGGCGATGAGTGAGCAGGAGATCCTTCCTGGGTTATTCCAAATGTCCATCATTCATTTACGGTGCAGTAAAGTTGAATTATGGCTTCATTATACCATGGTGCCCATTTCAGCCAGAGGCTCCCTGGCATTGATCAGGTTTTGATGGAGGACTTTAATTTGTCTCCTTTACAAATAGGAGGGGTCACCGGAGAGCATCAGTTGAATCACTCAGTGTTTAATCAACAGGTATTGTGCGAATCAAGATGAGGAAGAAAAGACTCTATTGATGGGGTCCGTCTGCTGCTGAAACCCTTCATCTCATTAGTCAACATACATTAGGCCTGCTGTGAACCCCTTGCCCTCTTCGGCACATTAGATTATCAGATTTGTTGAAGGGAACTTTAAGCTATATTGCATTATCCTCGTGGTTTGGCCAATGCATGTCGCTGCTCACCATATGGTAGGTGTAACAGTCCCACATGATCACACAGCAGACAGCTGGTGATAATTGACCAGTGTGCTTTGGGTGCAGCTAAATTCGTATGGAGTTAATTTTTGTTGCGGAGAAACACACAATCTGACACAAATCAACAGGCTGGTGATGCATATGGGTGGATGGAAACCATCTTGGATTACATTCAAAGTATAACAGTGTAGATATGAGAAGAGAATTGAACTTTTGAAGCACTGGCCCTTGACAATTCCCAATAACTCCTTTGTTCTAACTGTAATGGTGACCTTTTAGATCTGAAGTGATGATAGTATAGAGCAGAAGCATCAAACAATATATCACTGTCCAAACAGACTTTTTTGTGATGCTAACAGATGGCTCATTTCCTCTTTGTAAATCGTATATTCTAGCTTCTTGTTCCAAGGCTGGATTTCTAGTTCTAGTTATAAATGCTAATGGGATTATGAATTAGGTTTTCCGACTTCTGTAATAGATCCCAGATGTTCCAGTTTCACTGTGGCTCTCTATGTCATGGTTAATGTCAGGGAAAGATTATGATATGCTATATTGTAAAGATGTGGCTGGAGTAAGACTTCAACACCAGAAAGCTGGTGTGCTTTGGGCCCACCCTGACCTCCACACTTCACAGCAAAACACCTGCACGCACGCACTCATTAGAAATACTCTGTCATCTTGTTTCCTATGTGTGGCAACCCTTAAGAAAAGGAGCAGGTTTTCCACAGTTTGCCTTAGATTCACTCTGGCAATATTCTGGCAACTGTACCTCTCTGTCTGTATGGTGCATCACATGTGCCTTTTGGTGTGTGATGTTTTCTGATGTGTGTGATTTTCACCTTTCTAAAAGGCGCAAGAATTGGTGATGGATGTCAATTGGGTGTTGCAGATTCATCTGACATTTTACACATAATTCCTGCAAATGTTTTGCTGGTGTAATAAACCTATCCAAAACATTTGAGATTTTACAACAGCTCAATTTGTAGCATAAGCAAGAATCAAAGCCCATGTGATGCCCTTTGAAACATATGTAAAACACGAAGGTCACGTCAGGTAAGGTAAGCATAGCAGTTTAATGCAGACCACGTTGAGAGCAAGAGCATGGGATGCAGATTTCCATTGTGGGAAAAGTGGGGTTAATGAGGACACAGTTCCTACATTTTTAAACTACAGAGTGAGAGCAGTGTGTGCTCTCGCAGACCCTCAGAGAGTGTCCGTGAGCCACAGCCATGAAAGGGTCTCTCACAGACTAAAATTGGTTTATCCTCCCTGCAAAACCCAGCAGACATGAACATTTCCTTTAAACAATTTTTCAGGAATGCATGTACCCAGACCTCCAGAATGCTAATGTGATTTCAGTCGAGCTGGAAAGGAAAATTTTGAAGCATTTCTTTTTTTTTTTTTTTTTTTTTTAGATCTTTAAGCTTGAGCACAGGATTATTGTACTAACCCTCCCGCTTATCATTTTGGAACAAAACTCACTTTACAACGGATGATATGGCCTCGATATGGATTAGAGAGGTGCCTGAAAATTGACTACTGGAAACAGGAATGATGTACAGTATGCAGGCCTAGAAAGCCTGGCTTTAATATGCTGCTGAGTGCAAGAATGGATTTGCAAGTAGAGTGAACCTAGGCTGGGGGAAAGGAATTGTACAGATGTTTATTGCGGCTTTAGTTACACTCCTCAGCCTGGGGAGTTATAAATTGATCTATTCTTCAAGCATAAACGAGTGAAAAATCTTGATAATAACACGTGTGCAGGTTGAATCTAAAAATCCAGTTACATTTTTTAACGAGTCACCTGTTTGTTCACTAGCTGACAGCAACAATAAGCACCAAGGGCAACAGTGTCGAGGGTCATGCTGTTTCTTTTTAACAGACAACAACTCTAACAATGCCACGTTCAAGGTTTTAGATTTTCTGTGCGAAATCTAAGTGGAACTCTGGTGTTTGTGAAGCTGGGTAATACACTTTTGTCACGTTACTTGATATGACTTTATTGTGGAGATTTGGGAAACATGGCATGGAGGATGTTCATAGAAAAAACAGTCAACATTCAACAGAAATCATCAAAATGCTCCTCTTTGTGTCCAACTATACAGTAAGTAAACAGAAAGCAGCTCCCTTGGAATTCCCTGTAGCTGTTGTACCAAACTTCATAGCAAAGCAAATTCACATGTGAGACTGAAGATCTCCATCTATTCAACATACAGTTTTTACTGACTGCCACCATAAGTTAAAGAGAGGTTACAGTTATGGTTAATTGTTCTACAAACTGAACCATATAGGCAAATCTAGCAGACGACTTCTAGCAAATTTATAGGAACAAACAACAGAGTATAATCCATGGCTAGTGTCAATATGTAACAGTGTGGCCAAGCCCGCTAGCACCAGTGGTGGCACGGTGACCTCCTCGGGCCACATGATGCTCCCTCCCTCTGCTTTTTATATCCTTTCTAACACCCTTAATGGCAGTTCACAGCAAGCAAATGAGCCATGAACCATATTTATTTACCTACAGACCTCCGTGTCCCTGCCGACTGCAAACACAAAACTGGTCTCTTGTTACAGTTTATTTTAGTACAGTAAACACCATAGATGGAACCAATGCAAATGCCTGCATTATACATATAGCCTATTAAATCAGTTCCCTGCAACATACATAATAGATTACACATGAGTACCCATCATGAAGTAAACATACATACAGGACAGACAGATATACACTCAGTACAGAGCTAACAAACACTGCTAATTTTTCCATAGGAGGAGCCTGAATAACATTAATATGGTTGGTGTTAATGTAAGTAAGTAACAATGCAAAATCTAAAAAGTCAATCATGTAACAAAGACAATTTAGGCAAGGTGTGTGTTACTTAACAAGTGATGAACAAATGGAGCAATTAAACAGATCATATCTACATTAGTTATAATAAATGATTCAATGTGTCGGACGCTTTAATATTTCATATGTAAAGATAACTGCCTCCAGCTTACTGCTGATATGAATAAGTACTGTATGCTAATATAACAAAGCTTCCTCTGTACTATGCATCAAATATTTATTTGAATTTTAATTAATTTATTTGAATATTCATTTAAGTGGATCATATAGCGATCACAGCAGGATCATATATCTTCTTTTTTTTTTCTCTGCACGTTATTCACCTGAGGATTGTTTGCTGAGCACACTTACTGTTTTTTCAGCATTACATGATTTATGCTCATACTCACAATCTCTCCTGGGAACTGCCCAGTATGATCGAATTTGTTCGTGCTGTTCGCCATTAAGCTGCTCTACTACTTTGCTCAAGAGTAGCTGCTGAAGGAGGTGTATGCGTTTGTGGTTTTGTGTGTGTGTGTGTGTGTGTGTGTGTGTGTGTGTGTGCAGATTCAATCAGTTCATAAGCGTCTTCCGCTGAAGTAAGAGTATCTGCCGATATACATCTCCCATCTGTGATATTCACAAGCATTGTTTTATGGAGCCCAAGAAGAGTATTTTTGCTGAGGTAACAACTAAATAAAGAATAAACAGTATTGTCCACGTCCAGTAATCTATAGAAATAAGAAAAAAAAATGTCAGACACATATCCTCGCACAGGATAAAATAAGGTGTATAAGACTTTATTTATCCCCAGGGGGGACATGACACTGCAACACAAGAGACAGACCAAGAGATAAGAAAAGCAGATAGAGAACAATGTGAATGAAATAAATTAAAAGAAAATATAATATTGAATATATTTGAGAGATCACAATAAAAGCTTTACAAAACCATAAATGCATTACAATACCTTAGAGAGTCTTTGTGTTAAAGAATTACACTCACAGTGTGTATACTAGTGGTAATATACAGTAAGTAAAGGTCTAAGTATGAATACTGAATACATTATACTATATTATATTTTCTATATATTCTTTATAGGATGAGTTCTGCCAAATACAAAATAACAAAATACAAGTCTTGTCTTCTCACTTATATGGGGAGGTCCACATATAATACATGAGATGCAATCTTTCCCAGAAGTTTGCATGTCCTTTCAAACATACTAGCATATTGCTTTAATAGTACATTTAACTGGTTTTCACACAGTATTAGATGGCAACAGAGTCCACTGTGCAAAAAACAAACAAACAAACAAAAAAAACTCTGCTGTAAAAGAAAAAAAAAATCCAAGAAAGCTACAGGAACAGTGTAGACAGTAGAACAAAGTGTTCTAATTTCTCTAGGAGGATCTAACTTTATCCTCTTCTATGTCTTCTATGACAACATTTGTATCTGATTCTCGCATTTTAACTTGTGCAGTGTGAAAAAAAGCTGCAAGTTAATAACAGATTGTCTCATATGGTGATTTTGTGTTTTCTCAACTTTCTGAGATGGAAAAATAAAAAACAAAACAAAACAAAACAAAAAACGTTTACATGGTTGTGTAGGACTAATATAACCTGAATGTCTCTAGCAGGCAAACAATAACTGCTCTTTATGTAAAGTTAACCAGGTGCTATTTTCTAGCTAATATAGCATAATTTTTCCTGTCACAACTAACACACTATACATAAACATTTTTCTTGTTGTTTGGTGGCCCACTTAATGAGAGCATTTTCAAAATGTAATTTAATTTCATTCAGTTTAAATAGAAAAAAGGTCCTCAACACAATAGAGTTGAATGGAATTCAACTTGTGATGCTGAAAACAGAAAAAAATTACTTTGGAAATAAACAGCAGCGCTGAATCTAGGTAATAGAGTTTAATCCACAGACCTCACCATGGACTGTTTTCAGTTGCATGATTTCACAAAGCATTGCCAGTTAAAACCTTTGACCAAGTTTATCCTGGCTAACAAGGATATTGTTTCTGGGAAGACATGTCGAGGGTTTTCAAGTGTCATTTTTCAGTTCGTCGACCACTAGAAGCCGAATTGTGTGGGCAGAGATCGCACTGATGGATTTTTCAGAACCTTGACAGTGGACGTGAACAGAAAAATGCTGAAGTTGTATCATATCAATTCTTCTCTACGTTTGAGAGCACCACGTTGCATTATACAGTATAGTCCTTCATGGCCTTGCACAATATCTGTTTTCTACAAATTCCTTCAGAGAACTCACACATGGCTGCAGTCATTGTACTGCTCAGTCATGTTCAAGAGCTGTCCTTAAGCAGAGCTGTCAGTGTCTGTAACCCACAGACTCTGGCTTTAAACAAGAGTAACACCAAACCACTCCAATAATTAGAAATTATAATAATTACGTTAATGGTGCAGTCCATCTTGCTTATGTGTAATATTTATGGTACAGGGTTAGGGGTCAGAGCAACACACAATAATCTATTCATAGATTTATATATTTATATATTATAAATAATATGTTATTTAATGTTCATTTGTTGGCATTGGGTGCATATTTATAAATTTGTTATCATCATAACAGAATGAAGTTTTTACATGTTAGGGAATAAGATAAAAATGAGGTTGCTTGGTTGCCTATGTCAGTGGTGCATTAATTATACTCAAATTGCAGCCATGTCCATTTATAGTGGGTGGTATTTTTTTCATAAATGCCATACAGTTTCCAGTGGATACAAAGTACAAATACTCCAAATTAAGAGCCTGACAAAATAACTGTAATTTATTTGTTTAAAATTGTGTCATTATCCCATTAAGTTTGGTTTTCCTTCTCTCTGCTTTAACAAAACCACTGGGTGTGAAATGGACCCTTGCTGTTAAAACATATTCCATATATCAGTGTCCTGACTATAGAAAATGAATATTCCCAGCTCAGTGAACTACTTACGTACTGTGACAGAACCATCTGTTCGAATAGTTACACAGAAGTCTGAAAGATACATGCAGATATCCTCCATTCTTGTCTTTTTGAAGGCATTTATGAACTCTTTCGCGTCCTTGCAGGCTTGCCCAGACGTTCAGCTGACCTCCAGTAAAAAAATGCGTTTTCTTTCAGGGTCCATGTGGCACAGCACTAACTGTTCCACTCGCGGAGCCTTATGTACTGTATTATCTCCAACAATCACAGAGGACACTATCTCTAATGAAGTCCACGTAGAGGCTCAAGGAAAAAAAACATCTGCCCAAGATATTTGATCCGCCTCCTCGGAGGATCTGCTGTCTTTTGCTTTGCTTTCGAGGGCAGGTTGTTTTATGATAGTTATGAGTGTGTGAGGGAGTTGATAAAAACCTTATTTAACAAAATGGACTCACTTAGATGCTCTTCAGTATATATTATTCCCTATGTATGCCGAGCCATGCTCCATAAACTCACATGCTGTCATCTGCAATTGGACCAGAGATTTTTTTGTTTTCTTCTTTAAACTGTCACTTGTCACGGAAACTGCTCTTTGACAGACCAAAGCAGCTCTACTGTGAATACTAGCTGGAGAGTGGGAGCACAGAGATGAATAGGAGGCTGATATCTTCTCATTTATAACCCTTGCCTGTCAGTTTAGGCACATTTTGGATGGCTGCATGCATTTTATTTTTAGATGAGTTTCTGACGAAGACCACACAGTAAAACAGATCACGGCAACGCACACAGATACACTGATTGACCTGATTTAACAGTGTACACCGAGAGGTAAATGGTAATAGGAGGCTATTAAAAGCAACCAGACACCAAGCTGGAGGTCTACAAAGTAGGCGGGGGGGCTTGAACAGGATTTCAGGGGTTTGTAGCAAAATGACAACACGTGTCATTTCACCGTCTTATTCATTAGAAATGAGCCCAGTTAGAGGACATTATGTTTAAGAGTGGCAGTCTAATTACAGTTCCACACAAGGTGGACAGATCTAACTGTTGGAGCTAAATTAAGCTCAAGTTACTCATGAACATCAATCAGCTGGAGAGTGACCAGTGCGGCCGTAGCTCTGCTCTGCTCATTGCACCTGCCATGGACGTAGTGACTCCAACAAAGCAACTGACCGATAATGTGCTATTGTAGGTGATAATCACCATCACCGTTATCATCATTACGATCATCATTGCCATGATCAAGATTGATGTTGTCATTATCATCGCGGTGAGCAGACCGCCGCCTTCAAACACTGTTATCATTCACACCGTCATCACAAACATGATTAGGGTCATGAGCACGAAACGGGCAGCCTGCTTTGATGAACATTTGTGAGCTAAAGGAGGAGTCTGATATTGCGATAGTATTATATTCAATTACAGTAGAGGATATGTTTATACTTAGCTCTACTTTTACGTCCAGTCTATCCTCAATCAAGGTTACTTTATTAAGCAAAATTTAACCACCAGCCACATTTAAGACAATGAATAATGTTGTATATGTTGTATGAATATGTCCAGTTATTACCAGATTCTTCTCATTTGTGTCCTCAACTTGTCAACTGTGCTTCAGCATTTCACAACATTGTCAGAGACTCTGTCAGAAGTGCAGCCAATGCAAGTATTCACCTAAAATGCTCAGTGAGCAGCTTAGCAGCTCCAGTCAGAGGCTGGCAAAGCACTAATGCTGAGACAGACACATAGCTGGGGGAACTGTGCAGCCATTTAGCCATGTGTCACCCCAAGACTGGATTCACTGAGTGAGTCATAGCGCGCCCTGAGCAGGACACAGTATGCACTTGACCACTGCGAGCTTACTGTCATCGCAAGAAGGAAAATAGGACGAACTGCTGAAGTCATGGCAAAGGGCTGTGGATGCTGACATTCAAAAACAAGGTTAAAGCAATACTTATTTATTTTATTAGAAACTGTATGCTAAATTAACAAAACATCCTCTCTGCATTACAGCTGAATTCAAGCCCCTTTATCTTGAATATTAGTGTATTTTCTAAGCACCTTTTTAGATTTATGAATTTAATTCTGTTCCAATAAAATATATTTGTCCCTATGGGGTACTTCAGAACCTTTATACTGTATAATGTAATAGTATACAGCATATTGCAATAGAACCACTCAGACAATACAGTGCTTAGCAATACACTGTATTTATGCAACAATATTCTACATTTCGGCTTAGTGCATTGCATGTATTTTTCCAGGTATACAATATGTGTAATACCATCCGGTACACAATTTAGCACAATAAAAGCAAGGTAACCTTATTTAGAACCTTTCCACAACAAGGCAATTCAAAGTATATCTAAAACTGTACAGTGGTTGTGTATAAAAGGCACAAAAAGCACATTTCTCAGTGTAATAAGTACAACTGCATCCTGTGGTCACATGCATCCATACATGCATGCTCCTCAAAACACAGCCCTCCTCAACCTTGCTTGGTGGGATCTTGCATGCAGCAACATATTAGGTTCATATTTAGTAGTAGGTCTCATAGCAAAAGCAGAAATTACTGAAGCATGATGAAAAAGTAATTTAGTTTTCACGTACACCACACAGCGATGCAACAGCTGTCATAATCAAAAGAATGAGTTGGACTTCTCTTTTATTGAGAATGTGAATTATAAAAGACTCTCAGGTCAGGAGTGCACATCACTCATGCATTACTGTTTGTAGTAAGTTGCTCCAGCAGATTACTACTGGCGCTAATGGAGAGAATTCATATAGTGACTTATTGGGAAAGACAGATAGATGACTTGACCGCCTAATTATGACATTTCATTAAAGAGATCTCTGAGTGAGGTGCTGAGACGCAGTGAGAATGCTGCTCCATTTAGCCCAAAAGCAAATTACAAAGCGGCCGCACATTCAATAAGATAAAACTCCAGGGCTGAATCGTTGCTCGGCACCATGATTTCCACCTCTGCTGTGCTCCCGCGAAGACGATAGCTATCTGATGTGGTATCAAACACGTGAAACTACAGGTTCAGCCACAGGCAGCAGCTTCCTGTTTGTCTTGGGGAAGGGTTATGAGCAAGAGGGGGATCATTACCTGTACTTCAAAACATACTTTGAAAGTAATCAAATCAGATGGCACTATCCACTCAGTACATTAAGTTATTGCCGGCAACAGATGGCACTCTTTAGCATATCAAAGAGTCCCTCCTCTGCCAGTTTGCTGAGATATTATTTGTGTTTGTATTGGCCACGGACGTGTTATTTTGCAGTAGTGTAATCTAAGTTGAATTTACATTTGCTCAATGAACTTTTTCTTTAATCAATCCAAGCCCAAACTGAAGTAAACAAAGGAAAAGAAAAATTAGGCCACTTTCACGGTGGACATTGTGACATGTGACACCGCTTGTTCAAAGATCATTGTTTCCATGTAATTCATTCACTGTGTAGAATGAATCAATGTGGGGAAACTCTGTTTGACACTGAATGCAATGCCTTGAAATTGAATGGGATTATTTTTCTTAATTGGGATTCATCTTTGTGAGGCACGTGCTGAACTATGAGACTTGACTGGAGGGCCGCTAAGTCGGCCAATAGTGAATCAGCTTCACTTAGCCAATTAGCCACGTGGCACGGTGCCTTGTTCCCTCAGCCAGTGATCTGGCATTATAATCCCCTCTTGATGAAAGAGTTAGTGACTGTGTTCTTGCTACTAGCGCTGGCCCACACTGAGGAATAAATACATCCATTTGTTGTGCTGGGACAGAAAGTGTTGGTTAAAGAAAGTGCAGCTATTACTGTGGTAATTTAAAAAACACACTCAGCGAGCACGCTATTGTAGGTACAGGGTAATGCAATTTAATGCACAGCTCTGCCAAAAAACTTCCAGAACTAATAATGTTTTTTTTTATTTATTTATTTATTTAATGCTTTGTTCACCTTACAAACATGGGCACGGTCAGAATATTAGAAACACCTTTAAATATATAATGCAGTCAGGTGTAAAGCTACCACAAACTACAAACTCAATAATAGATTAACAAAAGGTAGAATTAATGGTAAATCTGTTTGTGTATTGGGTTGGGCAGGTCCAGATCCTTCCATCACAATACAAACACTTTGTGGAAACAAACTACTAGCTGCTAACTAGTGCAGATAGTCGCTATAAACCATATAATTACCAGCTAATAGACCACATGTCACGTGTTTTTAACGCAACAACTTGTTTTACATTCATGTTGTACATCAAACTGGTGGATTGAGATTTTAAATCTTTCACCAGTTGGGGACATATGGCTCCAATATATGGCACAGTTCACACATTTCATTCCTGACTGACTCAGTGAGTCATCGTTGGCTCACTAATGGCAGGCCTAGAAAAGGTGTCAGCCATGCAGTCATCTCAGGAAGGACAATGTGATATACAGGACATCCATCCAAATTCTATAATAATGATATTTTTTTTTTCCACAAGGAATGCTATCTTTACTGCTGTCATACTTTTTTGTGCTGCCACTAGTTTCTGCAGACTTTGAAACTTGAAACCTGCTTAAGATACAGTAGGTGATCCATCACAGTGACTATACGATGCAGGCTTTTATTTATACGAGATTATTGCTGTGTGGTAATGCTATGATGAAATCATTTCTGTATTTACATCCGCATTACCATACAATCACAATGTAACAGTGACAGGAATGGAAGCTGACAAGACGTTTACTGTGATGGATCTCGGGCAAGTTAAGGTTCCACAAATTAAGTTTAAAGATGCAGTGAAATAAATAAAAAGCAATTACTGTGTGGAAGGTGGGGAGGGAATTTAAATTTTAAAAAATGTAAAATACTAAAGCGTCCTTCAAGCAAACTGAATTTGAAATTATGCATAATTCAATAATCACATTTAAGTGTATCCCTCATAATTCACCAATTCAACAGAAGCATAACAAATAACTGCTGTTCAAATAAAGTCTACTGGCACTAACCTCTCCTCTTGCTAAACCTCAATTTGTACAAAAATACATCACTCCAGCTTTAGTCTGACTTAAGGTAATCATTCATTAATATATTCTCTTCAATCAGTTCTGCATTTTAATATTGTTGACTAACCAGAGGATGTGTAGCATCTGTCAGAGAGGCAGCAGCACTCCTGGATGCTGCGGCAACTGCCATCCAGAATGATGCACTCCTGATGTGTCTCTCCGTGCCCATGCCCATTGCCCATGAAGGGCATTTCTTAGGTCGACGTGCATGTCAGATGGCCTTATATGTCAAGGTCTGCCCCTAGTAGCGCTGCCCTGATCTCTTCAGGCCATTTTACAGTGACAGGATGAACACTGACCTCTGTCATTCCACTGGGTGAGCAGCCTGCGGTGAGCCTGACGGTGCCAGGCCAGCTGAACCGTGCTGCTAGGCAGACTCCGCGGCCCCTTTGCCCCTGAGTCTGTATCCGTGCACACCTCCAAACAGGCCCAGCTGTCCCCACTTCATTATGGGCTGATTAGGAGCATTACTCTGTGAGGTGGGTTTGACCATCTAATCCGCAACACTGCTTAAACTGGTCACATTTTAGCAAATTCCCCCTCGTAACATGACCCCAGAACCTCCTCCGTTTGAACTATTTGGCTCTCCGAGGTTTTCGTCATTTTTTAACGCCGCTCTCTTGCCTATTACAGCTCTCATTAAGGTTGAGATCTGCTTGATGACAGTATTAGTGAAGGCTCAGCCGTAGCCCTTGAAATTGAAGAGCATGTCTGGCTAACCTGGAGCAGGCGTCTCTAGGTGCACTCACCTTCTCTTCCTCAAGAGGAGCAATTATGTCAAGATGAAGGAGGGGGACATCCCCAGATGGCCTCGGAGCCAAGCCCTCGCTAATTGGCAATGTTAGGGATTCGGAGCAGGTTGAAGAGAAAGCACCTCTCCCCTCCCCTTTCCACTGGCCCGACGTCTTTGTTTGGCTTTGTTTTGCTTTGTCAACTCTTGCCTTTTGATATGCATATCAATACATGTTTTATTCATGGCCTTTTGGAGTAAAATCAGTCGAGATCACCTTGCTTGCTGTCTGAAGGCACAAGAAGTGCTCGCCGTGTGTATGTGCGGACGAGGCTGCCATTTCAAAGCTAGTTTCGCGACGCCGCCTCACCCTCATGCAACCCAAAGAAATGAATGATTTATGTGACTGTCAACGCCGAGGGTGCAGAGCAACCGAGACAGTACATCACACGCCATTCTTTCAGTTTTCCGACAGCTTGTAGGTTTTTTTTTTACATTTTTTTTTTTAACAAGACAGCAATGCTAATTGAGAAGCTGGAACACCGATGAGACGTTGGCGGCACAGGCGGGGCAGGACGGCAGAGGGGAGGCCGAGCTACCCGCATCCCAACGGGGCACACGGGCGATACCTGTTCCACCGCAGCGCAGGGCCCCGTGTTAGTGATAATGCTTAAGATGTGAACTTTAATTAAAATTTTTTTCCATTACAATCATGTCAGTGTTTATTAAATCTC
>JBCAUF010000061.1:5075800-5091259 GCA_038406115.1 Haemulon aurolineatum | reverse complement strand
GAAACGTTTTGGTGAAAGAAGAATAAAGAATGTTTTGTTCTCTTTCTTTCTTCTTTTTGGTTTTAACATTCAGTCCTTTGCATGGATGGACATGGGGAACCAGCTTGCTTGGCTCTGTCTGAAGAAGGCAGTACCTTTAAATTTCACTAATTACCAGTCCTATATGGGCTTTTAAATGCTCTCACCACTAAGAGCACAATTCTAAAATACAAATTGCTGGCATAATCTCATAATGTGTCTCACGACTTGCAAGCAGTCAGCACTTAAAGAACGGCATAAAATAAATAGAGCAGTTCACAATATGTTCATCTTCACATAACTGATGAACCACATTGCCAACCACACCTCATGTCTGAAGAGGTCACTTGTGACTTTGAGGCTGTAGATGCAGTCTGCCGCTCACCGTTTGAGGTGTGAACTCTCCTGTGTCTGTGGCTCCATGCCTGCAGCTCTCAAAGTGGAGTCACTGCCATGCTGGGACGCCAGATAGTTGCAGGCCGTTGGACAAGCAGGGCTCCCGGTGCAAACAGCATAGCGGTGCTCAGATACGTCGTCCCCCTGTCTTCTTTTACGTAGCTCGGTGTAAAAAAGACAAAAAAAAAAACAGCCGCACGGCGGTGTTACAGCTCACAAAACCCAGAACTGGAAGAGTGGCCCTGTGAAAAAGAAGCCATTTTTATGACATTCTAGGCCATTCAGCACAAAAAGAGTCACTTTCAAGCTGGCTCAGAAGACACAGGGAAACTCCCAGGAAAGATTTTTGATGCCACACCCTGCCCATGGCTGAGGGCATATTTCTCCTCTTTAAAAATGATTTCTTCTCCCCTTCAAGAGCACCAGCTGTAGGGAACACTTCAGACGCTCCTGTTTGTATTCTTTTCTTGACATTTTTTTTATTTTATAATCCACTATACATACAGTAAATACTCTCAAATGGGATATAGAACGTAGAAACCATGAAAACGCCACACCTCGCGTAGTCACAGTCAAGTTCAAAGTAGTATCACTTTTTAACACATTAAAGCGCCAGGCTGAAGAAAAGGAACAGACCGCCCAACATTCACAGCCTCATAAGCCAGATGGCGTGGTATTATGCCACTGTGTACACGGCCTGTTGTTACATGATTACATAAAGCATGTGCCTAACAAATGGAACTGCTGCTGTGGCCCGCTTGCCAACATAAATCACGGTAAACAGAATTATTAAATAATCTAGTTTATGTGTTTGATGTAATCTGTCGCTCCCGCGGAAGGAGGATGTGCGCCGCGGCGACACGCTCGCGACATTCAAAGTTGCCCACACGCTGCTTCCTGTCACCGCCGCTGAACCGGCCTCAGTTTATCCCTAGTTAGAGTGTGCTCGAGTTTCACAGAAATGAGAGAGTCTGTCACTTAGCGGCTTTAAAGTTGTTATCTAATTGGCTTAAAGCGTCAAGAGCTGTCATGTGACCAATTGAACGGTCACAAAAGAGCATTGGCGGCTTTGGGTGGGCAATTATCTTTAACTACCACTATGTTTAATCACCACACACACACACTCACACAAATTAGGGAACTTTAAGGCAGTCACAATATCTTCCTCCGACTCGGTAAATTCTTCATCCCTTTCAGCGTGATGACTCACTCAGAGACATCAAAACATTTTCCAGGCTCAATTAGCAATCCAGTGTAACGTTTTAGAGAGTCACAGATAAAGCAGCGAATCCACAACTGTCTTTTCGCAACATTTGGTTTTCAAGCTGTCACCAGATTAAGCCGCCTCGCTGTGGGTACAATGCAGAGACTCTCCGAGCAATTACGACCGCGAAAGGGCTGCTTTCATATTTGATGGGATCCCTTTTCAGAGGCAGAAGGACGCCACTATCTGAGCCTGATACGAAGTTGGGGGGGTGGGGGTGCCGTGCCCCCTTCCCGCCCCCCTCCGCGTTCTCGTTTAGGTCGTAGGTGTCGGTCGGCCTTAAAATGTTCGTGTTGATTTTTGTTTGTTCCACTTTGGCAGCAAATGAATTGCCACTGCGGTCCTGCGAGACCACCGCCACCACCACCGCCCCCCCCCCCCTCCACCTCCCACCTCACCACCACCACCACCACCCGCAGGCTCTTCTCTATTGTGTGTAGTAATAAGGCTCTGGAGAGCGTGCACTTACTTATAACAGAAGCGGAGAAGGGCCATGAAAGACCATTGTGCGACGCATTTTGTCTATTAAAAGAAAAGAAGTCTGCTGAGGCGCCCTGCGAGTGCCGCAACGCCTGGCCCACAGATATTCTGCTGTTTGTGAAACCCTTCGGTGCGGGTAGGCGGGCGACCAACACAGTCTGACATTGTTTTTCATGTAATCAGCTCCTACTTGTGCATCATATGATGATCCTGTGTGGACTTCAGCGGTCGCAGCACGGAGCGCAGTCGATTTTCCGCAGCACAGTAAGCAAATGAGCATAGTCCATAGGGTATATTATGCTATAAAAGATGTAATGTAGCAGGAAAATTCCACAAAGATAATGCAACTCTCCTGTCAGTGTTTTCTCAAAAAGGTTCTTATGCCTCAAAGGCACCGAATTGGCACAACAAGGAGAGTTAAGATAGCGGTGCACAAAAACAGCTTTTCACAACTTCTGTCTACTGTACAAAAAGGCTTTAGCAAAGCCCCCTTTTTTTTGCACATCAAAGCTGCTTTCTTTTCCAAATGAAACAATACACTGCTTTCCCAGCTGAGCCCGAAATCATTCAGAGAAAATGAGAAAATCAAAGCAGAAGGAAATATAGAACTTCTCCTCAAAGAAATAATCAACCGCTAAATCACCTTGGGCCCTAATCAAATCTGCATTGTCCATTTCCCAATAAGGTGTAAAATGCTCCTTTTTATGCTCGTGCAGAGCCTATTTATTGCTTTGATGGTTATTCATCATCGATAACAAGCTGCTGTTTCTGAGCATGTTTTGTTCCTGGCCTGGCTGAAGTAAGTTATGGCTTGAAACCATTTTTGTGAAATGACTGATTTCCCTCCCACCTGTGTTCCTTCTAATAAGGTGCATCTGCGTGGAGAGATTGGAGAATCTGTTGCCATTTTAAGTGAATTAAACCCTCTGTTGATCACCCCTAACTCCAATGATTATCACACGGACCAGTCTAGAATACACAAGCGTGAAGGCAAGGTTGCAGGCATTTGTTTTAATTGTCGCACCATAATGATTAAGCAGCATTTTTATGCGGTTTGACTGGGTCTGGCAAGATGGATGGCCTGCAATGCTATCTATTCTCAGGAAGTCAAGTCCTTGGCACCACAGTGGTTCACGGCTGCTTAGATTAACGCTAAGCTGGAGGGCATGATTTCTGGGCTCTCTCTCCACTCTTTATTTCTCTCCCGTCGAAATACAATCAAATGTACAGGTCACGTTCTTCCTCTTGTTGTCTGGAATTCTCCCATCGTCCCTGTCTGCACTCAACGATTTTTAATTTGTTAATTTACATGTTCATTTTCTGCATTTCTAATTTTTTTATTTTTATTTTTTTTCCAGGTGGAAACTGAATGGCACAGAAATCAGTCCCAAATCTGGATCTCACTACAGCCTTTCTGGAGGCAACCTCAGAATCAGCCATCTGAACAAAGACCAAGACGCTGGAACGTATCAGTGCCTCGCCTCCAACTCTTTCGGGACCATCGTTAGCCGAGAGGCCAGCCTAACCTTTGCATGTGAGTCTTTTTTTTTTTTTCTTTGTCTGTTTTCCTGTCTCTCTCTGGGCAAACTTATGTGGCTTCTGAGTTTCCACTGAAAAGGAGATGCAGCAGAAAAAGAGACACTGCGGGATAACACAGTGGGTTCTGCTTGATAACATGATGAACATGGAAACATCTCCCTGGGGAACTATTAACTCCCTGTGTGTGCTGACTAGAGTTACTCCAAGTCATTACAGCAGATCAAATACAAACCTACACAAACGTCTAAGTGAAGTGAAACACAAAGCATGGCGTCTTTATGGTGAATAATAGAACTGCCTCGAGGGCTGCTGTCTACTCTTAAAGAGGCAGTGGTAGATTAATGCTTTGTTTATATTGTTTCAATATTTAAAGCTGCTAATAAAATATATTTACATAATAACAATGTAGAAAATGACAACGTGAAAGGTGGTGGAATCTACGCTGGATTATCGCCTGAATCTGGAGCTTTATGGCGCTTTACTCTGAGTTTCATCCCATTGTTTAGCTGTTTGACCCACAACTTTACTGTTTTCTGCTACAGTGGGCAGCTGTTTTTGAGAGAAAAGGCTCTAAATACCGACTGTACACTTGCTCAGCACCAAACAGCAGAAAAAGCCAGATGTTCTCCTCAGGGCTTGGTAGAGACCAAAAACAGAGCTAAAACTGGACTCACACTCAGGTGGTCTGAAACACGACTACAAATGAACACTAAGGTTGCTCCATATCTGCAGGATGCATCAGCTAAATGACTAAAATGGCTACCTGCACACTGACTGACTGCTATAACTTTGGTGATAGGACTGATGGGAGGGTGAAGGTTGTATCAGTTGCATACTGATAATGTGGAGCCTTCTCTTGCTAGCTTTTTTAACATGAACCTACCCTTGCTTTAACCAGTTTGTAGTAAGTGATGGTAGGGATCATTTCTTATTCTTCTTATCTCACTGATTGATTAAGCTATCTCCTTAAATCATAGATTGATCGCAAGCACTTCAAAGAACAAAGTAAAGGAGCAGTAAAAAAGCAGTAGTCCAAGATGCAAAGTCAGCACAATCAGTTTTGCAGATTAATGTCTTTTTTTTTTAATGACTCGTTTTTACTGATTCCTCACCGTCATGTTGATGGATTGTTTGACAGATCTTGATGAGTCGAGCTGACATCCTCCAGACTTCATATTCCTAAAGCAGCAGGAAGTCAATAATTGCCTACTGTATGTGCCAGTTATCGGACAGGCATAAATGATGACATTAACAGCAAGTGAGTGATCGCTCGCCCAGATTGGATTCTGAGGTTTGGCGTTTGGGGACAAGGCCACCAATAAGTCTCAGTCCATTTGTTTGGTCCCCCGGACCAGTGAGAAGTCAATCTGTGAACTGATTCTGCTGGTGGATTTCCACAATGATAGGATGACAGTTCCATCAATTGTTGGGCTCTGACCTTACCAGCCTTCAGCTGTTGTCACAGAGTCAGGGTGCGCATGTATGACCGGGTGTCATCTATCTTCTTTATTACTCTTGGTATAGCTTAATTAACTTCGCAGCATGATTGAATGGAGAAGGTTCAAGTGAATAATTTAAAGGTCAACTGGTATTACTAGAGAGTGTCATGTAATTCTTTATAGAAATTTAAGGCAACTAAAGTACATGAGTTTTTTCTCCTGCTGGGATCAAGGCAGAGATATTCGGCTCCCGTAACGCAGGCCACAAGCCAGATACACACCATGCACACTTTAGGTGTTTCAGCACCTCTCTCCAATGACGACGGTGACCTTTACGTGATAATTATTTTTACGCGTAATTTGACTCTGATTCTGACACAAGACAGTCTTTGCGCCCACTCACACCTTTAATAAGCCCAGTGGTAATTACAGCTGTCAAAGCCAAAATGGGAGTAATCATTTTGAACTATAAAAATGCACATCTGCTTCGACTGAAAGGTCAAAAGTCAAGGTATTTAAAAGTCTCACTCCCTGTAATTTCCTATTTAAACAGGATGAGAGGAATTAGAAACTAGAGCATGGTAGGGTGGTGTTGGTGAAACATATGACAGTGCTGCTTGATGGAGGGAATTCTGATTTACACCACTGCACTGGATGACATGTTTATTTGTAACAGTGAGCATTTATTCTGAGCCGACCCCACATACACCATCTTGCTTCTGTAAATATCCATTAGAGCATCACATGTGTATTAATCCACGTCTGAAAATATTCCCCAACAAACTCACGATTTACTCCTGATTCAGTAACATTGGACAAAAACTACAGCAAGATTCACATCCTCAGTAGGGACCAGTGGTATGAGGGCTGAGAGCTACAGAAGGGAAGATGGAGGTGTTTAGAGACTGACTAACACATAGTGTTTTAACGAATTTCTTGACAACATAAGAAAAAAACAAACAGGATATCATCATTTTCATCCTTTAATGGTATGCATATTCAACAATCTTAGTGATGCTGCTAGCAAGGTAGAGACTTTGAAGGAGAAAAAATTTTATAATTGTTTATCTCAGGAAGAATCACATTATCACTGGCATACTGTATGACTGGATCGTTTTTTAGAGCTTAGAATAAATACTGCTTGTGCAATTTCCTCCTCACTATAACAATAGTTTTGGAAAGAGAGGACAGGAGACCTATTTTGTAAATAGATTCATTGTGAAGCGTCCCAGTGGAATTGGGACTGATTCCTTAATAATAGAGGCAGGTAGTGAGCCATCTCTTTTGTTCCTGTGATACATCTTTCTCCCGCCGCCATCTATGAACAGCCACCCCAGCGAACACATGGCAAATGTTTCATCTGAAATGGCCAAGACAGACAAGGCTTTAACTGATTTGTAGCCTGTCATATACGGCTGAATTTGAAGCTGCAAGCTGTACAGCAGTTTGTGTAGAAATAAGTGAGTATTCTCTCTTTATTCACCTGACTCTGATACAATAAAACACATACAGAGAAAGAAAGGAAGCCATATGTTTCATACATGACAGTCACTGTTGGAGACATGCTATTAGATGGATGCTGCACAGATCCCGTGTATAGTGAACTGTATTGATTACTGTAATCAATATATTACAGCTGATATGAGGAGTGTAAAATCTGAAACAGGAGGCGAAACGTCTTGTCTTTACATACACAACACACACACAAAATAAAAACACAAAAGTGTGTTTTTTGTGTCACAGTGATTGAAGACAAAGTGCTTCTCATATCAGTGGTGACTCTGCCAGATATTCCTTTCCTGCATGCTCCAGTATGAGTCAGGCTCAGCTATCTTGACATGACTGGCAGGCAGTACCAGAAATCAAATATAGACGAGCTGAGTTCTTTTCTTTTTTTCCAGCTCACTCTGCAGCCCTGTCCAGGACCACAGCTCTTCATGTTGAAGTTTGACTTTTACGGTCCCAGACTCCACATGGGGTCATACATGGATTGATCTGCAGTTCATGTTGATTTATGTATTTCTTCATTAAATAATAACTGACACTGAAAATATATATGATATTTTATACATGTGATATGTGTCTCTCCCTCATGTTATTGAACTGAATACAAATATTATCACTGTCTTGGGCTAAGCCCTGGTGTTGTAGCATGTGCTTCCGGAGCCATATGGAAGCAGTTAAAGTTGGAGAGGTTGACATTTGAGGTAGTTTGGGGACTCTGCAGTTCCCCTCAACTCTACAGAGCATTTCACTACCTTTCAGCTCTGTGTCGTTTCAAGTAGCAGCAGCAGCAGCAGCATGTAGCTGTTTACAAGTAGAAAACCTCTGACAGAGCCATAGGCGACGTTCCCAGTTCCAAACAGCAAACAATCTTAGCGACTAGCTGGTGAACATAATGCAGTATTGTAGGAGTATTATATTTCCCAGCAGTTCGTGGACACCAAAACTGAGCCAGAAGGTGAGTGAATAACAGATGTACATGAATGAGGTGGTGATAAACACGACTCCAAATGATTCCTAATGTGAGTCCAAGTCTGCCAAATGTGTTAATAGTATGTAGTAGCTGTGAGAACGGATGAGATCAAAGAAATTGTTGAGGTTTCAATTGAAATATTTCCAAATTATCCTAATTCTACACTAACATCAAATATTATAAAAGGTGATATATCAGATATAATTTTTTACTGTATTAGTTAATGAATCAAATCATGTATTTAATTGTTGCTATGGATATCTCTGATGTTACATAAAAGGAACACACCCAAGAAAAATATATCTCAGTTTAAAAGAGTAAAGAGTAAATATACCTAAATCCTTGATAAATGTACTTGGCTGTTATTGGAATCTGCCAAGCTTCAGGGTCCTTTGCTACCTTAATAATTCATCATCTGTTCAAAGGAAGAGAGTTTTCAAAAATGTTAAGAACTTATTATATTTTTAATGTTGTGGCATATCTTGTAGGCAGAATCCACCAAGTGTGAGAAATTAAAAAGTATTTGAACATTTACTTCAGACATGACTGAAGGTTAGTGATTGCCAAGTGAAATAAACTTTTAATTTCTCAAAAATAAAAAAGATATTCAATTTAAACTTGGGTCTTAAAATTGATAATGAGATCCTGATAGTGAGTCATTTGAAGCAGGAGCTCCTGTTTTCAGGAGAGCGCAGTGAACATGCTCTGCCTCCTAATTCAGTCATTTAGCTCTTATTGGGAGTGATTTCTGCCTTTTGTTTAATTAAATAGGCATCAGTGGTGTCTTAATTTCTTCCTGGGGAGTAATCTTTCCAAAATGCATTATTGGTGTTGTTGAAGTCACAATGCATTGTCACAGCGCGGTGATGTTGTTCTTTCAGTTAAGACCTGCACGTAAGTCATAACTGGAATCACACATTTCTCTCTAGATTTTAATTAAAACCTTTCTGATCCAATAATACCCTTCACTTTATAAGACTTTAATATCTAGCTTCATGCTACAAACAACTGAAAACCCACATGCTGAATATGTGCTTTGCTTCCTCGACCTGTGCACATTACATATTCTGTAGACGCGAGCAAACACACACTGCACAACAACGAAACCCCGTTCTTCTGCAAAATGATATTCCTTGGTTAACACTTGTTAGTCTACATGCTCCGCGACGCCTTCAAGGTTATTCTTTGAAATTGGCGGGACTCCAAATCCTTCAGCCTTCCCCTCCGTGTCACAAACTTTTGATGGATGATGCTCCTCCTCGCAAGGGTTGTGGCTGTCTACCCCCCGAGGCAAGGATAACTGATGGGCAGTGGGCGCTCCCACTCAATACTCGCTGCCCTTGATTAGTATGTCTATTGATTCTATATCAGTGATTATGTAAAAGATGTACACCCATAATTCATACTGATGAACAGGCTGTATATTCAATAGCGGAAGTACAGCGTGGGCCTTTTTCACGGGTGGCGCTGGGAGGTGCGGTGCTTTGAATGCGGTGATGAGCTTATTCAGCGCTGAAGTTTCCACCATGCCATTTCATGACCGGAGGTGTCAGAGAGGTGAGAAGGGAGCTCGCTCACCTTGAGACATCGTCCTGCTTCGCGTGGGAGTTTACATTCAGCTTCTTATATCGTGTCTCATCAGTGACATGCTCATATTTTGCTAAGCATATAGCATATAGGGGTGAAAATTCCTGATGTCACCAGAGTGGGCTTTAAAGCCTTGAGGGCGGAACATGAATACCTCATTTAAATGCAAATAAATCCTCTAGACTCCTCTCAGCTGTTGTGATAATGTGGAGTGAGTATATTGACTTAGTTAATGAGGTGTAAATAGCTAATGGGTGTACTCTGGCTTTTACTTTTTATCTGCAGTACACTATCAAGATATCACTCTTGAGTACCTGCTATGTGGTTGCATAACATGCCGAAGATCAACGGTTCACCTCCAGTGCCTGTTCACCGTCGAGGCGTACAAATTAAATTAAATTCAGGTTAGGAACTGTGTTTGATGACAAACGGAGATTTTGTCACAAAAAAAATAAACTGGCCCAGCAGCATGTGCACATGGCTACACTCTTTTTGAGGTACTGACATTGTTTTAAATGTCTCACTGAAATATTTCAGCTCATGTCCAAACATCAGTTTGCACATCATGAGGAGTACTTCTCAGCCACTGAAAAGCAAAATGGCCTTTAAATAAAAGCACAAAATGCAATAGTGCACTGTTTTCATTTTTTGTCCAAATGCACACACATGTGGCACACAGTCCATGTGAGCATGCCGAGTGTCATATCAGAATCACAATCGATCATGATCACTGTGGGGTCTGCACTTTGTGCTGCTGTCAAACTGCAATGCCTTACAGTAACAGGTGTTTCTCAAATTTTGTCCACATTTATCTCAGTGAGGGTAAACCAAATCTGCTGTACAGTTAGCACCGTGAATGAGGAATTGAATTGAATCAGCAAAGATGACCTTCATATATTTGCATGTGATTATATTCTCGAACAAACTGTACAAACAGAGCTGTTGCTCACACACACACACACACACACAATTCCTGCCATCCACTTGAAGACAAAGAGCATCTTAAGGAGTCACTGGTTGTAATGGATCTCGTGGTCACGGTTGGACAGGCTTGTTGAAGTATGATAAGTCGCGCTGGCATTTGGAAAGCTCATATGTCTGGGATGTGATCATCAGCCTAATCTGGATCATTGTTTGTAATGCCAGCCCAGGTTTGCAATAATTTATGCTAATGGAACTAGATGGGACATCACGTTTGCTCGTTCTGAGGCTATTAATCATCGTTAGCCGCCTCTCTTTTGAAAATCACACCGAGGCTTTTCTGTAAGCTCGGTGCATTAGCACAATTCTATGATTTTTGAATGGAAAACTGAAGCTGCTATTCCGACCTGTGTGACTAAGTTAATGAGTAATGTTTGGTAACCCTTGTGAGCAAATTGTACGCCTTAATGCTTTCTTTTGAACGCAGTGAACACGTGCACAGCTGTTTGCACACCCCCACGGTGTCCGCCCTGTACCTGAAGGCATCGCCCCGACTGTATTGTGGACCATGCTTTCCGTTGCTCTCCTCGAGCCCTTCTCACAACAATGCCTCTTTTTTTTTTCTTTTTTTTTGGCGCTGAGAGTGGTTGGATGGGGAGGTGTATGCGGAGGGGGGAGGGGGTGATCGTGTTGGATTTTACCGCTATTGCAGCATGCTTTCAGCACAGGCGAGGCCATGTCTGTGGATGTGGACAGGGACAATCAGTGGCTTTAGTGAAGTAGACATCGGCACTTCTCAAATCACAACGGCTTTGATCTCAGCCAAAAATAATGCCAAAAAGACTTTTTGGGGATAGATTCAGTACCTCAGATGTCTCTTGTTCACTTTGTTCTATAGGGTTGTATTTTGGGGAGGCTTGGGTGCTTTTATCTAACCTTCTATCGTGCCTTCAGATGAAAGTAAGTGGTCAGGCTACTCATAAAAAGCCTTTGTCGCCATTTTGGAGTGGCCAGATTGTTTTGACAAGACCCCCCAAAAACAGTATTTTGTCCATCACGTCAAGCCATATCTGGTTAACGAAAGTCTGTTTTCCTATTTATAACTTTTTGCTTTAAATCCGAGAGTGGAAAAATGACTCATGTACAGCCCGAATGATTCATGTAACCGAAAGTGCAGAGGTGAAGCAAAAATCACAGACGATGTTTCTCTGATGAGCAACATCAACCTGAGATGGAGCCAGCCGACAACAGAGAAGTCAATTAGCCCTGCCACAATATTAATCATCTCTGAGTGACAGCTGAGAGATAACCAGGCAGCCAGCGTCCCTTAAAAGGCGACTGAAAAGTAGCAATCTGTAAAATATGACAAGCCATAAAAATAAATCGCCTAATTTAAACTCAGAGGCCAGATTGAATTCTACACACATCATAAACCTCCAAGAAAGCATCTTAAATTCAGATCTTCAAACATCTTTGTCCCGTCTTCCCTCTTCAAGCACGTCTAGGAGTTGGTCACCGAGACGCCAGTGTTGGGCCTCTGTTTTTTTTCACAGCCCGAGAAAATATAATTTGGAGGGACAGTGATTTGCAGAGTTGAAATGACTCGCGACAGCAAATTTGTCATCCAATCTATGGACTGCGCTCAGATGCTCAATTATGCTGGTGTGGTGTGTTGTTTTTTCCAGCAAGGGGCAGGGACAAACAAGTACATAAATCAAATGAGTGGATTTACATGTTATGAGCAGTTTAATCCTGCACTTCCTTTCCCACCCCGACGATGTTTAAATAATTCACACTCGAGGTGCTGGACTCAAAAAAGCAGACCTCACAGTAGATGCAGTGAAGGCATTATGGCAGCACGTACTTATTTATTCTTCAGACCAGAGCCTTTGAATGACAGATCATGGCGTGCGTAGCACTTTGTAGCACTTTGTAGCACTCGTGTGGAGTCAAAACCGACCATTTACTATTTCCAGAATTCAAAAAAAGACTTTGAATTAGTCAAGAAGAACTACATGTTTGTGGTCTTGTTAAGAGATTCCAGCTTCCTTAGAACAAAGTAATGTCAGCTTGCAGCCCATTATCTCGGGATGTACATGTCTGGGAGCAGTGTTTCTTTTTTGGAATCGTTTTTAATGGATTGAAGTGATATATTAGAAAAAAAGGGAAAGATGAGAGCGATAACTGAGGACTGTTTTTGTTTTTTCTTCAATCCTGTCGTGTTAATAATCGCACAGTTGAGGACAGCTTTTTCCAGTTACCCAAAGAAAGCTTAGACCAGCCACAAAAGAAAAAAGAACGCCAAGGTTTCAGGTTCTTTGTTCACTTTATTATGCACTTCCTACCAATTCCATCTCCCTAAGTAATTACGGAAATGTACCAAACCCAGTCCACACTACCAGGAATATCATTTGGCTACTGGGTTTTTTTGTTTGTTTTTTTTCTTCATTGCCTGAAACCATTCAAACTGACTTTTGGCTTTAAACTACAAAAATTATTCAGATATTTTTCATCACATGTAAAATGTGAAATGGATTAAGTATCAAGTAGCCTGATTTGAAAATACCAAATCAAAATTTCACATACATGAGCATGTACTCAGTTACCCCATACAATGGTTTATTGAAGCCCAAGTTGGGAACTAAAGTCGTTCAGTGGTTCTCAAACTGTGGGGCAGGACCCCTCAGAAGGGCGTATAAATCTGCTTGTTGCGGGAATGATAAACCAACAGTGCTTTCACTTTTTCTGTCAAGATTCAGGTTTCAGACAGTAAACTGAAACACAAAAGACAGCAGAGAGAGTTTTTGACAGGCGAGAGCAGCATAACAGGTGATGCTTATCAAGCAAGCATGTCAAAAGTGAAGTCAGGAAAATATGATGGTCTGGAATCTGTCTATCTGTGGAGTGGAACAGAAAAGCTCTCTGTCTTTCCCGTCTGAATCTTGCATCACAATGAGGTTGTTTTAGTAAAGAAAAAAAATCAGCCTTTTTTTGGCTAATCCTTGTTAATGGCTGAGAGAAATTGGATTTGAGAACTTGGTCGTGTCGGTGCTATGTAGTCCACCCACCTGCTCAGAGACTTGTGTTATTCAGAATCTGCAGCTTCACCAGACTACTCCCTCAGTAGGAGGTGGCTTTCAGTCCATCTCTTTAAAGTTTGGAGTCCGTCATTGTCACACACCTGCGCTCCCTCGACTCGAACGCAAACACTCCTTGATGAAACCCTCAGCAGCTCACGGGCTCGGGTTCTGCTGCACCTGGTGGGCGACTGGAGCACAAACAGCACAGGTTACAGTCAGCTCCTGGGGGCTCACACTCCATCCACACGGAGCTGTGCTGCCAGCCGGCCAGAGCAGAGGCAGTGCGAGCCTCGCTTTGTTGCCCTTTCTTGGTGATGCACTCATACGAGTGTGTTTTGACAACCTGCTTTTAATGTGAAGTAATCCATAGTGTCCTCTGAGTGTGTACACCGGGCAGGCGGGGGGCTCCTCTCAGCTCCTCTACCTGACTGAGATGAGGTGCGAACACCCCAGGGGTGCACAGAGGAAAACAATAGCAAAGTCTTGCTATTGCCAATGTCACAATAAATCTAGTGATACCAAGAAAACTGGAAGGTATTCTGGACATTACAAATTCTCCACCTGTGTAATCAATAAATGGTAACAGGGTTTAAAAATGCTGAGCATCCTTAAATTTCAGCACTCTATCAAAACCACTGCAAATGATTTAATTCCAGGCAATATTGCAGTGGATTATTTGTTTCAAAAGTGACATATAAATGTCTGAATATAGCTGAAACAAGAGTTTTTGCATCCAGTTTTTACAACCCTGAGCTAGACACATCAGATCGAACCTAATGTGACAAATCTGCCGTTAATCTTGAGAAAAATATTAGAAACTGCTTTCTAAATGGGGCTTAAGAGTCTCAGATAACTATTACTTAAACTGTGCGCGTGGGTTAAGAAGAGATTTATGCCGAAAGAAATAATTAAAGGTTGCTTCTTAATTGACTTGTCCTGCAGCCAATATGACATACATTAACTGACCTTATAGTCCTCTTCATAAATCAGTGAGCCCAATAATTTTACATTTAGATCACTCGGAGCTGAACTAATCAGTAATCTCATCTGAAAGTGGATTGGTTGCAGTTTTGCAACAGAGCAGGTCTGCGAAGAGAGCACTGCTGCTCGCGCCGACTGGAGAATATGCTGCATATAACAGAGCAAGGTTAATTAAGGTTAATTAATCCAATTTGGAGAGTATGTATGGTAACATTTAAGACCCTATATCACCTGTCCTCATATATTCATTATCTGTGGTCTATTTTCTTAAAAGCATGTTCATGAATGCATTTTCACCTCAAAGCAGGCATTCTGAATTTAATTTAAAAAAAGACAAAAAGGAAAAGAATGAAAAAAATAGAATATTCACATGTAAGAAATACAGTTTTCTAGTGTTGATTAGCTGAAATATAACATAGTACAGCAAGCACAATCGATGTCCTGTGTTTTTGACAACGTGAAGCCATTTAATTTAACAATGTTGGAATGATGGCGCCATATAACTACAACTTGCAGTAATTGATTCCTGTTTTCATGCCGTTTCTCTCAAATGTCAAACAGCTGTTCTCATATTAGTTCCAATGGGAACATATTTATCCCCTCCCATCAGTGCAGACATGGAGCCGCCGTGTGATGTGAATCACATTTTGCCGAGCTCTGCCAGGATATACTTCATTAGTGCAGCGGATCCGTGGAAGTGGTTATGACCTGCTATTGTTTCCATCAGTTGTCAAATAAAAATGAGTTCAGTTCAGCATTGCTTCAGTTGTTGAAATCATACCAAGAATAGCTTTGTAATGTTCAGTGGTGGTGGGTGTGATGAATTAAAGGTAACCTGATTACCACCGGAGCTATTAAAATCCCTCATGTGTGACCCGCCACAGCAGCCCTCCCTGCTTAGCAGCGGGGCTGCAGATTGTTGTTTGGCTCATATTAGTGGGTGTGTGTCACTATTGATTTCGACTCCTTTTTTTTTCATAATGCATTTAGCACATGCAGGTCTTCCATTCATTATCTGGAATATACAATTACTAGAGCAGGGTACAGGGTACAGTAATAGCCCCGATTCTTTTCTTCTTCTCACTCTCATCCTTGTCCAGTATAAAATTATATGGCAGGTAAAGCTATATGTCTCCTCTTACATTCAACATGCCTCAGTGAATATGATTTTCAAAACCAGGAACAGAAATAACACACGAATAGCACACAAATAATACAAAAACAAAGGAGTGGCAGTAATGCTGACAATGATACACCAGGAGGCAACCAATATATGTT
>JBCAUF010000061.1:5027352-5042052 GCA_038406115.1 Haemulon aurolineatum | reverse complement strand
ATTCTCTGAAAGGCTTCCAGTAATTAGCTATTCGGAGGAACATAGCTGTAGACAGCAATCAAACCCAGGGAGCTCACTTTTCCAAACCATAAAAGTCATCCCTTCCTTCACATGTTTCTGCAGCATTATATCAAACGAATCAAGCCGGCGTTGTTGGCAAATGACATTGCCAATCATTTTCCTTCAGCATAAGGCGTGCAGATGGTCCCCCCAGGTCCCTGCATGAAAAACTGCTGATTTGAGAGGAACGTCATGCTTAATTAATAGCAGCCGTAAACGGGAGTGTTTTCCATGCACAGACTGATATACGCCACCATTTGCCTCCCTTTGCCAGCAGGGATATTCGCCCCTGCACATCTGGAGCCGCAGAGCGTTATGGAAATTCAGGCACAACCTGCTCAAACACAGGATTAGTTTGTGATCTTCCAGTGAGGACAGTTTCCCTTTTCATGTGACAGTACCTTAATCCCCCGCGACTGGAGTTCAGACACCCCTATGGAAACGGGTCTAATGACATTACGGGCGAGCCCGAGGAAAACACAAGAGATGAAGGGCACGGGGAGGCAGGGCCTGACACAGCCGCATGGAGATGTATGAAAACTGCTGGAGGATTTAATGCCATATAGAGGGAGTTGAGTGAGAGCCCAAGTTCGGAGTGAGATAAACGTATATTGAGGATTAAATGTCCGACCGACGCACTGATCCAACTGAGTTCTTAGTTCATCAGGCCCAGCCGTCCCTAAGTAGATCTTAATTTGATGGCTCAGTGACGAGCGCGGCTCCTCCTGCGGGAATGCGAAAACGATAGACCGAACAGATGACGAGGAGGTGCAGCTTGACCATGTAAACAGCACTTAGTATGTATGTGGCACACCTATCAGAAAAGCAATTTTCACAATGCATTATACCTCAGATGTTACGATATTCCTTCCCCTCTTATCCCCTCCTCCTGCTGAAGGGGAAACAGGCCCCGTGGTGCAGTCAGAGATATAAATAGGGCATGGTTTTATTTCACTCTCATAAACATGCAGATTGATTAGGGTCATTTTCTGCTAGCCTGCCTCCATCCACCCAAGCCTTTCCCTCCATTAGTGATGAAAACCTAGATTTATTGCCACGTCTGTCACTTCCAGACCATAATTCACTGGCCCACTGGCTGGCTGTTTTTATGTAGATGAGCGCTGGGAATAAGGCATATTAAAGGCATGTGTCTCTTATGTCCACAGGAACGCGTGCAGGTTTCCAACGGGGCGCTGTCAATCAGTCGTCTGACCCTGTCCGACACCGGCATGTACCAGTGTGTGGCTGGGAACAAGCACGGCGAGGTGTACTCCAACGCGGAGCTCCGAGTTATTGGTAAGGCACCGTGGCTGTGCTGTCGAGTGTTTTCGTGTCTGTTATGCTCGTCGGCTTGTTTTGGTTCCCAAGTTTTTTCCCCTCCTTCTCCCACCGCTCGCTGCCGCCGGGTGACCTCCGGCCTCCCTCTTATTGGCCACTAATTGAAAAGCATTAATTATAAGATGAATGCGTCCGGCTGACAGTGATGTATGCCAGAGCTGCTCTGTTCACCAGCCTCGCCCATCTGGCCCGTCAAACCTGTCACTCTCCACTCAGGGCCGGCAGCAGCTCTCATTCACTATTCATCCGCCGACACGTCTCATCCCGATCATGTTGCTGATAGGAATCAGACTCAACACAGCCGGGGTGTGTACACTGGGCCGAATCGAGGTGGAGATTTGAGAAAAAGGGGAATGTCAGGGACAGTATCGGACAGCTGCACGCCTTCTGAAAAGGGCACGTACGTTCTTAAAGTGGTTTAAAGCCAGCCAACGTTATAGTGAGGGATTGAACAAGACATTTCTGTCTCTACTGAGAATAATAATAAAGTCACATCGATCTCTTCAACTCCACATTAATTGTGGGCTTTAGTATTCAGCTTTTTGATTACTAATTATTCAGATTGTAATGAGTCCAATCTAGTGTCTTTGAATTACCCATGGCAATAATTCAGTGTATTTATAAACTCATTTCACAAAATGGTGAAAACATGATCAGAGACGAATGTGATGTCAGATAAATAATCATCTGGGGGCGAGGGGATGTGAGGCTTTTACAAACGCCGGCTTTTAATATGCTGCTCTTGTCTCAGCTGTTGCCCCAGATTTCTCTCACAACCAACTGAGGAGCCAGACGCTGGTGAAGGTGGGAGGAGACGCGCTCGTCGAGTGCAAGCCCAAGATGTCTCCGTGGGGTGTGGTCTCTTGGCGGAAGGGCAGCGAACCGCTCCGGGAAAGTAACAGGTAACGCGGCGGCGCTCGCAACAGTCTCGTTCCGCTTTCGCCCCACTGTTAGGACGGTCGGCCCTCCCCCCGGCATATGCTCCGATTATTTTTAGCCAGGTACGGATCTCTGGAGGTCGTGTTCACGCGTATTGATACTGACACATCTTGTGCTAAGCAACAGTCGCTGCTTCCAGATGCAACATCTTGCCTCACATTTGAATATGTAGCGTTCAGTTTGAGGCGCCAGCTGGTTGCAGTGTTGGACGAGAGTCACACGTGAAAAAAGTCAACAACTAATGCGACACATTTTACTGCCGCCTTGATTCCATACAGTATTATTGTTAAGCAGGTGTCATCTTACACAGGGGAGCATCTACACAATTATTAATAAACCTTTAATAGATTGGCCCAGACTGGATGCACCTTCAACATTTATTTCCTTCTTTATCTGTTAGTCTGTGTTCAGTCATATGAACTAGACCAGTCTGGCAACACAGCAAGGGTGCCAAGGCAAAACACACAGGGCCCCGCCAAGAAAGCGTTGAGCCATGGCAGCATCATGCGGCAAGGTTGTGCATTCGATACTCAAAGTGCACACGCACATTTCTGGCTTTGTTGATGACTTTGCGGCGACGTGAAAGCTGCATTTCTCCTGTTTACCTTTCCGTCCTTGCTACAGAAGATAAAGTGATAGCATCTGCGGTATAATTGACGTTATATGGTGTTTGCCGTCTGATATGCCTTCAAACTTGTGGATCAATTACTCCTGCTGGCCTTGCTGGTACATACAATATTGAATATATATATATATAGCATCAATATATATATGCATAGAATGTGTACTTATGCCCCTATGCACTGTTTTGATGTAGAGTTGATTTTGGTCTGAAACGAAGCTCACTCTGCTGCAAAACAGCTGTGCAAGAGCGACCATCGACTTGTTGTTCCGACAAAATTGGCCCGTGCAGTCGGGTGCCACATCCCCAGGGGACCTCTCTTTTCCCTTTCACCTGCCGTCACCTGTCAAAAAATAAATGGGGCAAAAATACCCCATAAATTCTTCCATAGCAGAATATAAAATTTTGAATGCAGTGCAAGGTTTTAATGAGCATTTATTACTCAGTCGGACAAAGACTCGTGCCATTTTACACCATAAATAGCAGGATAGTAATGTGATCTGCAGGTTTTTTTTAATGTGGTAAAAGCCGCTGATAAGAGTCAATTGAATTCTTTTTCATTGCCAGCAGACTCTCTGTGAAAAGAGTTACCAAAGCTTCGACAGAAAAAAACATTATTAGAAATATTAGAAATGACAAGAAGTGAAAGAAATATGTGTTTGACTGCACTGGGTGAGGAAGTATTCAGATCCTTTAACAGTAGAAAGCAGCATTGAGGTCAGTGACAATGCGAGGAGGGTTATTCTTACTCTTAAATCTCTTACTTCAGTCCCACGAGAAGCTCTCTCATCTCGCTGGCTCGCAAGGGAGCATCTTATTTTTCCTCCACGGTTTAGAGAACAAAATCAGGTAAATAATGTTCCCGGCAGTTGTGTTGCATCAAAAAAAAAGGGGGGCAAAAATTAGCATGATCGGATCGGAGCCGGAGCCGATACACACCCGTGACTTCTGCAGAGTCATCTGAATGTCGACTCCACTGTTCCGTTGAAGACAAAAGCCAGATGTTAGTGGGTGTTAGCGGGTGTTTTGTCCCCTGTAAAAAAGGGGTATAAGATAAGCCGACTGAATCGGGGCACAGCAAAGGGCTCGTCAAACTGTGGCATATTTTTATCGCTCCATGTCCATGCGGAGATTTTGATGCAGTCCTCAGATGCAGTGAGAGCACTCAGACAAGCTAAGAGAAAAAGCAGCATGAAGCTCAACTCAGTAATGGTTAATGGGGTCTGCCGCGTTTCATCTCCAGATCTTCAGAGGTGGCCAAACAGACCGCCTGTCGAGTAGATTCAACGTGCTAATCAAGTACTTTTCACCTCGGCGGGGATGGCAGAATTATTCAACTTCTGACCTGTTTCCAAGAATCTGAGGAACAGAGGGTGATCTTAGCGTCCTGCCACGTTTGACCCCTGAGAATGTGATGTGTGCTACATGTGATAACTATTACCAGTGTGTGTGTGTGTGTGTGTCTGTCTGTCTGAATGAAGTGCAAAGTCTGGCCCAGTAGCCTCATTGCAGACAGGGGTCATCCATTGGGTGTCACCACTCTAGCATGACTCCGCTCTGACAGCAGGGCTGTGTGCACAGTGTCTTGCCAGCCTTTGCATATATACAAAGCAGTGTTGTTGCTTGTCAAACAAAGTGGCGGGGCATTTGCATAGTGGTTTCGCTGCTGGTGCCCTTCACTCGCCCTGTGCCACTTCCCTCTGACCATGTTGATCCTTGTTGTTTTGAAATGATAGCGTGGATTGATTTCGCATTTGTCTTTGGCGTGACGTGGATTTGCATCGTCCTGAAGTTATAATTGAAAGGGGAGCAGCTGTCACAATGTTAAGGCAGAAATGGGCAACTTTTTAACTTTAAGTGGTATTGTATTTGGTAATCCGGATCAGAAAAATAATTTCAATTTGATTTGATTCATTATCACTGAAGGGGGAAAGTGAAAGTGATATGTTTTATGTGGAACACAATTTGAGTAACGCTTTATATAAAACTTGGAACTACTGTACAGCAGGGGTCAGGGGTGGTGAAAGCGAGGCTTATCTGGAACCGGTCTGAATGCTGATGGCTCCATTATTCCGTTGCCATTGCACGCCGCAATCAACATTTATTTCACATTGAGACGCTAAAACACAAGTGTGGTCTATTGAAGAGATGCTTTGTCCTCCAGAAAAGCTACCACTGCATGTACTTGTCCATCAGTGCTCTCACTTAGTCCTAACTTTAAATCACATATTGACCAACTGCCGTGCTAAATAATGGAGGATCCCGGGTTTAAATTATTAAAGTGTAATTAATGACTTACTCTTGAATCGTTTAAAATCAGAGAATTCTTTTTGTCACAGATTTACTGCAGCCATTTAGTTTATCTCTGTGTTGCACTAACAGAATCATGATAATGGGCAATTAGTAGATGGATTTCTTTAACACTGTCTTAATTCTGGTGGTTTTTTAAAAGTCTGACTGAGGTTCAGAAATATGTTTTAATGCCTTTTTTCCCGCACTAAATTAATGATATTTGGCTGCGACCACCTGTGCCGCTGCGCAAGGCGAAAGAAGGCGCTGAATTGAAATTAAAATTCAGCAGTCCCAGCTGTATTACATTAAAAAGGAAACATTTTGCTGTGGCAGACTGTATTGCCAGCCTCGGCGGCGGAGTCGACTGTTTACAGAGTTTGAAAACACATGCCAGAGCTTTTAAATGTGCTGATTACGGCTCCCACTTACTCTCTTTCCTATTATCTCCTGTTTCTCTCATCTGCGACATCCACACATACACCCCTGTTGTTGAAAATGCCCAGCATCTGTTGTTGTCATCATTAGAACAGTTGCCTGTGTGACGGCTGCCCAATGACGGTGGCCCTGTCTGTAGGTCGACGGCAGCGCTCCGTCTTACCCCGCTGCTTGTTTTCAGAATCAGAGGACTTTAGTGGCGGTGAAAGGCCGGCCGCCGATGCAAATGATGGAGCGAACTACTGTACGGCCGCGTGATGAGCGCGATGAAAAGACTTGCGTTCGTGTGCATGTGCAGCCTGTGTTTGCGCGCGTGTCTGAGCAGGCCTGCTTAGTTATGCACCTGTACAGAAAGGTGCAAATTCATAAGAGGTAGCTGTGAACCCCTTTTGTCGAAGATTAATTGCCTTAATTGCGTTAGCACTCCACCGTGGCTTCAGCGGAAAGGGAACTAGTGTCACCAGCTGGGTAATCCATCTTCATAGCAGCAGCTCCCCCCTTTTTTTCTCCCTTTTTTCCTGCAGAAGACCAGTAGGGGGGGGCGGTAGGGGTGTCTTATCTACCCCAGACAACCCTGCAGGGACGAGGTTTAGATGACATCAGCTGGAACAAAGCAGCTGAGAGCGCAGAGCGGAGCAGGTCCTGCTGATGAGTGTGTAAGTGGGCCGTGTCAGGCGCGGACGAGAGCGGCCCCAGAAAGAAACGCGCCATTTCAATATGTCGCGAGCGGGAGGAAATCACGTTTGTTAGGCCACGCGCGGCAGACACACTCAATCAGCTGTCCTCTCATGAGCCGCCGCGGGATGCGCTGACGTCCCGATGTCGCCCCCACCCCACCCCACCCCCGCATTAAACACCAGCTTTTAAAGACCTGGAGTATTTATCTCTATCGGCTTTGGCAGTAATGCAAATATTTGTGCTGGATCTCTCGGTCCTTTGAAGAAGGTGTTTACCCCTGGAGGGAGGCATTAAAGTGCTTTGGGTGTGGCTGAGACAAATCCCCCGACTTTTGTTTTCCGGCGTTACGATGCTGCACAGCCGTTGTGTGTTTTTGTGCACATTACAAAGGCTGGAGGACGGTGTGTATTTAATTAACACGTGACGTCTTTAGCTCTTTAGCATTCCCACTCCGTTGCCCTCCTCTCCTGTTCGATGAGTGACAGTCAGAATTTCAGCATGCCCCACGTATCCATAGCGATTCCTTTTAGCAAGCATGGTCCAAAAGGTCACACATCTAAAAAAGGTTGGAGATATGGCAATGTGATGCAAATGTGTTATGCAAAAATTTTCTTTTCTTTTATTGTACTGGGTGATGATTTTTTTTTTTTTTTTTTTTTTTTTTCCTGGGTCATGCATCATACCTCTCAAAAAAGATATTCGGGGGGGAAAAAAAAACATGAACCCTGCTGGCAGCTCAGTTTCCTGGGGAAGCAGAATGAGGTCCTTTATGTTTATTATAATTGCTGTCGGGAGATGGTTCTCCAAGAACAAAATGCACCTGGCAAACTGCTGCCTGGTCAAAATGCCATTCAGGCCCCCACTGTGTCACTAAACAACGCAAATGACATGCAATTTATCACAAAAAAGAAATGTGCCTTATGTATCGATTTATTTATTTATAATCCTAAATACTTCAACTAATTGAAAATAATTGCCGGATAGTAGTTTAATCACATTTATTAAAGGATTTCAGATTAAATAGCTAGTCATTGACATTCTCTGAGCGCAGGACAGGGCCACCTAATGACATTAGCGTTTGTGACATTCAGAAAATCAATTTAGGAGTGCAGGATTCCGCAAATTTTATTATATTTGAGGTTTAAAATTAAAAACTTTTTCAGTTTGCCTAAAATAAGCCTGTGTATTACTATACTGAGATGTCTCTGCTGCCCGAGCTGCCTGCTCTGATGATTTCTGTGATTTGAACAGGGGAACAAATGGTAATATGTTGGCTCTATAGAGCCACAAATGGTGCTGATGGTTATTTTAGGTACTGTAATGGTTTTTTTGATACCTTCTTTAATCTACAAACTCAAGCTGTGGATCTTTATGTCCTTCAGTGGACGGTTAAAAGCTGAGAACGCTTTCATGTTTCGAACATTCTCTATTTCTCTAATGATTTCAAACCATTCGAGACCTCTATGAGGTGCAGTTGAAATCCTGAACTGTGTGAAAAGGCGCGCCAGCAGTCATTGTGCACTTGGGAGTGTAACCATTTGAGTGACATCTTTGAACAAGGTGAGTACAGGAAGCTTGTTGCCAAGGTAACATCTGTTCAAAGTTTTATCAACTCTTTCTTACCCAAGCAAGTGGAGATGTGCAGTCCCACGGCACATACAAAAACATAAAGGTGGGATGCTACAGGAGAGCGGGGGGAACGCCACAGACTATACCACATGTCTCCCAAACACCAGCAGTGTTAAAATAAATCATGGCTTATCATAGTAATGCTGTCAGAACATTTCCTGTACTCTGAGTGGAAATGCAGAACACTCTTGACGTTCACAGACCTTAAACTGTTACTGTATCTTACTGTAGGTTTCTAATTTGCCCCTTTACTTCCATGTGGTAATGGTGTATAATTGTCTCTTAAAACACAAAGATAGTGAGAGGTGATAAATACAGTAGGTGTGAAGATTCTTCTATGAAACAGATAAGGTTAGGCCAGGATCCATTTACTAAAACCATGTGTAAAAATATAAATACACATTGTTGCCAAGATATCTCGCAGTGCACCAATGTGTCAGAGGCCTGCCTGGCCAGCAATCAAAAATAACCGACACTGTTTCGTTCGGCTGTGCCATGATAAGACAGAAACACTAATCTTGTTGGAAAACACTCCCTTTTCAGTGGTTTAAAGCATCTGAATCAACAGCGCTTTATTGTGTAAGTGCATTCATGGTGCGTCAGTGCAAACAAGCTGCGTCTTTATCACACATTGCGAGGAAATCACTGCTTATTCAGACGATCAAATGGGACAGCCACGAGTGACAGAAACCACCGCAATGAGCAAGCTTAGGAATCAAAGTGTTTATACCATTGTCTTCTGGCCAGATGGCACGAGTGTGCAGCATCACTGGCCAGGATAGTACGTATGTGGCAGAAGACGGGGCGTGATGTGTCCAAAGGTTTTGTGTACACTGTGTGGAGGATAAATTTGGAAGATTAAAGTCAAGCCTGACCTCACAGCCCTTTAGCCTGCAGCATCAAAACATCAAGACAAGACCTTTTTTTAGACTATTCATTTTGCCAAGAAACATCACACTGTTGGTTGTGATATTAAAACATCTGTCCCTTTCAATATGAAGCTAGCAAGCTAGGCTAACTCCCTTAATCACAACATAAACTAACACAGAGATGCTAAATTAATTGTAATTTTGATTTTGATTTAAAGAAAAAGATCACAGTCTAAAAATAATAATGACAAATAAAATTTAAAATGGGCCACATTATATCATGATGCATTCCGTTGTGCTTATTGAATATTGTCAAGAAAATGTGGAAAATGTTTTTATAGTTCCCTGTAATTTCAAAATCTGTAAAAACATTAATATGGTCAACTTTAGACCTGAAAGACATTTGTTTTCCTGTCCCTTCCCCTTCAAGAGTTAAATGGCCATTATTCTATCAGCTGTATCTCAGTGCGCATTTATTCCATGCTTAATATGTCTTACACCTACCTCTACCATAACGAAAACGCCATGAAATCTCATTGGCCACCTTCGAGCAGCTTGACACACTAAGGGGCCAGCTGTTATCAAAGCCTGCACAGTTTACTTGTAGGAATCAAATGCAGTTGGGAAGCTGGCCCAAATGTCAGCCCCTGCTTCTTCTCACATTTCTGTTTTTATCGCTTGTTACAAATTGAGCTCAGATGTACACTTTGAGGCCTCTCTTCAAGTCTGCTTTTTACTTTTGCCAAACTATTGACACATGCATTTGAGGGGTGAGTGCGGCGCATGAATCAGTGAGCATGAGAAATTACTATTGCACGATGTTCTCTGACTCATTTTGCGCCCGGAGCAGTTTGGAAAAAAAAATCCGATAGGTGCGTTTATAGCTTTAAGTGGTGTCTGTTAAAGCTGTAGGTGCGAGCTTGGCGTCGCAAGTATTTCGTTATTTATTTTTTTCTTTTTGTAGTGACTCACTGAGTTAAAGTGAGAAGACACAGGAGGGCATCCGTATGTGGCCTGGATGTTGATTAGTCCATTAGTCTGTGGAGAGACCAACACTCGCTATTGCTGGATTGGCCAAATTCCATCTGCAGTCGTGACCCACTGGTTCACTGTCCCTCTTGCATATTATATATCCCTCCTACATTGGCAGAGCAAATAAGCATGGCTGTCACGTAAATGAAGAGATGTCTCGCAGAGTGATCTCCATTTATAGGCCCATCTGCTCAGCCAGACGCACTCCAGAAAGAATCAGCGTCAGGAGAACACCAACACTGTGGAAGAGGCACAGCAGCAAACTTTGCATTAATTTACTTATCGCATATCTTCTTATCTTTGCACGATGCCTTTGTTCTGTTTCAAGGAGATTTTAATAAGAGCCTCATCAAATGTCTCAGGGCTTGATTTTATGAAGACTTGGAATTAATAAGCCCTGTATGGAAACAGGTGTATTAATAAAAGTGGTGATTAAATGATCTGTGTGAACGAAAGGCCCAGCACTGCTATTTCGGGCGCCTCATTCTTAGCCGGCATGCTGTTATACTTATTAAAAACATTGTTTATCATGTTTAAATGTCACTTCACATTTTTTCTCATCAGATCCCTAATTTCCTCATTTGCCTCTAATTGAACATCTGCTTGTGAAGTGGAGTCCCGACTCTCCGTGGAGGTTAGCAGCGTGCCAGGCCCTGAATATTGAGAGCTTATATGCCCGGAAAGACTCATTTCATTACTTTGCCTTGAGGAAAGGTTTACTACCTGACAAGGCTGCCGTGGACAGCTGACTGGCGCTTTTCATTTTGTCTCTGCCCACACCTCTCCACCCTGGCCGTGGCTTAGAAAAGCCACGTGAAGGAGTGCCTGTCGCCCTCGCCTGAGAATGGGAGCAAACCGGGGATTAGTGCTCTGCTGATCCTGGCGGCTGCAGACAACACCCGGTGCTGTTGAGAGGTGCCTGCTCGCACACACATCCGCATAGCAGATTAAATGTTTTATTTATCCAAACATGTCTCAGAGTTGGAGCTGCTCAGGGGGGCGAACATAATCTCATTGCTCTGTCTGAAACTCAGTGGACAGAGCCATTTCTTTCGGAAAGAAGGTCAGGTTGATTAGCAATAATGTATTCTAATAATATTAGAATAGAATATTATTAGATGAGTATTCATAATCATTGCATTAATGATTGTTGAAGGTCAGCAGCATCTTACCTGAAAAGCTATAGGCAAGTATGACTAATCTGAACATGAATGGCAGCTAACTAAGTAGCCCACCCAGATGACATAATATGGCTTGATAGGCCATATTTTATTAAGACTGTTTCATAATAGTATTTTCTGCCTTGTTTCAATCTTTCTGCGAGTTCAACCCTTGGCCAGTGGCTGCCCACGTCACTCCACTCTGGATGAACATGAATCACTAGTTTGATATATTTATGGCTCTAAGCAGGAGGGACTACATCACGTGTTTGACGTGCTGTGATCATCAGACAACTTGACATTAGATGAATAAGTAGCTCATGATGTTCGCATTGTTCACTTTGGTCTGGAGGGTGGATTTTAGGCATTTGTCTGTTTTAGAGAGACATTTACTAGTAGGTTGTGTGATAGGACTTTGACAGATCAGTCTCTATGCCATACTTAGGCCATGCAAGCTCAAGATGGGGTATGGGGTTTAATTATTAACATCAGTTCTGCAATTCATCAGGCTCAGTTGACAGTTTGCCAACCCTCACCCAAAAAAAACAGTGATTGTCCATAGCTCAACGTAGACCTATCAACCGTTGGATTTCTCCACATGCTGTAGCAGTTTGGCGCTGTGTCAGTCTAACAATATGATATATATGATGTAGCCATCAAGACCCTTTTATGGAGTTCCTGTATTAAACAAGTCACATGAAAAAGTGAAATGGAGAAACTGTTGTGAACTAAGCTAACTAGCTTAATTTTGTAGCGAGTTTCAAATTGTAAATCGGCAAGAAATGAAAGCATCACAGGCCTAACCAAGTGGGCGGAAATCCACCAATGGTTAATTGATTATATGTTTTCAAGACTTTAATCTTGTGGCGAAGTCCTGGCCATGCTGCAGATTTCTGCTTAAAAATGTTCCAGATTAATGTTGCAACACTTTTTTGTGTTTGCATTGGTCACCCTGTTCATGTTCTGTAGATGAACTGCAGCCAGCAGGATCTAAAAAGTTCCTAAAAGAAGCGAGAAAGGCGCCACGGTGTCAGCAGTGTTCTAAACTTAGCCGGAAAAATGATGGCTCTTTGACTCGGTCCACCAAGGTTTTACCGAACCACTGAGAATTGTTGACTATATAATGTATGACTGCACCTCGATCCTGTCTCCACATGCACAGTATAAGAGGAGAGAAATGGGTCTGCAGACACAGAGCAGGCTTTGTGTTATTTATAGCGAAAGTGAAATTTTAAATTTACATGCCTCTGAAGCCTCTTTCATTTCTGGTCACGCGTTGAAGGACACTTCCCTGATGGACACAGCGTACACTTAGATTGTCAGTCATGACTGCAGACATGAATTGATTTTATTGTTGTATTTAAAGACCATCAAAATGATTAGCAAACCAATTAACCCTTCTGCCATAACAGTCGTACCTCCTACATTCCACTCCATCACTTACATCATTTAAATCATAAAGGCTTTAGATCATGTAGTGCCATAAATTTTCAATTGTCTATCAAATGGTACATTTGCTACAGTATATTAGCAGTTTCTCCCTTTTCTGGAGAAGGAGGGGCTGTAAAACATGCTTCTGCAAAGAATCTGCTGCTGACTGACTAAACTCAAATAAATCTCAGACCAGAGATAAAGTGAATTCTGAGATGTTTGCAGAGATTAGGTCAGAACCCTCTTTACCCGTCTGCATCCCATGTACTGCTCGCCGGGATTATTTTTATCTGGAAGACTGTGGCTGATATCATTTTTCAAAGTGAGAATCCGCCAGCGCAGCATGAGTAATCCATCTTGGTTCCTCTGACAATTTCCTGTGGAACATGTGTGTGCTCTTTATTCCTGAAGGGATACCTCAGCACACAAGAAGAGATGAATATCTCTGCAAGAGGAATAGACCTGGAGAGCAATTTGTGATTAAAGGAATCCTCTGGAAGCACATACACAAACCTCTCTGCGGCCCAGGACGATAAACTCCCTCTCCTCGCAGTGCAATTACCAACACAATCACATCATGTTCCACAGGCGGGAATTAAGACGTTCTCACTCAGCCTGCTTCATTAAGACACCTTCCTATAAAAAATGCATAGTTTTACAAAACATTCATTCTGAGAGGGTTCATTTGCACGGAGATACTCAAACAGAAGACTGTATGTGTGTTTGTGTGTGTGTATTTGTTTGCTTGTGTGTGTGTGTGTGTGTGTGTATCATAGGCATTGATAACAAGTTAACAATATTTTTATGCCAGGGGACATTATGTGATCCTGAGCACTTTTTCACTTTATTGTTGAAGTGAGACCAGATACCAAAATGTGTTGTACATTTAATTCCATTTATCTCAGCATTACGGAAATTGAGGCTTAACTTTTCTTGTTATTAGAAAATGAATCTAGCGACCAATTCCTGGAGTGGAACATCCAATATTCAAATGGTCCAACAAGCTGTACCTAGAACTGTTATAATGCAGTTCGCAGGTGTGCAATTCCTGCCGTATGCATCAAAAAGGTAATACAAAAAAAGACAGAACAAACATCCTAGCTGCTGAGGCGATGGGAGGAAAATCTTGCCATTTCCCTGCTTACATTATGGTAATACACACAGGAGCAGGAGCAGTAGTGTGCATTTCATAGAGTAAGAGATTAATACTTGCGTCGCAGCCCAGCACCCCTGTCCCCTGGCCGTGTTTTTATAAAGCAACAATATTGCCAAAGAAGCTTTAATGTTAGCCGGTGCCCTCGAGACAAGTGTCAATACACAGTGAACCAAAAGGAAAGTCATTTCAAGTATTGCCTGCAACTTACTCCACTGTTAATGTAGAAAAAAACACACGTAGCACGTAACCCTGCTCGCAGTTGCAGAGCTTGCCTTTGTTAAGACTCTGAGAATGAGTGCTTATTTCGTGCCATTCATTCTTAATCATTTGCTCTGTCTTAAAGCGAGAGCTGCCTGGAACGGTGGTCGCAAAGGCAATTGTTATATTGTTGTTCGGCTTTGACTGACACCTCCAAAAGACCCCTGTCAGGCCGGCATTTTCTGCCCGATTGATGGTAATTGTCTGCAAGGTACAGTGCTTTCACACAGCTCAAAGAGCGGTAGGGTAAACTGCAATCGAGCTCCCTAATAACTTCTAACACCGAGGGAGTGATTTGTGCTCCCTTTTTGGCTACCAGGGATTTTCAGTATGATCAGGCTGAACACCGACTCCCTGGCATATCTAAAGCACTACTCCTAGCTTTATTTTTTCTCCTTACCTGTATATTATTTCTTCATCCTACCAACTGTCATCTTGCTCACTGAAGTCATTCCAAACCTTGTCCTGGAGCATCATAGATAGTCAAAGAAAGAAACCTAGAAGCATTAGTAGCATGTTAGATTGGACACATAATGCTCAGTCTGCAATAAGACATTAGTAAGGTGTGAGAGAAAATAACGTGGACATACAGTGTCTGGTGCAATTTTATGGTACTGCCGTCGTTGATTTAATTTCACTTTTGGACCTCTCCATCTCACAACGCTCCTGTCTACATGGCTGTGGGAAATAAACAATGATAGTTATCAGGCCAAGGCTAAATTTAATATTAAATAGTGTCATGACACACTTTTGATATTTTTAGGGTCAGGTTTGTTTAAGTCTTCAGTGGCCCTTTTCTTG
>JBCAUF010000061.1:4985063-4995190 GCA_038406115.1 Haemulon aurolineatum | reverse complement strand
TGTGTGTGTGTGTGTGTGTCTGTACACGTGCTGAATGACAGCAGCATTCGGCAGGGGACATTATGGTTCGAAATATCCAGCTGAGGCATGCGGGGAAGTACACATGTGCCGTGCAAACAAAGGTGGACAGCATTTCCATCGCCGTGGACTTGGTTGTCAGAGGTAAGCCACAGCTACGAACACTCGCTCCGTCTTTGCTGTCAACAGGCACTGCTGACCACGTCCTTCACCTCACCAGGGTTTAAGGTTTCAAAACACTTCAGTGATTCAATTCGTTGATCATTGATACTTCAATCATTCATATGCTACTGACGGAGGAAGGAGTTAGTGATAAATGGGTACTCTGAGTGGTTGATGGAGAAATGAGGGGAGAGAATGAAACGGGAGGCAAACAGAAATTTCTTTTGTCAAATTTTAAAGGAAATTTACTGTCTAATTAGACCAAATGGCTCCCAAAGGTTTCACAGCGAGCTGACTTCGCTGCAGTAGCCGCAGGTGTTTAAACCGCCGCGAATCTATCCGCCATCTTTCCATCTCCTTCTGATTTACATTTCCAAACCCCCCCTCTCTTCCCACTCCCTCCCTCTTCCCCTGCTCCTCCATCTGTCTTTCTATCTTTCTCTCCCCTTCCTTGCCTGGCTATGCCATCTATCAGGTCCCCCAGGGCCCCCCACCAGCATCCATGTAGAAGAAATCACTGATACCACAGCCTCTCTGTCCTGGAGGCCTGGTCCTGATAATCACAGTCCAATTACGGCATACACCATCCAGGCCAGGACACCATTTTCCCTCGGGTGGCAGGCTGTCACCACAGGTAAGCTCTCTCCAACCAGCCGTGGCCTCCTCCAATCACATGGAGGAAGAGCGGCTCTTCACTCTGCCTCGCCTGTGAGAATATTGGAGATGTAATTTTTATCCCAGCGCCAAATGGTACGCAATCGTAGCATGACCATTGACCGCCATTTTATCAGACTCGTGGGAGTCCTGAAACATGGATCTCATCCCGATGATGAAGCTTGTTGCCAAGGTTGTAATTTGATAGTGTAGTTAAGTGATAGCACCGGTGTAATTTTTCCCCACATCCTCTTTAATAGGGCCCTTAGCATTCACGCATGACTGGTATAATGTGCATTTATCCCATACTGTATACCTTGTTCTATTGATGTTTTTGTGAATTAAGGACACTTTGATGTAAGATAGTTTTACTGGCCTCATTGATTTACCACACTAGGATCATATATTTGAAACAGAACTACATTATGACCTTGTAGGTAGACAGGGCTCCTCCATCTACAGAGGAAATTGACTTTTTATCATTTTTGTGGAATCGTCTGGGGTTTTTTTTTTCTTCATATATCTTGGACATTATGGCGATTTTGATGCTTTGCCATGAATCCGCAACGTACACACCAGGATAAATCATACGTCTTACTAAAGAGACATATACTGTTATTATATATCTCATGATATGTGATTCCTCTGTATTGTTTTCTTGTTTTTTGAGTTAGTACTGTATGTGCACTATGTGTCCTTGTGAGGGATTACACCTGTCCTATGTACCTGTGGTGGAGTCCTACCAGGCCTGTCAGCCTGGAGGACAGTCTGCTGCTGATGCTAAGCTGACACACACACAGAGAGAGCACACACACGCACACGCAAAGTTTCTTGATACTTAAGGGGGGCACTGTGTTTTATGCCAGTTCCTGAGGTGGTGGGGGGCCACCGGCTGACAGCTACAGTAATAGACCTGAGCCCTTGGGTGGAGTATGAGTTTCGAGTCCTGGCAAGCAACACCATCGGGACCGGCGAGCCCAGCAAGCCATCTAAACAAGCAAGGACAAAGGGGACCTGTATGTACTGCATGAGCAGAGAAAAAAAAAGTTCCTTATGCCTCTTTCAGAATTGTGTGTCGTGTTGTTGTTTGTTCCCCCCCTCCAAGACAAGCGTCAGTTTTTTCATTCATTTCATTCATTCAAGGAATAGGAATTAAGGATGGATCTAGGCTTCAAGGAACCTTTACTTGCCAAAAGGCAGATGAGCACATTGATCCCACTCTCATGTCCATGTGTTGAGATACAGACGGTTAGTTTAGCATAGCTTAACATAAAGACTGGAAACAGGGTGAAACAGGTTTCCTGAATCTATCCTAAAATCCTCGAAAAGCACCCCAGAAACTATTTGGTTATGTTTGTTTATTTATTTATTTATTTGGTTGTTTTTGTAAAATATTTCTAGCACATAGCCCCCTGTAAACAGCACAGCTAGTGGGGTTTGGTTATTGGACCGAGTAAACAAACAAACATGACACATTAATTAGTGAGCTTCAGAGGTGCTGGCAGACTGGTAGAATTATCTAAATGCAGACTTGGTGTTGACTGTGGTCAGTCCTGTACCACCAGAAACTGAAATTCTGTGGAAAAGGAGCCTTAGGAAAAGACACAAACCCTCTTCTGTAAAGCAGCATCAACAGACAGAGCTGGATTCACCAAGGTTACATCCTTTGTGTGTCATGTTCCTTTCCTCCATCGTTCTGTATAAACACTACCAGAGGCTGGCCACGTCTGCAAACACGACTCAGCTGTGACAAGTTTACCGATATCTTACAGGATTTCTGAATGTGTCAGAAAGTTACCTCTCCCTGCCGTTTGGGTGTAGCAACAGGGGAAATGATTACATGTGCCTTCTGAGCGTTGTGTGAAGTCAACAGGGCTAAGCTGATCTGTCTTCTTCCCCCAGCTCCGAAGGTCACACCAGCTAATGTGAGTGGAGGTGGTGGCAGTCGCTCCGAATTAGTCATCACATGGGAGGTAAGCAAGCTTGCTGAAGACCCCCTCACCCATGGAGGAGGGAGCCGGGCGTCATTATTCTCTGTGGATCCAGGCCTCTGTTTCATTAATAACAGCTGAATGGCTTAATGTATGGCATTTCATTTTTAAGAACAGAGAGGCAATAACTGCTGCTGTCACCCTAGGGGAGAGAAAAATGCTTTTGAGGTTTCAATAAGATAATTAAACTCAATGGTTCCTTCGAAAGTCTTAACTTTCTTTCAGATTGTTTTCCCTTTCTTTTTTCTGTCCTTCTTTCTTTTTCTTTTCCTTCTTCCGAACAAAGCCTCTGCATATCAATACAGCTCCAAAAGCTTATATTTATTCAGGCTGCTCAAAATCATCAGCCCCTGCTGTGAAACGTTTGACAGAACCAGTGTTGATGTTTCAATATGCAAGAGTTCAATTAAAGTCTAAGTTCTGCTTAACAAAGCAGTTATTTTGCCTCAGCCATAAAAATTCTTGAGGCACTTTCCTTTTGACATAAAAGCAGGAATGGAGCTTTGTGTTTATAATTTTACAAGTTGCTTGCAAGATCAGTGTGTTAGCTAGTGGGACTAAAAATATAACTTTTGCTCTGAGGGCAGTAGTAGTGTAAAATAGGTTGTTAATGTCAAAAGGGGTTCAACTCCCTTTTTTACCAATTGGTGTTAGATTAATTAACATTTAAGCTATTTAGACATGAGTGTGGAAAAATATCTATGTGAAAGAAACAAACTAGTGTCATCAATTTAGATGGAAAGATAGATGAAGATCAAGTGACTGTGATCAAGTCAGTAGTTTAAAGAAGGAACAAAAGGGGTCCCAGATTCAAGCTCAGTGGCACACCACAACTAATTCACTACATACATATAAGTTTTTCCTTTTACATTTACAAAATGTTTCCTTTTAGCAATTTAATTTGGGAGTCATTTGTAAGTGAGTCTACTGAAGCCGTAATGCATTAACTGAGCAAGCAAAATGTTATGATCCACTTTATTGAATGTTTAAGAAGTCAGGGGATCACCAAAGTAATTGTGATTCTTATCATATTTCCATGGATGACCAAACTGAGCTAGAGCTGAGATACCCAGGGGCCCTGTCTCTAACAGGGCTGAAACAGAAAGAGGAAGTGCTGTTATACAGCATACTGTGGGTCAGTTAGTGGAAGTGGATGGTTTTATCCACTAGGATAAAGTCTGCAGCTATAAATGTATGAGCCATGTTATGAGTCAGGACAACAGCTGCCGGTATGGTCTCATGCTGAGTGCACTGTACTGTGTAATGGATGTGCTCAGTAATACTTCTTGTCTGTACAACATGTTATATTTGGATTGAAAAATTGAAAGTCATGTCTTTTGTCTTGGTTTTAGTCTTCAGTTTTCAAAATGTTTTGTTGTTCAAGAACAAGTAAAGTTACAAATTTAAGAGTTTTAAATGAACACATACAGTTTATCTTCTGCACAAAATTGCAGTGAAATTTGGATTTTTTGTTTTTTTTTGTTGTTGTTGTTTAAAGGTGCTTAAAATGTTTTTTTTTCCCTGCAGCCGGTTCCAGAGGAGCTGCAGAATGGTCCAGGGTTCGGCTATGTTGTGGCCTTTCGACCCCACGGGGCCACTGGATGGATGCAGGCTGCCGTGCCATCTGCTGAAGCGTCTCGATATGTCTTCAAAAATGAGAGCATCCAGCCTTTTTCGCCTTTCCATGTGAAGGTCGGGGTTTACAACAATGAGGGAGAAGGGCCGTTCGGACCTGTTACCACTATCTATTCCGCGGAGGAAGGTGTGTATGATCTCGTGTCAAACACACCACATTATGGAGTAGCCACTGGTAATGCATGAGTACATGACTAGATCCATTCAAGGTCTAGCAGTGGCAGCAGTGATCTTGCAGCCAACGCTCTTCTATCAGCACTTGCAGACGTCTTGCCCACACTTCCCTCCCTCTGTTGTTTGGTTGAAAGAAATAGCTTTGAAGCAGTTTTGATGTTCTCACTTTGAGGGGTCATCAAAGCTCAGTGTTACTTCTAAAATCATTCAGAGTCTTTCTACATTAACTCCAGAGCCTGGCCGAGCGCCCACCAGGGTCCGTGCCAAGAGCCTCTCTGCGTCCGAGATTGAAGTTTCGTGGAAAGCTCTGCCCTGGAATGCCAGCAAGAAAAGAGTGCTGGGCTATGAGGTGAGCCACTGAAGTACCTTGTTTGTTGTGCTTCCGTTGGATGCAAATGTGTTGTTTTTTTGTATTTTTTGCGAGTGTGTGTGTGTGTGCGTGTGTGTGTGTGTGTGCGCGTGCACAAACACATGACAGCTAATGCTGTTGAATCTTGTTCTCTTCTATTATTGATGAGTGTTTCAGGCTCATGCACCTTGGGCACAGGAGATAATAGCTTGCTGCATGCATAATGGTCCAGCCTAGTCCCATGCTTGTGGGTTTAGTTGCGTTTCTCTTGTTGTTTACCTAAGTACTGTAACCACCCTGATTAGCGTACTGATGCAATACTCTAAGGGATAGAACGTTTAGCTTCTAATCCACACAACAAAGCAGTTTCAGACACTGGTCTTGCGCTCAGTTAGTTCTTGTCATTTTAATTTCGCTCATTATTGAAATCCAAGATGTGAACAAAGGCACTGGATTGCATAAAGTGCCAGAATTATGAATTGTTGACCACTGAAAGTCAACAGAGGAGCCGGGCCTGAGCAAACCATTCCTGTGAGGAAAGACAAATTATATTTGTGCTGTCAAGCGTGCCATCTCTTTCAGCCCTGACAAGTGGGGTGACAAAAAAAAAATCTGTTATCAGTGGAAGTTGATGGCAGGGCTTTTTAAGGATTCTTCCCCTTCCCTTCCTGTTTTCCTCCTTTGCATATTAGACCTGACTCTTTACCTCGTAACTTAAACCATGACATGTATAATAAGCACAACCGAGGCATGTAGCTGAAAAGGAACAGGAAGTGACATGTTGCCGAAGCTTGTTTTCAGACCAGTTCACATCTTCCATTCAGTTGAGTTCACATCCCCCTGTTTCCAGTTTGCACTTCATTGACAGGCTGTAACAGAAAGCTTTTAAGGCGTCTGTCGTGTTTTCTGTGCTCACGTCTGCGGTTCTGCACTGCTGCCTTTCAGCTGAGGTACTGGAGTAGAAGTGAAAGGGAAGACACGGCCAGCGTGCAAAGGACTGTGGGAAATCACACGTCTACTATCATCCGCGGGGTGAAAGGCAGCACCACGTATTACATCTCAGTGAGGGCGTATAACACTGCTGGGACGGGGCCTCCCAGCACCACTGTCAACGTTACCACCAAAAAACCACGCAAGTATCCAGTCTTATTATAACTGCTCCGGTCACTGGTCCGTTTTTTGTTTGAGGTGAATAATGTGTTTTTCTCCTCTCAGCGCCCAGTCAGCCACCGGTTAAAGTGATGTGGAACACATCAAATTCCAAGATTATACTGAACTGGGAGCAGGTCAAAGCCCTGGAGAATGAGTCAGAGGTCACTGGTTACAAAGTAAGCAACCAGTCGCTTGGTTTTATCAGAAAATTGCGTTTGTTGCCATGGCATCCGTGCCTGACTCCTGACTTGACTTGTGCCATTCGTCATCAGGTGCTCTACAAGAAGAATCGACACAGCCGCCCCAACGTCATGGAAACCAACACCACCTCTGTGGAACTCGCCCTGCCAACTGATGAGGACTATATCATCCAGATAAAGCCATTCGGAGAGGGAGGCGAAGGCAGCAGTAGCAGGCAGATCACCATCCCAAGGATACCAGGTCAGTGGAGAGCTAGTTAGTACCTCCCACATGGCTGAGCTGAATAATCCATTCCCCTGCTGCTGTCTTGCAAGAACAGATTAGCTATCACCGTCTCCAAAGAAACAGAGAGAGTGGGAAAATAATGTGCTACATGAGACATTTGTGTAATTATGGCCTCTACGTGACACCATAATGCAATCGTCGCGTGAAAAGTTGAGCAATTTATTTAGAATACTTTCAATGTCTCATTCCGCTGCTCAAGTAATAACTCTCCAGCATTTTTGCAAATGAATGTTTTCAACTCGCAATTACTAAAACAGGCTGGAGAGGCGGCCGATTAAAGAAATGAAATGCCAAAAAGTCTGTGTGGGTTATATTTTTTTCCTCCATAGCAAACACACTAACAGCCTCGTTCTTTTCAATACCTTTTCAGGCCCCAACGCAGTCGGCTCAGCATCCAAGGTCTCCACTCTATCAGCCCTCAGTACAATAGCACTGTCTTTCACAGCGCGGACATCTTTATGACAAACAGCTCCCAGCAGACGTTGCATCTGATGTGCAGACAGCTCTACAGTGGAACGCAAACACAGCCCACTCTGGTGTAACTAGATCCATTCATTTAGATTTTAGAGGCAGGAGGAAGATTCTGATGAAAAAAAAGAATAAAATAAAAATAAAAAAAATGCGCCATTGAGATGACAGGAGAGGAGTCCCCTTCAGCACCCAGGCTAAATAAAGGAGATTGACCGATGTCGTGACATGTTGTTACCAAAGCAGCTTTCATAAGAAAAAAATAAAGAGAAAAATGTCTTATATGCATCTTTTTGTATGACATGTTGAGCTTTTATAGATTTTTTTTTCTCAATCAGTTTAAAGTCGGTCTGGGCTTGCTGGGGCGAGAACAGTTAGGTGCATGGCAAATAACATCATCAAATTGTCCGGTCTGGAGGTTAAGAATGTGATTTGGCAGCGCACCATTTGTCTTCTGACATAAGGTAAATACTTGTAACTTTGGTTCTAACAGATCAGAGTTGGGTTTTTTCTTTCCTTCAATTGAATGAACTATTACCTGTTATCTGTTACATCTGTGCATTTCTGTTTCTGCAATATTTTAAAAAATACTTAACTCAAAGGACTGCATGGACACGTGGGCTGTTTGCCATTATTGGTCGTCTTACCTAGCACTGTATGTGAAGAGAGGATTAGCATTTAAAATCATCTGTCTCTAGACAGCATGTCTAGCAGCCAAAATTGATACAAAAAGAATTAAACTAAGGTGGTGGATAAAGGTTTTCTCTTAATGTGTTTTAAATTTTGCAGAAAATGCAGAATCACAATATTGACTTTGGGTAATCCTCCCTCATCAAATAGCCCTAACTGGCACTATTTACGTAAAAGATAGGTTGGGATTTTTGTGAAGTCTGTCTTTTGATGTATGCAATGCTAACATACCACATGTACATTGAACTATATGAGTCATTGCAATCATTCCTCCAGTCCTCAGTGGCCCTTTGCAGCATGACCACAATGCCAAGATGGGGTATGAAAACCACAGTCCTTGTTCTGTGCAAAAGGTTCTCTAAAGTTGGGCTTCAAGTAGTTTCTGTTGTTTTTCATACTCCCGCCTTCCCCCATCTTTTTTTCTCCAAGTGTTTTTTTTAACGTGAGTTTATTTCTAGAATAAAATACCAACCCCACTATAAATATACCAACTTGACTTTATTCACTTAAGAATGCCTAAACCTCATATTAGCTTCTGCTGAACTCTAGAATTCAACTTTGCATGTAAGGAGAACTGTAGCACTATAATTGCACTCAGAAGGGATCACTTCACAGCTAGAATAGACAAACAGGATGAGTAAGACTCTTTCAGCGTACATATGGAATGAAAACAAAAAGAAAAATCCAAACCTGTACGTGCTAAGGTATTAGCATGCCATGTTTTTTGTGCTAGTCCTCTCCAGGAAGGTGACCAAGAACTCCCAAAAAGTCTATGGAGTCCATAAAGCCATTCATTTGATAGTTACCCAGCTTGTTGCCAGAAACAGCACCATGCCGTTTTGGAGGGGATCTCCCCTGGGTTCCTCTACCTTGGCCGTTGAACTGCACTGGTGACTGACCACCCTTGTGGCTGTCTCATGCTCCTCATTCTTTCAGTTAGCCCTCTGTCTAGAGCTATTCTTTGCCTTCTGTGTGCCTCATCATATGTTCAAAATCCTCAGGTCCTTAAAGAGCCTTAACTTATCATATGTATATCAAAAACATTAGAAACATAGAACTATGAGGCAGCCGCGGTGATGTTTACATGCTGCTGTGTTGATAGATACTGTATGTGGTCAGGATTGGGGGGGCAGCATACTTTTTGAAATTCTGAGGTTACTAAGGTTAGTTTGAATGGCATTCTGCTGTTTCGCATGGGATATTGGCAATATACGAGGGCCTGGTGCATTTTTATAGGTGTGTATTCTTAATAAAAGACGATGCTGCTGATCTTTTCCTTTTCCCATAGTCTCCTGATGCCATGTGGGAGTGCTGTGCTACAGAGGTACAGTGCAGTCTGTATGTAGCTTGTAATCCAGTTTAGTAGTTTGTACTTTGAAGGGAAGTGTACCGTAGGCTACTGGGTCTTGCTCAGAATCATGCATCAAGAAATGTGTAATATACTGTTTTGTACACTTCAAATCATTTATATAAAACGACCTTTCTAAAGAGATGATTTACTTGGTTTTTATGTAATGACTCTGTTTCATACTGTAGCTAACTGTTGCTCAGCATGACTGTACTTTGTCCTCTCTCTCTCTTCTGTCCATCTGCAAACCGACTGAATGGCTTTAGGAACATGCAAGGTCCATGCATCTGATAGGTTTGTGTATACTGTGTGTGCACCATGAAATCTGAACCATGGTCAGCCCCGTGTCTATGCTTCGTCTCAGTCAGCCCCTCCGAGATGTACTGGGTCTACTGTCCATATACGCTCCACATGAGGGTTTCCTCTGTTGCTGTTTGTTGTTTATACTGTGTTAATAAAGTTTATTGATTTATAGAACAATGTCAAGCTCTGGTGGTCCATTCATCAATACACATGACCTGTGTGAGAAGTGACATATAGGAGTATTCTTCCTCCGGACTTGACATTTGTTCAGAATACAATTGAATTGATCGCTGGATTTAACACTTGAGGGACGGGATGCATTTTTACTTGCAGTATATAGTTTCTTTATCTTATTTGCTGAAGGTGTATTTCGGTTGTTTAGCATTGCTCTTGCAGTCCTTAGTCTGCCTCACCTCCCAAAAGCACATGATAGCATCTCTTTATTAGACTATGCATGTCTTTCAAACTGCACATCCAGAATTTGATAAACAGGCTTTCTGTTACCTGGGTTGGCACTATATTACATCACTAGGACTTCATCAGACATTATGCAATGGTTTTCATAGGCTTTGTAGTACTCGTCATAACCAGTAAACTCATGTTTTTTTAAGTATATTTTTTTGGGCTTTTATGCCTTTAACTGATAGGACAGGTGAAGAGAGACAGGAAATGGGAGGCAGAGAGGGGGGAGTGACAC
>JBCAUF010000061.1:4956384-4968767 GCA_038406115.1 Haemulon aurolineatum | reverse complement strand
TGTGCAGATTAAAAGAAACAAGATGAATCTTAATTAGTGAGTTTTAGAGGTTCTGGGACGTGGATTTTATTACCTTCACACAGAGCTGGGCTATCAGATTCCATGTTTTCAGTGTTTATTCAAAGCTAGGCTAACAGCCTGCTGGCTGTAGACTGAACAGATAAAGTAATAATGATCATCTCATCTTTCTCTCTGAGAAAGCAATGTCAAACAATTCCTTTACAAATGTTGAGGTCTGAATACAAATATAATTGAAGTAGCACTAAAAGTGGTAAATATTACAGCTTACTGTAGAAATAATGTTTGGGAAAGAACAATGAAAGGAACAGTGAAAAACCAAGGGCAGCAGATGTGTGAAGTTACATATGACAGCATAGTAAGGCTTGTTCATCATGCTTATGTTCTTATTGTTGCTTTACCTGCGGTGAGACATTAATGATGTTGGTGTGGACCTCTGATCCATTCGTATGTGTCTCTGTCTTGGTGTCGGACCTCTTCAGCATATGAGCCACGCTCACTGCATTGGGGTCTTTCTTTGCCACGGGAGGCTGAATAAAACACAAACAACAGAGTCAAACAACCTCAAGCTATTTCTTCGAGCAAGACCTCCGGGGGCCTCGGACAAACGAGGCGTTGCTTGCGAGCAGCATATACGTCAGATGAAAGCATCTGAACAGTATAAACTTAAAGGAAACTACAAAGAACTACTTTTTTTTTTTTACTGGAGTGTTCGGCTTCATGACAACATGCAAATGATGATGATGCAGCAGCGGGGGAATTCAAAGAAACACTGACGCAACAGATGAAAATATAGTGGGTGAAAAATTCATAACGGAACACATCAAAGAGAATGTGGAGTTTTGAACAAAATTAAACATGAACAAAATGCAACTAAATTCAAACAATGAGGAATGGTCCAAAAACAAAAACAAAAAAATGTCAAAATTGCGTAGCTGGGTAATTATGGCACCAAGTCCAGCCAGGGAGGGTGAGTCCAGTGGATGATGATGATGGAGGATGTATACACCCATCTGTCTACCTCATGATGTGTCCCCTCCTCAGGGAGCTTCTCCTCTATGGGAGACTTGTCCCGGGAGCCCATTAGACGGGCAGAGTAGAATCTGGAGGTCTCCTCAAAGTCCTCCCGGCCGACCTCGGGCTGCCGCTCCCTCTCTCCCAGTTCCGGCATGCCCTTGGAGAGGTCCTCCACACCGGAGTGGAGGTCCATGATGACAGTGAAGTCGACCTCAGCCTCCAGGCTGGATGTGGAGCTGACCGTCATGCTGGAGCACTTGCGCTCGATGCCAAGGTGGCTTTCTCTCATGCAGGCCACCGTGTCGCGCTCCTGCTCCTCCTCGGAAGTTAGGATCGGCTGGGGCCTCCTGTCCCCGAGCTCCTTCTGGGGCGGGTACAGACACAGGACGACCACTCACTCTAAGGTTACTCAACAGCAGATGGATGGATGATGAAGATCATGTAATGGGGTGGAAGTATCATCCTGATGTTTGAGGATGGTGTGTTTGCTGGGATTCATGAAGGATCCAAATTCAAAACCATTACACATGCAACTTATCCTGAACACACAGGAGAAAACCATAGGGCATGCACTCGTGCCAGAAATGGAAAGTTGGAAAAGGTTGAGTTTCAACAGTGGATAAATGTCACAAGATAAATAAAAGAAAGAAATATAAATAGTGTTTTTTGTTTTGTTTTCTGACTGTTTCATAATCTTTGTTTCTTTTTGTGATTATGGAACTAACTAACTAAATGCAATTACTACAGTATGTGGTCAAAATTTAGCTCAGAGACTTGAATCTGACTTTTTGATACCCACTTTACAATCAAAAAATACCATGTCAATGAATGCATGATTCTTAACTACATAACTCAAAAAAAAGATAAAAACCAAGCCAAACTCGGTAAATAGCCTAGCTAAAACTAAATAATTTATTTGTTTGAAGCTGAAAAATGTGTATTTAATGAACCAATATACTCTCAACTCAGTTTATTATTCCACATAACTAAATTATTCTGCAGCTAAATCCAATAATGAAAAAATCCCAGTGGCTAGTGCTAGAGGAATCCATGTGATTTGGTGTGGTTAGGCTATATTTAGGGAGTCAGAACTCTGTGCCGAAAGAGGCAACGGGTCACTGAATAAAGAAAAGGGAAAAGAGGGATTTGACAACCTGTGGCAAGGGGTCAAAAGTAAGATATTTCTGTTTCAAGGTCGGATAAGCCAAAAAGTTTGGGAGGTGCTAGTGAATTACAATTAAGGTCCCGAGGCATCCAATTTAAAGTAATACCACTTGCATTAATGACATGTACAGTAGCTAATTAGATCAAAGGAAAAACTACATCATGCCAGTCAAGCGCAAGGGTTTCTATTTGCAACACACAGATTCAAATCAGACTCTGATCATGGACAAGGGCGTCCGAGTAGCCAGTGAAAACACATTTTATCACGCAGTCAGTTAGAAGGCATGCACTTCACCCAAGAGGGGTGCAGAGGTGAAAAGAGATGACGGACGGAGCATATGAAAGTGGGTTTAAATACAAATGAATAACCTTGAAATCAGCAAACGGCTCCTCATAAATGGCAGGAGTAGAAACAGGCTCCTGCAGGGGGAAGCAGAGGAAAAGAGCACAGAGAGCGTCTGAAGGTTAGCACAAGCTGCAGTGGCCGGTGGACTGACAGCAACACAAACAGAAATCCTACCAGCAGAGCTTGACTGGAGCCTGAAGATATGAGCTCGGTGTGTTCACGAGCACCAAATACTTCACTCCAGACCTAAACTGGGATCCAGGTGTGCTGCTCGGTGACTCTCCGAATCACACAGCTCGGCGTTTTTGACATCTTTTAAACGGCTCACACCCGAGTTTAGGTGAGAAATTCAGCCAGACCCAATTCAAGCCCACTGGGCCTGTTCGGATCCAGTCAGGTCCAATTGGATTCAGGCAAAAATTTCAAGCACTACTCTAGAGTAATTAGCACACAGCAGTTTAGAGGACAGAAAAGAGGTGAGCTTACAGCAACAGAAACATCTACAGCCAAGTTTATTTGTTAGAATTAGCAGAGGCAGGGCAAACGTATCATGCATTTTGTATAAGGAGCAGGTTTTCAGCATAGCAGCAGCCATTCATTGACCAACTGAAAAAGTGTTGCAACACTATGCGCCTTGAATTTCAACACGGGTGTATTCAAATGTTGTTAAATAATACTGTTAAATGTCCAATAGACGATGCCGGGGCACATTTCAAACCCTGTCAAAGTGACTGCGCGAGTGAGTCCACATGTTTGGGGGAGCACCCAATACTTCCCCACACTCCCCCGGGTTCAATTCTGATCTCGATACGATTGTCACTCGCCAGCCAGAGCTACGCAACACCTCTTCTCATGCCCATTTGATCCAATGTATGCACGAGCTCGACTCGGATGAAAAGGTGGGAAATGATGAAAGCTGTCGTGTCTATTCACTTGAAATTCCTTTCATTCCAGTGCCAAACACGTGCGAGTTCCTAATGATACCAACAGTGAAATGAAAGCAGCAAATCTGACTGTGTCAGGCACTGAGCTGTGTGTCTGGCTGCTCGCTGCCTGCTGGGGTTTCACAGTTGGAGGAACCCACGTGTTTGTAGCACCACTTAGCTTTCAGTCCAGGTGGGGTAGAGGAGAATAATGCATCTGATTTATGATGTATTATCACCAATCTGAAGGATCAAGGGACATTTTGTGCATTCTGTTGATGTAAGTCACTTTGATGTAGTTTCTCAATCATTTGTGCGCAAACCAATTCTACACTCCATTTATCTCTAATTTTGGGAGATAATAGCTGTCTGTATCAAAGTAATGGATGCCAGTGCTTTTCACCCTTTCCTTCTCAAATGAGTGATTTAATTTGTACTATTAGTATGCAATAAATCATTTGTTTTTGTATTTCCAGTTTGAAAATGGCACGGAGATTGTGCAAGAATCATCAGAGCGATGATAATATGTAAGCCTTTCTTTCCTTGCCACCCTCTGGCAGGGAACAAACGTGAGCCGGGAAGAAATTTGACGCTCACAAGTTACAGAAGGCGGAGGCAAACCGACAACCAAAACATCAGATATTGATTTTTGTCTCTCTTTTTTTTTGTCTTTTTTTTTTTTTTTAAAGAACTCTCACAGCCAGTGGTGAGCTGTACAGATTTGCCAGACAGCGTGGTGCATGTTGAGGGCAATGGGAGGGGATAAATTGGGATGCCATTTGGGAAAATGTCCAAACTTTTTTTTGATTGGTTTTTTGCCACAAGAACGGAGCAAAGGTACCGCTCCGCCTGCTCTTCATACAGTCACGGACAGGTAAGATGGATGGGTGTTTCAAGTCACTGAAAACGTAGAAAAAAGAAAAATGGCGTGCTGCGAGTCTGTCTGAAGCTCATGCGATGCTTTATTTCCAATGACTGAATAACAGATGCCAAGCAGAGTTACCGAGTGTCTCTTCTTGGCTGCGTCCAGGCTCGGCTCCCTGCCGGCATTTCGGCTGTTCCGCAGTATTAGTCCAGACTCTCTGGCCTTCTGTGTTTTCACTGGAGGGGCTGGGGGAGCCATTTTGGGAAGCGCTGAAATCTTTGAGCCGAACGAGTGGCTCTCTGTAGGTCCTCTACCGGCCTGATAGCTGTCGTCGGGGTGTTCTGCTTTGGCGACGCCCTCCAGGTCTGCCGCGAAAGCCGGATGGAAGGTGGAGACGTCGGTCCAGTTGAGGTCCGGGGGTCCCTCCGGAGAGCCGACCGACCAGCGGTATTCTCTTCTGAGGACCCGCGCGGGCTCGTCCTGCCCCGCCCTGTCCCTTTCGTCCTTGCACGCGACGCTCTTTGACCGCTCCGGCTTGAGGGGGACTATCCTGGTGATTTCCGACTGGTAGCTGCTGCCCGACAGTCGGTGGAGGGACGTCCTCTGACCTCTGTCTCCCAAGAAACCCTCAATATCCTCTGCCCCAGAACTACTGATCTTCCTCTCGTGTGTCCTGACCTGTCGCAGTTTAACCTCAGCTAGCTCTTTGTTGTCAATGAGGCCCTTCCCACGCACCCTCATCACACTTTCCCCTTTAACACCTGCTAAGGAGCTATCATGCTCTATCTTTCCAGGTCCGTTCACGGCACCTAAATCGATATCTGCTGGCCCAAGCTGACTCACTTTTCTCTTTACCTGCTCTGCTCCTTGAGTGGAGACCTCCCTGCTTTCTGCTATTGATATATCCTCTTGTTTGTTGTCTTTATAGCCCCTGGCAGACTGATCCTTTTCTGATTCCTGATCATCTTTCATTGTCACCACTGAGGATGACTCACAGTGATTTCCTGTTGTAGAATTTTTTTCTGGACTGTTATCCGAATCTGAGGCCTCGTTTTCCTCTCCGGTCGAATCGCTGTCTCCTTTCCTGTAGATGAGCTCGGCAGGCATTCCCAGGTTTAAGCTCTGGGGTCTCCTCTTTTTCCTCGGTTTAGAAGCTGTGCGTTCTTTTATCTGGCGAGGGCCCAGGGCCACATCATTGCTTGCCTCAGGGCCTGAGGCTTCACGCGGTTTACTTTGAGATTTCTCCTGAAACAAGTCTGCATTCTCGGATAATTGAATCACAAAACGACTTTTGTTGGCTGGCCGAGGCTCCGAGCATACATCTGCCTCCCTGGACGATTTTGTTGATGGGAATTCATCAATATGGCTTTTCATTTCTTTCCTGTCAAACCCTGTTACCTCTTTGTGTATCATCTTGGTAATGTCTATCTCTTTTTCCAGCTCCTTTTTCTCCCAAGAGGAATCAGATGTGAGAGATTTGTTCTTCTCTTCTGCCTTCCAGTCGTGGTCCTGTTGATAAGTTTCTTGTTTTTCAATCAATACCCACTCCTCAGAGCCCTACATGTAGGTATAGATTAAACACAGTTAGATATGCCAAGCACAGCTACTGCAAATAATGAAATCTACACAGTCACTGAGAAGGGAACAAAACGTACAACTGATACTCTTGGCTAATCCAAGTTTTGGTTACCATGCATTTGCATTTAGAGATTCTCATTGTACAATATTTGGTAGCATTTTCCTGAATACACAGACATGTGAGTGATAATAAAGTACGGTAGGCAGTGCATTTCACCAAACCACAAATGCTATTAAAAAAAAGTAAACTGTATCATGAAAGAGGAAAGAGTGAGAGTGCAACCTCAGGTGAAGTCACCAGAGTCTTCTGGACGAAACCCTCAACAGACAGGCTGTTTACAGGGTCCTTTCCCACTGCTCGGCCCACCAACTGGTCGACACGAGGCAGAGGACAGAGTTCAAGAGAGAAGGAAGAACAGGCGTTAGAGCTCGGACTCGAAAAGGAAAGGAATAAGTCAGTGAGATGCATAGAAGGAAAACATTTCGTGCACAAAGGGAGAAAATGAGCGAGGCAGAAAGAATCGGCGCAACGACGACTTTGCTGGCTTATTCTGAAGAAACTTTTTAATGAACTTCAAACTGAAAACATGCAATCCCGTGTACCTGACAGCCACCAAATCCACAGAACCGAATCAGCAGACATTTGCAATGCAAATATATTTTTTTCCCCCCTAAATACATCAAAGACTCGAGTTCGACTGAATCTCTTGGAAACAGTCAAGAGCAAAGAGACTTTCCCAGCCGTCGACTGTCAGTCAAACAGAATAATACCCCGAATGAGACACGCAGCAGATTACATTTTGCACAGCAGACAACGTTTGACATTCTGCGGGCAAAATCTGATCATCTCAGGCAGCAGATGAGAGATTGTCTGAAGACAACTTAGGCAGCGTCCAGGACAGAGCCGTCCTATCTGAAGACTACAATCTCTATCGGTGCTCTATCCTCAGAAGCCTAATTACCAAAATGTGATCAAAGCTTGAGAGCTTTCGTGATCTGGCATAAAGAAAACTGTGTCACTGTTCGGCAATCGGGGAGGGGGGGGGGGGGGGGTAACTGATAATTATTTCTCAAGTGCCTCACATTGAGTAAATCTCAAAAAACATCTTGAAACTAATCTCATCAAGATGCGTCCTTCTGTGTTACTTGTCAGTCATCTTCAAGTGCCTCTGAGACACTGTCAGAATTATTCTGGTACACGAGAGAGAGGCACGATGCACTTCATTATACACCTCTTAAAATAAACTGCACATTTTCATGTTTGTTCCTGTGAGCAGTGGTGTCTTTGCACTGGAGATGTATGTTTGAACTGCCTGTGGGAAAGAAATTAAAACAACCATAACTACCTTTTGTTACAGTTATTCCGGTACAGTGTATCTTCAGGTGAGAATTATTCAAAGACAATGAAAGATCAAACATAAAAACCGGCAAAATATGGCCTGTTTTTTCCCTCGAGTCAAACGGCGAAAAAAAAAGAGGAATTCAACATGACAGCGGCCAGACGGGAATATCAATGCCCTTTAATGGAATGTCAAGCATCAGAGGTCGCAGGATTTTGAGATATTGACCACAGTGGACGTCACAGCCCACAGATCCTGCCCCCCCCCCCCCCACAGTCCCACCCCCCACCACCTCCCACTAGCCTAAACCCCTACTCACAGCCTTCTTCTCTGGTGTGCCTGTCGGGGAGGTGGCTGACAGACGCTTCTCGCGGTTCATCAGCTTGCTGTTTGGCTCCCTCAGGGTCCTCTTCAGCTCGTTGATGCTGGCCTGGTGCTTCAGCAAGAAGTCCTGCGACTTATCCAGAAACTGGAGGGGGGGGGGGGTGAGGGGCAGAGAAGAACAGCACGGGGAGAGAAGAGGGAATGCATTAGCAGGACGTCGACATCCTTTGCTGCTGCAGCAGCGCTCACATCAACAACACGTCTGATATGCTTGACTAAGTGGGATGTGAGATAATGCGGCGTGTACACATATTCTAGTGTTTTGCTGCTCCGTGCTGTAGCACATGGAGAGAAACAACATTCAAGATGCCACTGAGGCTCACAGAAGACAAAAGCAATCATACTGAATTAGTTTTTAAGACACAAATGAACACGACAATCAAAGCACTCACTGCAAAGCAAATGAATGAGGAAATGAATATGAATAACATCCATCAACCTTGTTGGATAATTCACACTGCATTCATTTTCTTTGTTTGGGATGATGACAGTCGGTGGTGGAAAGTAACCTCCTACATTCAACAAAGTAATGTGCTTTTGTACACTTTTGAGTATTGCTATTTTCTGCCACTTTGTACTAGGCTACTACTACCATGCAACTGCATTTCAGATAATGTATGTACTTTTCAGACTACATTCATCTTATGACAGCTATACTTACTGGTTGCTTGTCTTTATGACAGGTTCAAAATTGTTTAAGTCTATCTTACAACAATACCCAGGCGCACAAATATTCACTACAAGAGTTTTTGCGTACCGCAGTCCTCATTTTATACTGGCTCCTCGGCGAATTACTGATGTATTATGTCATATGTCATCTCAAATTAGTGACACTTGAGCAGCCTCAGTTATTCAAAGAGATGGAGATGGTATCTTCCAACATTACCGTCCTTTTAGAGTAGATTCCCTTTTTGTGTCGTTATCCCTCCAGAACAGAAACACAAAGACAATCTAAAGTAACTTCAGAGGAGACCACCCACAGGATTTGTCAAAAACAGACTCATATTAGCTTAACATACTGTAAGGATTAAAATTTATTTTTGCACAAATCCGGGACTGTGTTTTTTTTGCTCTCATCTCTTCCATCAGAAGCACAACAGGGGGGATCCGTTCATAGACAGCTTGAACAGGAGGAGCCATGAAGCACTTGTTTCAGTGTCTTAGCACCTGACTGATGTCAACCTTTCCTTTCAGATTTTACATGAAACATATACGAAAGGATTATAAAATACAATGCTAAAGATTAAGCGGGTGTGTAGCTTGGGCCATCTTGGTATTATGTGGCTATGAGTTCTGCCAACATTTGCCCAGAGAAGTCAGTGTATCAAATGTTTCACAAGAAAGCAAAGAAAAGTTTCATAAATCAATATAAATTTGTGTACCACCCCTCAGATTGATCTTGTGACCCACTGGGGGTGGGTGTGCGGGGCGTCCATTTGACTACCAATGTGTCTACAAACAGTTTAAAGTCTGTCTTTACCAGCAGAACAGTCAAGTGCAGCTAAAGCATTGCTGCATCAGTCACTACAGAGCTATCCATAAAATATCTACAGTATTAATAATCTTGATTTTCATGGTAGTTTTTCTAATTAACTATTGCCGTAGCCTTGTTTTACAGGCTGATTTATATTTCCAAAAAATAGAAAAAGAAACTAAAAAGAAGATGGAATAAAAGTGTAACATTACTATAACATGTAAATGTCTGAACACTTTTTCTTCCATTACCTCAACTGGCTAGAAACTCCAGTTTTTGTCGCTGGGATGGTGAACACTGATGGTCAGTTGCATTTTTACAACTTCAAGTAGTACCTCACGAATGCTAATAAAGTCGATGGGAAGAGCCAACCAGGCGCCCATGGGTCCACACTGAACATCCTCCAGTCACAGGGGCTATTATTCTGCAGGACGAGGACTTTTTTCCTATTTTGGTATTTGAAGTACACTGATAATACTTCTGTCCTTTTACTGAGAGGAGGATTTTTTTTTTTCTCTTTCTCAGTTTGACTCCAACTTCTCCCACCGCTGGACAGAGGAGAGTTTTCCAAAATAGTGAGAAACATGCACTGATGCTTTATATGCACTTACAGAGGGAGAAGCATTTCAAAGCTACGACCTGAAGTTCGCGCGGCTGCCAAAGGTTTCAAATCTCTATGACATTCCAAAAGAAATATAAAAATATCCTTTGATTCGAGACGGCGGCTGCAGGCAAACCTCAATCTGCAAAAAAGAAAAAAAAGAAACCCAAAAAAGGCTAAAGGCGCAGAGGAAGAGCGGCGCACATGACAAAAGCACAAGGGCTGAAGACAGGAACCTGTACCTCCTGTTTGTGCCGAGGAGTGGCCTCCTGGTCCAACTGAGAGAGCTGAGTTGGGGCAGGAGAATGGGCGAGCACAAGGGGGGTCAGAGGTGAAGAGTGCAGGGTCAGAGAGTGCAGGATCAAGGTCGGATGCAGAGACAGGATGGCAGAAGGTAAGTCGGTCAGAGGACAGGCAGGCAGACGGACTGGAGGGCTAAATTTGACCACTTGTTACCATGCCGAGACAAATTTGTAAACTAAAAATGCATCCCACGAGACATTTTGGAATTTAATAGACTGTGATATGGCATGCAAATATGCAGTCAATATAAAAGTTGAGGTCCTTTGTGGCATCGCTCTGTTGAAAGTGGTTTCCAAGGTTTTTTTTAGGACTGTGAAAATTTGCTACTTCAGCTTAAACTTGTCCCCAGAGTACCAATCACTGTCTGTTAAATGTCTGCTGGGATGCTTAACTATAACAAATAAGTCAAGACACAACCTTTGCAGCATCCCTCGCTTATACAGTATGGTGCAATGCAGCACAGTTTTTTTTTTCCTATGAAAACAGTGTTGACTGCCACAGTTAGACAGTGGAAGACAGGCAGAGACAATGAGATACAATTATACAGATATACTTGGAAAAAAAAAAAGAAGAAGAATAACGATGGATGGGTGAAGACAGGTAGACAGACAGACAGAGACCAAATCACCAGACACCAAATACCTCCTGTTTACTGTCAACTGGTGACCCAGCCTCCTCCTTTATCGCCAGCAAGAGTTAAGAAAAGGAAAAAGCATGTTAGCAACAGAGGGCAAGGCTCGAGTTCGCACATGTCGGCACAGTGAGTAAGGGTTAAAAACTGTAAAGCCGTCAGCGGGATTTATGAGCGGTGCAGTGTGAGCGTATAAGCCTGAGTGAATAGGAGCGAAAGGAGAAGAGTTAGTAAATGCTAAACCCGCTAAAGCCACCGCAGCGTTATGCCCCTGCTGAGAAGCTTGTGCTGCGCCAACGTTATGTACATCAGCACTCCTGCAGTCTGTGCCGCCTCCCTGCTCCAAGGCTGGAGTTGTCTTCGAGTTGACTAAATCTCAATACATTTGGGCCTACTTTAGCACTATTTAAATTCATGAAAGAACCGTCAACAAATCTTAACTACCATGATTTCCTTCTTTCTGCTTGGAGTGACATTGCCGTCGTAGTCTTTCTCCTGCTCCGTCCCCTGGCCCTGCTCTTGGTCCTTGTCCTCCTCGTCCTGCTCCAGACTGGGCTCCAGCTCGGTCTCCTGCTCGTCCACGGAGGGGCTGCGGAGGCGCCGCTGCTCACTGATGCTGCGGTGGGACATGCCATCGTGGTTCTCGCACATGGCTGATACCGGCCGTGAGAATTCTGCTGGTGGCAAGAGACGAACTGTTACAAAGGAGGAGTCAGACTTCGACTGATGTGGGGTTTTAAAGCTGTGTCTGAAACATTCTCACAGCTGTAGCTTGGTTCATTGGGTCCGGACCAAGGGAAAAAATACTATGCTGTCAACATGAAGTGATGATGCACTGATGATCATCAGGACCAGTGCTGGAAAATCAAATTCAAGTGAAATCATGCAAACATTTTAATGTGTCTTATGTGTGTATTTGTGATCCCTGGTGTCATCTAGGATCTAATCTAAAAAATGACTGATTATGAGCATTACTAGTATTATGAAACTGCAAATCACATTTTATGTGTAAACTGGTGAAGGCAGGGACGAAGAAGTATACCGAAGTAGTAGAAGAGCACACTGAAAATCTCTGTACTCATGTGCAGACCTGCATACTGTATGTACTGATAACCAAATGATTTGCATAAATACATCAGACACTTGTACTGCTGCTGGCCACAGAATGTCACGATCAGCAGACATTTTACAGAAACAGCAGTGCAGTGTTTTGAATGATGCTACAATCACAGAACGATTCCTACTGTACCTGAGGATTGCTATCTGAGCTTTGCCGGGCTTATTGCATCAGCTAAACCAAAGCAGATCAAATGTAAAAACTTTCTTCGCTCTTACTCTGCCCTTTTTTTGACCACCTCAGCGGTGAATGAATTTTAAAATTTCAAAAATCAATATTCGTTCATGAAAAATGTGCCGTGCCAAAGTAAGGCAACAGCTCTTCTTTCACTGTGTCCGATACATATCTAATCACCATTCAATATCTTCTGCTGCTACTGTATGTAAATAAGTAACTGATCAGCATATAACTCATAAAAGAATTCTGTTGGGGAACAGGGCCAAAATATCTCGTGGCACCATCACCAATCATAATTCATCATTAAGTGCCCCGCAGTTCATTTAAACCAAACCAAACAGGCTGACGCTGAATCCTGCAGACGTAGCTGGCTTAGCTTAGAGGACTAATACAAATTAATTCCGTGTCTCATTTAGCGTAGCAGAGTCTTTCCAGTGAGCTAACA
>JBCAUF010000061.1:4491781-4503308 GCA_038406115.1 Haemulon aurolineatum | reverse complement strand
GTTCAGTGGTTCCCAGCCTTGGAGTTGGATCTCATTAAGGGTTAGAGGATTAATCTGAGGTGACATGAGTTGAATAACAAGATTGGAAACAAGAACATCAACGTATTCTGCTACAGTCTCTTTCAATTTGCTGTAATGTCTGCCTTGTTATTATGAAATGCTGGATAAGTTTCATTGCATGCCTCCATTTGAAAGTAGAAAGTGGTACCTCAACCAACAGGATGCCCGTCTGACCTGAAACTCTAAATGTCAATAATAATGTAAATAGACAGGTTTCTGAACAACGTCATCAGTCAGATGCTCATACCTCTGGCGGGTAGATAATAAACCAAAATGACCGAGAGCTTGAAACTGATATGTTTATTATCTTAATGAGGAAATCTGCTCAGCTCAGAGTAAAGAATTAGCTATTACCTCTAGCGATCTGGTCAGTGATCTGGATTTTATGAATGTATAGGAAGGTGCTGGATAGTTTCACATACTGACAAAGAAAATGTTTGTTTTTTTAGATAAGACAGCTAACATCTATGCCTACTGTGTGTTAATGGCTGTTCAATTAATTTGTCAGGCCCTATTACCAATGCTTTGGTATCAGATTGACAAGCTTCCGGTCCTCGGGGGCCACTGCCCTGCATGTTTGAGATGTTTCCTGCTCCAGCACACCTTCAAATGAGTGGTTCATTATCAGGCCACTGCAGAGCTTGATAACGAGCTGATCATTTGAATCAGGTGTGGTGGAGGAGGGAAACATCTAAAACATCCAACGTCAGCTACCAAAAACTCAGTTTTTCTCTGTTTACATGCAAACGGGCAAACAGAGTTTTCCAAAATCTCCACTTTGGCCAGAGTTTTTAGAAAGAATCCTTTTCAGGGGCAAATTCTCAGTTTGCGTCTAAACGAAGGGTGCAAACGATGGGAAAGGTCTCCGTTTTTAAAAATAACCGTGTACGTATAAACAGGGCCTGACATGACAGAGTGGAATAAACACAGGTGCCACCAATGATAATAATTAAGGTTCTGTCCCACTGAGGTCAAACAGATCACTATAAAGGCTCTGCTACACTAAATGGAACAAAACCTTAATTAATATCATTGGTAACATCTATGTTCACCCTACGATTTCATGTCAATATGGCTGCCATGCAAAAGATCTATTGAGGAACACTGATGTAAAGTTTTTGTGTGGGACTTGATGGCAGCTGATAGAAATACAGTTATTGCCTATTTGTTTTTCAGAGAAAAAGAAACTCAGAGGTAAGAGTTTCATACAGTTGATGCTCCTTTTTTGGTATACTTGCGAGAGAGTTGATTTCTCACTACCTGCAGAGCTAACTGTTTTGTAAAATCTGACAGGCTAAAACAAATGTGTGAATATGCAGGTGCTGCATGCAGATGTTAACAGTATTTTTACCCCTTTCCAGCAAGCTGTTTCATTTTTAAATATTGAAAACATCCATAATTAAGCTGTCATGACTTGGGAACATAACACAACATACCTCAAATTTCATTATTCCATTAATGTTCGACTAAAGACTAAACACTGAATTTGGATATTTCCCATCCACTCTAAACTAGCAGTTCATTTGCTACAGATGTTTCCTTGCAAACAATTTACACAGTCAGGAAGCTATTACAGGATTCTTTCTTTTTTTTTTTTATCAACAACAGCAACTTGATTTAGATAATCACTAGTTTGAAAAGTATTCAGGAAGGACTTCACATGAATTTAGGAATGTATTTGCAGATAGGAAAGAAAAAGTAACCGCCAAATTGTTGATGGAAAATTTGCAAAGCAGTTGTCACCGTCGGTTACTTCTGTTTAAAGGGGCAATATGTTGTTTGAAAGGGAAAACAGAGACCAACCCAAAGAAAGCTTTGCTCATATCTCATAAAACACATCTGTCCTAATGGCTGTTGAAGCGGGTTACCTGGCTACAGCAGCGGGAATTCTCCTGGACAATGGCAGTATACCACGGGTGTGTGTGTGAGAGTGATGGCCGGTTTAGTGAGGGCATTTCTCAATGGTCTTTAGTGTCCACTCTACACCAGACTTTTATTACCTTGTCGTGTGGGGTTCAGCACCGTTGCCCTTCATATTCACCTAAAATTTATAGCTCGAATACAAACGGACAGCTGGGACTGAAGCTGCGGTCACACACGGCCCAAAAGAGCCCCCAGGCCCATTCACAAAAAGTCCATTCAGGATTTCACTATCATGCCATTTATGGTGAACGGTGAGAACATGATCCTGCCATACAGGACTAAAGATTTCCAGGTCAGACTTGACTAACGCAAACAAGCACAGTAAAGTACTTATACAAACAGATCAAACATTGTGATATTTTGCAGCCTGCACCACCTCTGCACGGTACTTTTTTGAATATTATTGTCAGTATAATGAGAATTACACTTAAAGCCACAACGTTTTTTTAGTTAGTAAATTACCTCTACAGTCATTTTATCATGCCATCAATTGATGCTAGTCCCATTTTATAGTTTTCATAATAAGAAGTTGTCCTTTTTCTGTAGCGATACAGTAGCAGTGTTTTTAGAGATACTGTATTAATAATATTGCCACTACTTATAGGGTCTTCAGGTTGCGCAAGTGATGCACAAGCCATGAGCATCCTGTATAGATGATAAAATGAGAGCTACATTTACATTTCTCCATGCGTGCCATAACATTACACCTGACACAGGTGCCACAGGTTGCATGAAGTTACACACAAATGCATAACAAATGATTGAAGAGAGAAAGAGATAGAAATGTAGACATGCAAAAGATATGTAACAACATTGTTGTACTCTTAAACAGTTTAGACAGGGGTAGATATGTCGAAACACTGGAGCAATGATCTGACAGAGCTGTAAGGGGGGTGGGAGTGTCAGCGCTGGTGGGGCACCGCTGGAGTGGGGGACGGGCAATAGTGTGTGTCAAGGTTCGACAGGATTTTTTTGAATTTGTGAAGGGGGTGTGTTTAAGCAGAAACAATGTCGTTTTGTTTATAAAATCTTCTTTGCAACAGAATGAGACGATGCTTTGGAAAACTGGTGCCATTTATGCATTGCTTCCAACCTTTGATTCTGTGCCAGTTTTAAGTGTGCAAAGGGGGTTATGCAATGCACAGTATGTTGACATTAAATAATTGAAAAAAGACTGGCAGAAGTTGCAATCTGGGGGCTCAGATTTGACAGGAAATCTGATGGGTGGCTTCGTGGCGCCAAGAGGGCACTATTCTTCCAGCACAGCTTTTTGTCTCTCACAGCGACTTCGGCTTTGTTTGCAGCAGCAGGTGCATCTTGGTGTTTTCCTAATCACACGGCGAGCACAGTGAAAACAATAATGAGGATTACCCCGCTCCAATTTGCTGCGACAAACACTGCAAATAACACACTCACTGCAGGCCTTCAGCAGGCAGCCCCCGAGCTCCACACGAACAGGTAGAGAGCGCCGCACGCTAAAGGACACTATAGGCTCATGGTCAGTGAGTTTAATATGACTCCATGGACGTGCATGGCAGAGAAAAGGCTGTATTGTGCCCTCGTCCTGAGCAAGCACACTTTTTTTTCCCACAGAGCTAAAACACACACAAATACACACACGTGCACACAGGCACACTCTTGCTTACGGTTTTCCCACAGTGCTCGGCACTCCCGGGGGAGTAAATTGCAGTAATCCAGGGCAGCGAATTCAGACGCGGCAATTACACCACAGTAAACGGGTTGGGAACGTACACACATACACACACACACACACACACACACTATTGTTATACCATACTGTATGCACAGATTCATTTGCTTGGCACCTAAGTACAGAGCTCTGACACATGCCTGAATACGAACACTCATTTTTTGCTGTCCTGTCTGTCTCTAACTTTTTTTCTTTCTCAAAAACATACTTAAACGCACATAAGAACACATGAAAATACATACATGACACACACACACCCACACACACACCTACACACAAACACGCATGCTGTTCTGAGCAGCCATCCGCCTGTCAACACTGCAGCAAATTAACTGACATCAAACACCGGTGAGCACAGGCTTAGACATGTAGGGGACACAGTCTCACTGGGAGAAAAGGAGGGAAGAGAGGAGGAGGAGGAGGAGGAGGAGGAGGGGGAGGAGGACATGGGGGTGGAAAATAGGTAGAGAAGGAGATGAGGAAAATTAGAGAAAGGGGAAAAGAGGGGAGGCGGGAAGAGGAAAGCGGGGATGCTAAAAGAGATTTAAGGAGCACACCGAATGTCGGAGAGACTGGTCAACATGGGAACAACACATGTGATAAATGAACACATGACTGCACCTCAGCTCGGGGCATTATCCATTTGTTTTGTTAATATTAACAATGAATCAAAATACTAATTTGCTCAACTTACAGTACTTAGCAAATTATAGGCAACATCATTGATCCAAAGGTGAGTGTTTTCAGAAAACAAGCTCTAATTTAGCATCTAATGTGGAAACAAAAACCTGAACTCTTACTGTAGGAGAGTGAATGTTGGACTTGCACTCATCAGGTGGCTGTAAGCATGCACACAATACTAATATTTCTCCATGATTATCGGATGTGTAAGTGAGCAACTGTTTGCTCTCGCATTAGGACATACCGTCTTTATAAGGTGGTCATATGTCAGGATTTGCCTGAGCTCGTGCAGTCGCTGTCATAACGTTTGAAAACATGAACTTAGCTCTGAAAGGCAACACACCAGCTGCAGCAACAGGTTAACACACATCAGGATAGTCCTCTTCGTGGGAGTTAAACATGTTTATTTTTATCCAATTTACTTGCTTACAAATGATGAATGGAACCAGAAAAAAAAGAGCAAGACATATAAAACAGGCCTATCTTTATATTCAGATGTATTTTATATGTGTACACTGACACTGCTCCCAAATGATCAAACTTTATATGTATACAATATGTGATGAAATCACAGCATGCACACACATTTGAGCTGCTTTTAGTGACATGGTCTTATCAAATGAGAGCAGTTTAAATTTGTTTCAATTGCCTGTAATTTCAGAATAAAGGCATTAAACATAAATTGAGATTCCAAAAGGATACCTAGACATTCAAATTCACTTCAGTTCGCCAAAGTGAAACTTTCAACTGTATCAAGTTGGGTATTAGTTGGCCAGTGAGTTCACAGCCAAACAGTGTGTCTTTCACATCTAGCTTGTTCTTCTCAATCATTATTACAAGTAAAGAAAAGATATCTCAATATGTTTTCGTAGCCCATGGTTGAGAAAGCCTGTCCTACCTGTAAAAAATGATTCCTTGCCATGTCTACCAGGTGGCCTCTTCGCTATTCATGTTTGCTGTACAGTATGTATGCATGTCGGTGTGTTACACAACACTGAGGCTTCAGTCCTCTGGGTTAAAACCAACACACACACATACACACACACATGCATGCACACACAGGGTTCAGCCTCATTAACTGTAATGACATCAGGTAAAGGGCTGGGGTGCACTGACAAACTCCTGAACATGAGATGGAGTGTGCAGGAAACAAAGAAGGTAGGGCAGGCTGTCAGTGGTCCCAGCTGCTTCTTATTCAGCTGCTAACCGCGGCACACGTGCAGCCTCCACCCAGCACCTGCCTTCAAGGCTGCCAAGGTTATTACTGCTATAAAAACTAAACTAAAGCTATAGCAACGTGTGCAACATGGCATGAAAAAGAAGTCAAGTAAACCGGTGTGAAAATTTAGCTTCAGGGAAAAGCTGAAACAATAGTTGTTGTGGTCACAGCAGTTGGCCCGTGGAGGCTAAATGTTGACATTGTGAGTAAGATGAGAGTTTCAGGATTGGGTTGTTTCTCCTTTGCTCTGTTCTCTCGTTACCTCTCTTTCTCTCTTACTTGTGAGTCTATTTCATCAAAAGTTTGCACTGGAGACCAGCCACATTGCAAGCATGACTCAAATATCATATTGATAATGAGGTGATTAGCAGCAATGTGTCAAATAATGGCATTTGCAAGAACCGCAGATTTTCAGTCATGCTATCCACATGGCTCTGGGGAAGGCAATGGTAGTCTGTTGGCTGTCCCAACACTTTGGTGCAGACTGCAATAGTTTAGATTGTTGTGGCATTTTGTGTTATTCCCCAGAGGACAAATCCTAATGACTAATGTCTGTAGCACCACCAGGACTCAACTGTGACGGTTGCATCAGCCTTTGCATGCTAACATACTAAACTGCGGAGGAATATGGGGAACATCTGAGGCTACTGTGTGCTTGCAGTATACCTGCTTAACGCCAGCTTGTTAGCTTGCTCCCTTTAGCGTTTTGCTCTAAGCACAGTTCCACCTTACAGAACCCACTAGCATGGCTGTAAACTGTTCAGGGCCATCCACATCAAGATCTAGAACGATAACGATAACTGTGGAGCCAAGCACGCACTGCATGTTCCAGCTGAATTGGCTGCTTAAGAAAATGAAAATTGATTACTATTGCTGCTGCTGAACGCTGTGTACTAAAAGAAAACCAGACCAAGAAGGAGCAGATAACTTCAGACAGGATCAAAGACCATTTTTGTAGATGATCTCAGGTAAAATGAAACTTTTATGTCTCATTTGCTGCCTCTCTAAGTATTTAATGAGTTGTGCATGTAAAGGCCTGTAAATTCCAGTGGATTTTCATTGGCTGTCAGTGTTTGTATTGTTCATCAAATCGCTCTGAAAGTGATCCAAATGATATTGTTCACCACTGTTGTTGTCGATAAAGTTGTGGTTTGAACTACGCCATCTCCTTGAGCTAGAACATTTTTCAAAATTACATATTTATATTTATTGATATACTATTGTTCTTGGTGTGGATGGCCCTTTCATTTTGTTATATGACAGCTAAATAGGAAAACATCGATTCTAAGTAGAACTGGCAAGAAGCTGACAGCAAAATTCACCCAGCAAAAATATTTTGTTTAGTTTTTTTCAACATTAATCTCTGGCCCCTCTGGGCCCGTCCGTAAAATGGCCTAGTGCTGAATGTCTGTGTAGTCCATATCACAAATGTCCTGTGCATAAGAGCAATAACTGCAATTATTTATCTTCATTCAAGTAATTTCATTCAACATATTCCTTATCAAATTAATTTTTTCAGTTGGTAGATTCCTCATTTTGAAGTGAAACTGTTCAGTGTGTAGGAGTAATTTTAATCTGTCTCAGTGGTTCCACATGCTGGTACTGTGTTGTGCAACATCAGCAGTTCACCCCCCGCGAACATGACTTGACAGATCAGAAAACACTCCCCATATGGTACTGCTGTGTTTTGGACACTCTGACTTAACCACTGACCTCTTCAAAGAAAGCTGTGGAGTCCCCAGGAGCATGTGTAAACCTCTTATTTTTGCTCCCAAGGATAGGCCTCCATGACTTTCTGATATCAGAAAAGCAGAAAAGCCATCAAGATTTGGGGGTGTTCAAGTCGTATTATGTATTGTAGGCATTATTTTACAAGCTGCAGTTCAGCATGGACGCCATGCTATTTTATCACAGGGGTAATACAAATAGACAAATACGCTCACACATTCAGACAGGTGTGTCTAGCCCAGGCCACTCTGTCTTACTGTGAGGCAGCAGTAATCCCTTAGTCACTGTGGTGCAGTGCAGTTAATTCATGGGCCTGATTTATGTAATATTGTTACTTTTAAAGCTGTCTCACCCACCAATCTCAGGCTGCTAAAATAAGAACAAAGTTGCCAAGGATCATTTTTTTCCAGCCAAAATAATTATTGGTCCTAGAAATATATATCACGTTACCTTTTATCAGGGTTCGAAAAAGCAATTTGACCAAACACTATAAATAATAGACATTCAAAATATCATAACTGATACATCGACCAAAGGTAATTGCAGCTGGCACTTTCTGTAAATTGAAACCTTTGAGATTCCAAATGATCATAAGTTGACACTAATACAGGAGGTTAAAATATTCTTAGTGTAACTATAGCCTGCGTGTGTTTCTTAGTGCTGGCCCAAACAGAGGTGTTGCTAGCCTGGACTTATAGCTGTGCTGTAATATAAAAGCCAGAGACAGATTTAATCGTTGGTGTTTGGAGGCTGCAGTAAAGACGCTTGGCTTGACCCAGCCGGCTCCCATCACAGCCTGGTCACTAAGCGGCTCAAACACAAACCCAGCGCTGGTCTGGCCTGCTAGCCTGCTACCAGTTAGCAGCAGTCCCTGGGCACTGCTGGCCTTACAGCTGGGGATTTGTTGGGATAACTGGAAGCACTGACAGCTGTAATGTGGGTGTATGTGTGTGTGTGTGTGTGTGTGTGTGTGTGTGTAATTAGGGCCCTTGACAGGTACATATTAGCTCTGTAACTGATCTCAGGGGGTGTTTTCCTGTCTGTCAGGGTTGGCTGCCCAGAGAAAGCTCAGTCTAGCACAGCTCCAGTATACTGCCCTTCTTCAAAGGGTGGGACGAAATATGGGTGACATTGTGAGTTTTTAATTATAAATATACAGCTTGTAAATCCAGCAACAAACAACACAACTGGAACAACTGAAACAAATCTGAAATATAGTGGACATTGACTTTTACAGCTCCACAGAATGAACTAATAACTCTTCTGTGCTGTTTCAGTAATTAGACATGCACTTAACTTGACTTAAGTATATAATGAAATGATGATGGCTGCATTCCATGTAGCTGCTTTCAGCTAAGGAGCCTGGTATTGTTCATGCTGACTCACTGTTGCACTGTCACGACTTACTGGGACACCTGAAGAGACCTGTGCTTTTTATACCAGTGGATTAAGAGCCTGCAGATAGTGCTTCTCGAAAAGTCTTAACCTTGGAGTGGTTTACCTGGGTGGGTCCAATTTTTGTTTTGTTTTGTTTTGTTTTTTGGATGATATAACAATGTAACTGAGATTATATTTATGGTCCCACAACCTGATTAACACAGAGACCGTGACACTGATACACACCCCTTCTCGCTCCCCTCTCTGCTGGGAGCATTTCAGCCTCGCATCGTGATAACACATTACCTCGGTCAGACCTTACACTTAGTGCTGAGCTCCAGCTGTGTCGTGTCTCCTCCCCTGTTCTGTCCTTCACTGCACAGCTGGATCCCCTCACTGTCTGTGCTTATGCATTTGTGCGCGCCGAGGTGTGGCTTGTGTGCATATATCTGTGCATGGTTGGGGACGGAGTGTGGGCGAGAGAGCACGGGTCTTCACGCTGATGTGCGTTTGAATTGTGCGTGCTATGATATGTAATGTTATAATTGTGGTTATGTATGATACGTTGAGATGGGACGAGTGGCTGTGTGTTTGTGCATGTCTGTGGCTTGAGTTTGTATATGCGTGTGTGTGGCTTTATGCATAAGCGATGCACGTGTGTGGGATTGCGGACACGGGGCTCACGAGGCTCTGACACTTGTTTGTTTTATCACTGAGTCATTTTGCCGCCCTGAAGCCGTTGGTTTAACAGCCACTCAGACATTAACTCTAATGATTTATGCTCAGAGCTGAACAGCTTTATGTTTCACAGAAACACTTTATTCTTCGTTGGAATTTTCTCGTTATCTGATGCCGCTCTCAGTTTGCTTTTCCATTCAACGTGTAAAATTCTCAAGTGTCACCATGTCATTGTTAGATAGCCTGTGATACCCTGGTGTTAGCACAAATGAGAGAATGGTGATTACTGTTTTCAGTGATCCACAGACACACACACACACACACACACACACACACACACACACACTCACATACACACACTTTTGGCTCGGCTTTATCAAGAAGAACATATTCATATTTTGACCCAAAAACTAATTGAATGGATCTTCTGATGAACCAATCTCAATCTTGCTGTCACATAAAGTAATCTTAGTCTCTTGGCAATAACTCTTTAAATTTTTTTTTTAAAGCTACCCTAATCAATATTTTTCTAGAAACAATGGATCAAACTGCATGTTATGTGAGAGGTGTTGCTCTTAGAGATGAACCCTCACAGAATTATCACCTGACTCTGCAGTTTCCTTCAGCCACACATATTTCAGCCTATAAATGGACTGATTCACCAAAACGCTTTTCTAGTCTCATGTGACCACTCAGATGGCTTTGCAAAGCTATAGCCAGCATTCACCACATTCACACACAGGTGGTCGAGGCTAACGCACAAGGTGCCACCTGCTCATCAGAATAGCCAGTCGCGCACACTAACACACACCGATGGCTATGGTTGGCTACAAGGTGCTAGTGGGTTAAATGAAAAAACAAACTGTAACTCACATTGTGGAATTTCATTGGATACCTGTTTTAAATATTCAGAATAAAAGCTATTTGTTCTCCTCTCACTGCTCCAGCTGTCAATGTGTTGCCCCATAAATGAACCTGTATAATAACCTTAAAATGACGGTTTTCACCTGTTGCCTCAAGCTCAACTGAGGTGGCAACTAGACTAAATTATGGAAAAGTGGACCTAACTATGTTATGAAAATCATTGAAAAGTCATTCCAGTTTACACAGTAAGTTCATTTGAGGATGAAAGGCAACTTATCTGTGTGTTTGCAGCAGAGCACAATTTTTCATTATTCATTTTCCAGAGTTTTTAGCCTCTTGGTATGTCAAGGGGAGATAGAGCATATGAGCCCACTGCCATGGCTCTCTTTAAAAATAGCCATGAATACACACACCAGACACACACACACTGGTAGACTCCAGTCCAACACCAACACGTGATCACAGATGAGTGGAGGGGAATTGCTCGGTTAAGGGTGCAAACAACGAACTTCCAGACGCACAACCGTTTTTAAGTCAAGAAAAATTGTGTCAGGGCGACCGGTGGGGCAAACACACACACACACACACACAGAGGAGATGTTAACACACACACACACACACACACACACACACACACACACACACACACACAGAGGAGATGTTAACACACACACACACACACATACACACACACAGAGGAGATGTTAACACACACACACACACACACAGTAACTCACCTATGTTTGGATGGTTGAGAGTTTTCATGATGCGTACCTCTCGAAACAGCTGAAACAAACAAACAAATTGTGTTTGTGTTATTTTGCTGTTCAACATGGTGACACGTCCACGATCACATGACAGACACGATCACATGACAGCCATGACGATCACATGACAGCCATGATCACACAACGACGTCAACATGAGCTCTGTCACAATATGACTGGTCAACACACACACACACACACACCTCATGTTTATTCACTCCACAGCTGGAGTCATCACACACACACACACACAGTGAGAATGTGTGTGTGTGTGTGTGTGTCACAGGAGTGTGTGAGCAGCAGTAAACTGGCCCTCTTTTCAAAGATGATGCGTTCACTGACTCTCAGTTACGAGAACAAAAACAAAGTCGACCCACTCAGCAGCCGTCACGCTGGCCCCGCCCCCCAGTGGCCCCGCCCCCCAGTGGCCCCGCCCCCTGGTCAGCTGTTTGAGACCAGGCCTAAGGTCACCGGGACTCAAAACCACAGAGGTCTGCCTCATGATGATTCCAAGATGAT
>JBCAUF010000061.1:4150136-4160423 GCA_038406115.1 Haemulon aurolineatum | reverse complement strand
TGTGTGTGTGTGTGTGTTGGAGGACTTTTTCTTCCCTTCTTCCTTCATTTATCTCTCACACACAAGGCAAACTTTCTCCCCATTACCATACATTAACATCATCACTCCCATGCTCCGCTTTATTTGGCTTTCATTCGACCAATCGCGATGTGTGACCGTATATCCAGCTGTCTAAAATGACTTATCGATTTTTGCTCTCCCGTTTCTCCTTCCGGTCCCTCCTCAATTTGTTCACCTGTTACTCTGGGGTGTCTTTGCTGGATGGAGGGATAAGTCATTTCACTGTGTTATGGGACATTGAGTGTGCGCAGAATTAAGAGAGGAATGAGCCTATTTGAGTAGAAAGCCATTTCTCACTCATGGCGAGGTTGATGTTAATGGATGCTCGGTATGACAGTCAAACAGTCAAAATGAAGATGGATGCTGTCAGAGACGCAGGAAATGATGAGACATTTGCTAATATCAAGAAATAAAATGTCTGTGCGGGATACCAATAATCTGTGTGATGAATATCTCAATTAAAGGTGAAATATATGAGATTTTGAACATTAATACAGCAGAAAATAAGTATTTGTTATGTTAAGATAAAGTGAAGTCATGGCATGAGCATTACTTGACATGGCAGCCAAGTATGAAACTCTCTAAACAGTACACTGAAATATGTTTCTGAATACATTCACATAGGCTATGCAGTACCTCGCTTCAGTTTGATCTGAGTTTGGTGAGCTCTGTTTTGTGGCAAAACACAAATGGTGAGCACAACATTGCAGCCGGCTGGTGACAACCATTGTCGTTTTAAGGCTGAACAGTGCGCTGAGTGTGTGTGTTCAATTGCACATTCTTTTTTCCCCAACTTTATTTAGTAAATGATAGTAATATTTGTCATAATTAGAGTTCTTGAGGTCCTTTATCAGTTTACATTTTTTAGAGGAAAAGTTTAATGTTTGGGAAAATATGCATATTATTATTTAGAAGAGCAGATCGATATACTGTGTATCATGTCTATGCATTAAGCATGGTGCTTAAGTATGAGGGGCTGTTTGGGAAATAATTCATGTTTGCTCTCACAAACACTATACTCATACATGCACACACACACACACACACACACACACACACACATACACACAACTGTACTCATACACACACACCTCCATACCCACACACACACACACACACACACCACTATACTCGTGTTTGTGTGTGTGAAATACTATAGTGGTGTGTGTGTGTGTTAGGCTTGGGCGATAGGTTAAAAATTTCCAATCGGCCACCGTCACCCTTTAAATCAGCGATTGGCAATATATTCAGCAGTTACGTTACGTGGGCGGAGTGCATGTGTCAGGATCAAGCAATATGGCGGAGCAAGAGCTGGTTGAAGTTATAAAAGTTAGAGTATGATGTTTTTGAGGTGGATAAATCATATTTCTTTTGGTTAATTGTTTCCCGCATGCGATCATGTCAGAATGAACACGGACCGGACCCCCCCCCGGCCCCCGCGTGTCGGCTCACAGCCTGAGCAAACAGGTGGGAGAACGGGATAACACAGGCTACCTGTCCCAATAAAACAATCCAGATCCAATTCACGCACGCTTTCAATTGTGCTCCATGTAAATTACAGTTGAATTCTGTGGAGGCAGACCATTAATTTGGCGAAACAAAATGTAAAAACAAAATCGCCCGGACAATCGCTAAAAATGTAATCAATCTTGATGGACTCAGCCGATGGTCGATTGCCGATAGATTTGTCCTATCGTCCAAACCTAGTGTGTGTGTGACTATAGTAGTGTGTATGTATGTGTTTAGTAATGTGTGTGTGAGTATAGTGGTATGTGTGAGAGAAAATATGAATTATTTCCCAAATGGCTTCTCATACTGAAGTCAAGAGATATTGACTCTTGCTTAGCATGAGGACTGGAAGCTAGCTAGTTGTAAATATTGTTTAAAACAGTGCTCAATTAATTTAGCTTTGCACTCCTGCAACCTTGTCAGACTCATATTTAAGTAATCAAAAGCAATGCTGCAAAACCAGAAATATTGTCTTTTTTATTCTAACCTGGCAACTGCATTACTCACAATGCAGCTCAACTACCAACAGTGTCAGAGTTTCCATTTATCTGGCTTTAAACAACTTTTTCATACTTGCAGTACTCTCCAAGACTGGTAAACCTTCATGTGTAAAATCCAGTTCCCTGTTTGTGTGTCTCACTTGTATAACCTGAACAGTAAATATGTAAAATGGGGACTAACGTGCTGAAACTTTTTTTTTTTTTTTTTTAATGAAAATGACAGTGTGAAGTCTTATGACAGAGACGTTGCCATATTTGGTACCTTTATACTTACTGAAGACCAAATTGAAATCTACTCTTAACTATATCTGGCAACCGGCACAGAAGTAGAGAAGTAGAGAAGTACTGTGCCAATGAAAAAACTATTCATCAAGCATAAACTGTCAGTTTTGCATATCTACGTACTCGTATAACAGGCAAGGAATATGCAAATCAGACCACTTTAGAGGTGCTGAAAGGCATTTTAACTGGACAGATGTATAGAACAAGCATAATAACATTATAATAACAATACAGTTCAAATTGCAGCACAATTCCTTTAAAACCCTCTGTATAATACAAGAAAACTTACAGCTTAAGAGCAAGCCAACGAAACAAATCATTTATAGGTTTGGATACAGAGCTGCATATAAAACATGTATTATGAATGCCTTCAAAGACCTCAGTGCCTCTTGATATTTTGTCCTCATCTAACTCTTCACTGAAGTTTCATCCTGCTTTAAGTAAGTAGTATTCAAAGTAGTGAAGGCATTTTCTCAATCTGCAGTTCCAACTGGATTGTTTTAAACACATTTCAGTGTAATTCATCGTGACATACTTGGCATCTTTGGAAACTTGGAATTCAAAATGAAGCTTGGAGGTTGCGAGCAACCCTTTTACACATTGCAAGTGTTGTGGGCGCATGTACAGTATGCGTTCTAATTCATGAACTTGGCTCAAGAGGAAAGAGGTGCAGCTCTTTAACTTTTGTCCGTGTTTGAACTCCATGTGCAAGACCATTACATTACTTTACAACCAAACTAAAGAAGTTTTATCAAACTGCAAAAAATGGAAATCTTTTTAGGAAAATGTGTTTCCATACCTTGGTTGGTGTCAAAAATGTTGACGTTCTTGGTGAACTTGGAGCTCTGGTGTCCTCCTCCCTGTCGCAGTCCTCCGAGCAGACACAACCTCCCAGTCGTGTCCCATATCACGCCCCCATACGAACGTTTGCAAGGCATCAAGGACAGCGTAGTCCAAGAGCGTGTCTCAGCATCGTACATCTCAAAGGCCTTCACGGGTCGCTTACACTGACGACCACCTAAAAGAGAAAATCAAAGAAATACTATTTAAATTGTATGAGTGCGTGTTGAAGTTGTGGGAAAATCATTAGTGAAACTGCTACAGGACAAACACACCCACACTGGTCTGTTCATACCTGCCACGTAGAGCTTGTTAGCCAGCAGATGTATGTTAGCATCGTAGCGCGGGGTCGGCATGGGAGGAAGCAGCGCCCACACGTCCTTTCGTAGGTCATACTGCTGCAGGATGCTACGAGGGAGCAGGTCAGCACCCATTCCCCCAACAGCCAGAGCGCGGCCATCTACACACACGCACACATAGCCAGAGTTTCCGTCTCAGTTATATGTCATATAATGTTGTGAGCCTGCAATATTCATGAAAAACATGAATTTAAATGTAGTCTTTGAAGTATATATAAACCAAAACCTTCCCAAAATTGTTGCTAAACTTAATCAGACAGTAACCACCTCAACAATAATCAGCTTGTGAAAGAGCACAAAGTCCCGGCCGACGGAAACACCTCATTGGCACTTTATTTTATGAAGTGCTAAAAATCTGCAAAGCTAGACAGTTGGATGAGAAGTTCGTGACGAAGCAGGAGACTGTGACAGACATGGGAAGGACAGGGAGTACAGCAGCGGAATGAAAATGCAAGAGTCCACGTCTGGCACTTTGGCATGACACCTCCAGCATAAGAATGGAAGTGGGTGAGAGTGTCGACGCGAGGGAAAATACAGCCTTTACCGTCAGCATGGAGGGAGAAAGGAGCTGCAGGGAAACAATCTGCATTTTTATTGTTTTTTTTTCTTTATTCATTTTTCAAGTTTTTGTACATAAAGCAATTTACTTCAAATTCTAACCTAAAAGCATCTACACTGCATAAATGACAAAAGGTAAAAAAAACAACATTTCCCACACACTTTGTATTCATTTCAGGGAGTAGAACAGCTCATTACCTGAAGTTCACTATCTAATATCTGGAAAAAAATGATTCTGCAAATGTCAATAAAAATGACATCATTTAGTCAATTCGGTGACTGACTATCCATTTTAAAATATCATATTTGTTTTAATTTGGCCCAATCGATCATTTTGTCAGGCTATTAGTCTCTTTTTCGGCTGCTCGCGATGAGTTTGGGGATGAAACTGCAAGCAAGGGGCTGAGGATTGAAGATTGGTCAGGGAGATGGAGAGGCCGGCGCGATGAAGCCTATACACGGCCAATAAGTCTGTGTGTATACAGCATCTATCTGTGTTCGAGCAGACACTGACGGATGCACCGCTGGACCGAACACAAACTCATCCAAGGCTGAAGAGATGCTCTCTGAAAAGACAGTCTATTTATGTAGACTGCCGGGCTTAACCCCAAAATGTGAGAATAAATGTGAGTGTCAGCGCCCAGAAGTTGCTCCACTGATATCAAATGGGTAAACAGACCCAAAGACATCTCATATTAAAATGTATCTATTGAACTGTTGTTTGAACTGTTGTTCATGCAGTGCATCTTGGTGGGAAATATTTTCTGCCACAAATCTTTGTTGTACAGCCTAAATACACCATACAATACATGCTGTGTTCACACTGTGGACAAACGGTTGTGTCACTGTTTGAGTGAAATTAGAAGGTCGAAGTGGGGCTCTAATTTCACACTTATTACTGATTATTATGGGGTTTTGGCCACGTATTGCCTTTATACTGGAGACATCATACTGTAACATTGAGCTGTTGATGGATAGTACTGTTGTGCAATGCCATGTTTGAAGAACTAATTTTGCTTTGTTGTGATTTTTTCATATGTAGAACCATGCTGTGCATATTGACAGCATGGTTCCAAATTTGCAGTTTGACTCACGTCACTTGATGAAAGTCTCGCGTTATTTCCTGGTACAAAATGCTACAGCTTCTGGTCTCATCGTCATTAACAGTTGGTTATCGCAGCCGGGTGAACAATCTACGTGTGTCTACTGCAGTGTCTGTGATGGACAACTGACACACATGTTTCTTTCCCAGAGAGAGCAAGACACACAGACTGACAACACTTACAGTTCAGTATTATACTGATATTGGATGAGAAAAATATCACAAACTGTGTCGAGTAACTACAACAGAAGGATGCCACATGTTAAGACACATTCAAAGGAGAAGTCATACAAAGTCATCGTATACAGTACTGATGACAGAGGAACACTTCATCATGAGTTACTTTAGGAATATTTTGAGAGTATTGCTGTACAGTCTATTGATGTTAAAAAAAGCACTCTGCTCAATTCAAAGTCACGCAATCTAATCGATATGAGTTAGTACCCTATAGAGATGTTAAGGTCATTTTATGGGCTTTAAATGGTAACGGGGTGAGCTAATGCTCTGGATTTTTGATGTTTCAGTGCTTCAGTATTGATAGTGTTTCTCTCCCGCGGACTACTGTCATTTTTCAGGCAGTCCTGCTGAATAATATAATACATCTGCTGCTGCCTTCATGAAATCTATTTGGCATAATCATTAACACATTTCAGGTTTAGGCTTGATATTTCTATGCAAATGGAATTGATTAAATAAGTAACTTATTCTGAGATGATTGAGCCAGGAGCTGGAGATAAATAATCATTTTTTCTGACAACTGATGAACTGTAATTTCACAGTTAATGGTACAGTTAAGAACTGTGAACGGTAATTTTATAGTCTGATGTTTAAGAGAAGTGCTGTTAAATGGATGAGATTCAACCCACACAGCTTATTATTTTCAGCCATGCATCTTTGGTCTCATTATTGCCACCACCGTACCCCCCGACAGTGAAACTAGAGGCCTGTGCTGTATATAGAAGTATTAGGGGCTGTACCTTTCACAGTGATGGATACACCCATCAAGGCCTCACGCAGAGCGCTCCTCTTCCTCCACCTTCCCTCCTCTGTGTTGTACATCTCCACCACCTTCAGGGGGCTCTGGTCCTCTCCCACTCCTCCCACCACCAGGATTTGCTTTCCCAGCACCGCCACAGCCGCACCTGCGCGAGGAGTGGGCATGGGAGCCAAGCTTATCCACCGGTCCCCCTGCAAACAGGGACAATTCAGGCAAAGCAGTTACAGACGCAGCCACCGACAATCATGTTTCATGATTCAAATGAGTGATTGTTTGTTAAAAAACATAAAGTACACGTCCCAGTCCCTACCTAACCTCACATGTGGCACATTTTATATTGAGTTTGAGTTGAGGGCGCACAGCACAGAGCAGATGTTTCATTGAGGCTAAATATTTAATTTGTACCAAAACAACTCACATAACAGTTGAGACATTAACAGCAGCATTTCATCTGCAGCACAGCCACCAAAGTTTTGTTTTAGAGGTTTAACTTTACTTAGATTTTAGTTTTTCTTTTATTTGATCCACCTCCTCACTGCTGGGATTTACGCATCGCATATATAGCCAGCTTTTTTTCCCTATTTAAATCAACTGCTTTGTAACAATGTCTTCAGGGGGATTTAAATAAATCATTGTACCTTCACACAGTGGATACTGCAGCGACTGTACAGATGCAGTACTCTGTTGTTGGTTTGCCGAGAAATTATGATCTTAATATTTCAGTTTTATTTTCCTCTTACAGTGTATTCAATGCGTTGGGGAAATGTAACATTTAATGTTTACAAATTTGAGTGCATGTGTCACTGTGTGTTAGTTGGTGTGAATGCTTCCAAGATTCACAACATATGTATTTTTTTTTCTGACGTTTCTTTGGATCCTTCCACATTTTCAACATAGAAACTTCATTCAAACTGAAAAAGATTCAGCTCAATTAAGACTTTACAGCCTCTATCCAATTTTCTTTGATAATTTCCGAGATATTACAGGAATTTTTTCCCCATTATAGATGAATGGGCAGAATCCTCAAAAATCCCACATTGTTCAAACTTTCAACTCCTCTCTAGTCATTCATGCTTTCAGTTAGAAACTCCATTCAAATGCTAAAACACACCTGGCACTGTCTCACATTCATTCATTTTTCATAAATTCTCCCCAGTCGCCTTTCAAAATCCATGAATTTTCAGTGTTTTTCAAATTCTTACATTAGTGTGTATGGGGTCGAATGTTCAGAGCTAGAATGCAGATGAACTGTAAGATCATCTAAAAGTCTTCTTTTCAACCTGCCTACATACATAACTTTGACATCACAACGTAAGAAAATTTGACCACATGTAACCATGGAAGCAGAAAGACTTAAACTTGATGCTTCAGATTTCTCCAGGTCGGAGGAGATCCAACCAACTGCCATGTAAGCTCCCAGTTTAAAACCGAGACAGACAGTGTTAGTTATCTAACTTGCTGTATTTCCCACATTTTTCAGGCCACAAGAATAAACAATCAATCAATGCGTCCAGCAGGGTCTTCTGTCTCTCGTTATGTGAAGTTTTAGTCAATAGCCATTACGGTCTTTGAGCTACAAACAGGAGTTTGAGTGGTGTGCCTCAGCTAAAATCTCTATGACATTAACTCTCTGAGCCAGGTTTCAGTTATCATCTCCATGGCAACCTGTGACTGCAGGTAGCAGCACACAGCTGATAGCGATGAACTGATTAGTGCAGTTTGGCACACAGACGTCCTCACACATTTTGAGGCTTCCATATTGTTCACACACTGAGAACTTTTAAATCACACTGACAGCCATTAGACCTTTTTCAGTGTGTCCTCCACTTCATTCGCTTCACCTGCGTCTTCATGCACATTTTAATGAACAATGCAGTTCAGCTCTCAGACGTTAGTGAAGCAATGCAATTCATCTCCCCGCTGACACTACAATTTCATCCTTCACCTGTTTCAGATTTTTCCAAGTATTTGTACTCTTTTCATCTTTCATTTCCATTCATACTGTAAGACAGAAACTCCATTCAACCTTTATTACATGACATTTATTCATAGTATACATAGTTTTATTCAATTTCTACACCGTATTCATAGCAGGTATACCATTTCCTATTTTTCCTTCCCCTCATTGTCCTTCATCTGCTGCATCTTCACCAAAGTCAAACTAAAGCAAGTAATACAGTTTAGCTCCTAGCTATTAGTTCAAGCATTGCGGGTTAATACTATCAATACGTCTTTCAACTATTTTCAATAAATTCAAAGCAGAAAATTTTCCACATCTTTTAGACGCTGACTTTTAAATCCAATTCAATTGACTGTTTCCCACTTTACATGTGAAGTACTATTCGTAGTCAAGCAGTGCAGTTTAGTTCCCAGCTGAGCAATTTAAACCTGGGGCTATAGTTTCCTATCATCCTAGGTCTAAAAGAAGGGTTCTGAAGACTTTCTTTTTAATTGCTCCTGTTTTGCAGTAGTTGTGAAGTCTGAAGCTCTATCTGAAGCATTATTGAGAAAATACTTACACTATGAAACCACCATACCTCCGAGTTGATATTCCTGTGCTGATGGCCAAAAGGGGAGCTTCAGACTACATGTAAACACAATGAGCGCATCAACTTCAGTCTCGCGCGAGACTCTGCATTACGTCTCTGATGTCGGCTTGCTTGAGGTAAACAAACCTCTCGGTGTACTGTATGTTTGAGTAGCCGTCTGAGGCTGATTGTGGAAAAAAATTGCGGTTTTGAGGGATGCTATCCGCTCCCATTCATTGCTGCTGTGGCAATGCAGGAACAGCCACAACTACAAAACAGGAGCAATTAAAAAGAAAGTCTTCAGAACCCTTCTTTTAGACCTAAAATGTTAGGAAACTATAGCCCCAGGTTAAAATTGCCCGGGATTGTTCTTTAATCGTTTTCCCACTTATCCAACGCTTAACAATGTAATTAATCTCCGAACTGACACTATATTTTTCATCCTTCATCTTTCTCACAGTATTTTTACACTTTTCAACTTTTACCTACTTAACCTATCTAACCAGAATCTCCATTCAAAGTTTTATTCAAATTTTAAGTCACATTCATAGTAATCACAACATTTTCCCAAGTCTTCAAATATTAATACTCCCCCAGTAGCTTTAGGCCAGCAAGGCAGTTTAGCTCCGAGCCATTAGTCAGGCATTGCAGATTAGCTCTCAGCTGTTTTTTTCAACTCTTGCTCTGCTCATTCATATTTCAAGCAAGAAACTTCATTTGAACATTAAAATATTCCATATATTTGATAGCAGTCTAGCGTCAGCATTTCAGTATTCACACCACAATTCCTTCAAAAATTGCCTTCTCTAGTTTTTTTTTCCTTTTTTTTGATGATGTCAATTTTACAGTAATGTTTATACAAATTGATTGAATTGATCTGACAAGAACAGCACTTTGTTAGTCACATGCTGCCTATTTGTACTGTAAAAAATGGAACATCAGAAACTTTCCACAGTGCATGCTTAATACCTCGGGAGAGTAGAGCTCCAGGGCCGGGCATGGCCTCCCTGCAGCGTCGCAGCCCCCCAGCATGTACATCTGCCCCCCCACCTCAGAAAGAGTGTGGTAGACGCGGCCGCTGGGCAGTCGTGCCAGGCTCTGCCAGTGAAACTCGTGGGCTGAGGGTACCGCCATGGCTCACCGGGACAGGGTGGGAGGAGGGCCAGAGTCTGGGAAGATTCGGTGGAGGATTGATCGGGGGGTGGAGCTGAGAAGATGGAGGTGTGGGAGAGCTGGGAGACTGGAGTCAGGGCCCCAGGGTGAGGAGGAGGTTCCTTATTGGAGAGGTGAAGCGGAGTTGAGCGGTGGGAGTGTCGGATCAGTTAAAGGCCTGGCTGAACTCTCCTCTCCTGGGGATGCTCCGCCGCCTCACACAGGGACCTGCAGAAGATACCAGATGAAAATGGATCGAGTGTTGCAGCATACAGCAGAGCAGCATGAACATATTCTTCAGTGAGGAGCAGCGTGAGTGTTTTCTGTTGAGCTACGAGGGGTGGTGCAAAATAACCAAGTAAATTACTTTTTGTACTAATTTGTCGTATGTGTTGTTTAT
>JBCAUF010000061.1:3978920-3996378 GCA_038406115.1 Haemulon aurolineatum | reverse complement strand
TGTTCAATATGTTTTGACATTTTGTATCATACACTGAATTGACATGCTGAGTGTGTATAAATCAGAATGAATAACAGTGAAAGAGGGACAAGGTATAGACGTGTAGACTGAACAATGTCTTCTTCCTCTTCAGAGGTAAGTGGAGACGGCATCAATCGTTTTCGTAGCCATGCAGTATTAGTAGATTTTACAACCTCCTCGGACCTTACAGAACGCAAAGGGAGACTTCTGTCAATCGCTTTAATAATTCCTGAGAAGCCGTGGTGTTTATGACAGATATCAAACTTTACTAGGTGTTGCCTGCATATTAATTAAAAAGTCACACTTCACATTATCACATTTTTAAGCCGTTTAGATTTGTATTCATTAACTAGCAATTTCTGTTTATACCCAAGAGACTTCCTTGAATAATTCTCATACTGACAAAGAGACAACAAGCCAAGTGTAGATAGTGTCCTTTGGAAACATCTCCCTTGTCTCTGTCTGTATTTGCAGTGGTTTTCTATAACGTGTGCTGTTGTCTGAATTTGGCTGTGTTTGAATATACTGTATGCAGCATGTAAGAAACAGATAGAAGCTAGATCGTTTTTCTGCAGACTTCACGTGCCAAACAAAGCTAAATGTAATTCCCTTTGGTCAAGACAATGTTGCTGTAGCTCACTTACATGGCAACATTTCAACTAACAGTAACAGCGAGCAAAGAGCCAAGTGATCTGCTCAGGCACATCATGGACCTTCTTCCTCCTCAAAAAACAAACAAAAAGGAAACAAATAAACCTGAATCTTCACCAAACATTTGTGTTCTGTTTTTCGTTCAAAACGGCAAATTTTGCCAAAACACAACCTTTCTGCATTGTCTTCCGGTTGGTGCATGCTAATCTTTAAGGTAACATTTAGCATTCTCTCCATTCTTGCTTACCTTGTCAGAACATTTTTGAACTATTTGGTCATGAAGTCTCGGGATAAACTGAATTCAACCTGATGATGATGCTGAGGGGAAAAGTGAGGTTGATAACCGACGTTCCGAGAATTCACCCCGTAGGGAGCATAAAGCATAAATGTGTGCACACATTTCAGGGCAGTTCATCCAATAATTCCAGAGATATTTCTGTCTAGGCCAAAGTGGTGATGTCCCTGGCTTTGCCACACTGCAAACATGGCTGGAAAAAAACCCCTAAGATTTTAAATTGAATATTACTCTGTGGTCACATTCATAGTAATTTAGCAAAAATAGACAGAATCTCAAGAAATTCTGCCATTTGGCCCTATTTGGCAAAGTTAATGCCGCTCATGTGTTGTGACATTTGCAATAAATCTTTCAAAGCTTAGCTGTGTTTACTATTCCCTCTATCTGTTTAAATTGTGCCAAAATGCTGCCAGCGGTGATAAGGGCTGAACTAGACTACATTAGGGCAGGCTCCTGTGTAGCAACACCATCTGTCTGTCTCTATCGCTCTCACACACGTTTCTTTCTTTCTTTCTCCTCCTCTTCGCCGCTCAGAGGTGCCGCCGTCTCTTCCCCTTTTCACGAACTTCCCCTTCACTGAAAGGCATATGCCCAAAATCAATTGCATTCACTCAATTTATATCAGCTCACGTCAACGTGGCTGAATGAAATGGGGAGGGGGGCTCACGGCAGCCTAACCCAGCCGCAAAGCTCTGCTAATCAATAACGCAGCTGATAGACATCAAGTACAGTGAAAGGGCACAGAAAATAAGCATTAGTGTTGAATCGTTGATAACAGTATGCTTCATTCTCCTGAGCAGCACCGAGGCGATTCAAAACACAATTCTGTATGTATGCTATCGCTTCCACTTGCGGCAGCCCCTGTCCTGTGAGTGAACCCCGCTGTGGTGACAACATCATTTCAACCAGGAGGAATTACACGCGATCAACTGTAAGGAGAAGGGAAAACTTCTGACAATCGAGGATTCACTCTCGCTGTGAATTTATTTCACCCACATGAGCCTTGCCTTAAAACACTTGTCGAACAAAAGCGGGCTTTAAGGCACATTTTAATAAGGCTTCTGGGAGATCCTTAAAGTAAATATCCTTGCATTAGTCCTCAGTAAGACACTGTTGTGGAGAGGGATGAATGTGTTATTCCATTAATAAACTATTGTTTCGTCCATCCATGGCTGATATTGATATTCCAAAACCATTTCAGTAAGACAAAGGGAAAGAAAACAGAGATTTCTGGATCAATAACTTACCTGCTCATCTAATATTGAATAATATGACAATGAAGCAGAATATTCTCATCACAGGTGATGCAAAAAGAAACGTGTTTGAATTCGTTTTGACCGCTGGTTCCGCCTCAAAGTGATGCATGTTACTGAGCGCAAACTCCATTTTGTCTTTAAAATATTCATAGTCATAATGTATTGGTAAACACAAACAGCTGACGCAAGTGTTTGCTCGGGGATATTGGGCTGGAAAGGCAGCAGCAGCATCTTCCCCTCGCGGGAGGGAGAAATTCAATTGAAGGATTTGGAGAAAATCCTGTTGGGTGAACTGTGTCTGCTCCAGTTGCAAATGCAGTGTTCTCCAGCATCCTGTTGTTTCCCTCTGGGCTCCGTGTATGTGTGTGCTAGTGTGTGTGCCTGTTTGTCAGAGGCTGTGAGGTGAGGGGGCGGGTTATAAAATCAAAGTTTTAAGTTCCCAAGACCTCAGAACTGAAAAGAAAAGTGAAAGTAACAATATGCTCCATTTTCATGGAAATAAGAAAAAATGTTCATTTTCTTTTTAGTTGAGCCGTAGTGATTGAATCAATGACCACAAAACCGGTAAATGTGCTGTTGAACATCACCACTAAATTCAAGCACATACTGTAACTCAAAAGCATGCCCGCAAGAGAAAAATAGCTTTAATGAAGACCATAGAGTATTATTAGAATATGAATCTTTCCTTGGATCACGAGCCCTTTAATAGACTGCAAATCTGCAACCTTCAGGAGCTACAATAAATACTGTACAAGAACAGCATGCACAGTATACTCTCTTCATGAGGGCTCCACTTACTTCGGCTACAGTGAACATGTTGGAAAGAACAGCTGATGACGCACTGTATGTGTTCCACAATTACTGCTTGATTAGACCTCCGCTTAAGCTGCGTATATACCATACCATTTCCATATTCATATTGTTATTTTTCCAACATCCAAGTTGTAATTATGACCAAGAAAGTCAGATTTTTCATCTCAGTTCATATGGGTAACAAAAAGAAGAATTTATCGAATTAGGTGACTTAATTGATGTTAAACTAGCGATTTTTTTTCTCTGCAATAACTTCTCAAACGTGCGAGATGCAGTCATGTAACTTCACAGTTGTGTAGTTGACTTAGACAATGGGTGTGGTCCAACCAAGAACTAGCTACGTAATAATGTAGTTGTATATGTTAAAAGTCAACATGTTGATGGGTGCCACAGCTGGTGTGATCCCATTGCAATTGGTCTGCAGTTTACATGTATAGTACATTGAAACACAACAGGTCTTCTGGTTAGGTTTACCCACAAGCCTGTTCTCACTGGGTGCAATGGTCTGCAACAGTGGCCTGCTGGTCGCCATCTCCTCCACCTCCTGATGAGAAATTCAACTTGTCACGAGAGGCATTGTAAAAATGTTGAAATGTTTTGAGTGAAACATAATGAAACACATCCACGGTTTGCACAGATGTCTGGCGAATGGGCTGGCTGTTTCTGCTTTAACTTTTGGCCTTTGAACGATGTTGTTTTGTATACATGGTGACTATGATTTGTCAGTCACGTGACCAACTTATGAATTGTATATAAGGAAACTTGAAACAGCCTCAGACATTACCCCAATGAGGGCAAGATAGCAGAAAAAGGTTGTATGAAGTAGTGGCGAGGAGTTGTGCGACATGTTTTAATATTAAGTGACTATGGATAAAACACACACCGAGACTCATGTGGTCAACCAACCACTCTGTGGATCTGTAGGAAAGATCAAAGTCTCCACCATGAATCAAAGAACCACCCATTGTCTATTTGAATGTTAGACCTGAAAATACAAGATATTCTTTAGGTCCTGCAATGATTGTAGACGATATGGAGGCTACAGGAGAGGCAAGAGGGCAGAGGTACGAGGGAGGTGCAGCACTTCGCTTTGTTGTTTGTCTTTGATAGAGCTGAAGAGGAAGATGTGAGGGGGAGATTCAGGGGTTAGAGAAGGACGTCAGGGATTTTGAAGAAATGGATTCCCGCTTGTGCTCTGTATACAAGACTGTGTATTTGATGTTCTTCATGGAATATTTTATAAGGCATTTACCAGCTCAACAGTTGCTTTATTCTTGAGAAAACCACAGAGTGCATGGACTGAATGAAGAGGCAGAGCTGATATGAATTTCTGATCTCCACACAACAGAGACACCATCTTACCCTTTATCTGCCTAGAAAATGAAGCATCTTAACGGTCACAATTTTACACTATGTTTTATCGCTGGACTCAATGCAATGAATGATTGAATCTAAAAGGCTGCTGACATTTGACTTCCACTGGTCCCATCATCTCTCTGATCCTTTTCTAACTGTGTCTCAGAGCCTGCCCGCGGCTTCAGTGAGCTAAGAAGCTGCTTAGGGCTCCACAGCCACCACGGGCCTCCAAATGAAACGTGTCAGACCTTACAATTTATGTCCAGTGCGAACGGTCAGGGCCGACACATAAAATAGAGTGTCCTTTATGTAACGAGGCAGAAAGTAAAGGTGTGGGGGTCAGGATGTTGGGTGGGCGAGTCTGGCTTTCATGCTGGTGAGCACATGCACCATCACAGACCTGACTCTTCTTCTGAACCGTAATAATCTCTATCAAGCCAAGTGTTTTAGTGCATAACCGTAACTTCATAATAACCACAGTTTATTTCCCATAAGCTACATCTTTCCCTTAACTTAACCATATAATAGTAGAAGGAAGAGGTTCCACCGCACATAATGTGGTAACTTCAATGTATGTATGTATGTATAATTTATTTATTTAGCCTGTATGGCGAAATGCGCTGCCAAGCTTTTAATCAATAAATTACATTAAAGTTACCACATTATGTAAGGTGGAACCTCTTCCTTCTACTATGGACTTCTTTCCTGACACCATGGGCACCAATGTGAAGTTCAGAGCTGTGCAGGGCAATCTACATTTTTAACCATATCATAGTTGCCATGTGCAGGGCTCTCTTTTGGTCAGTTTGAAAAGGGGGTAATGATTGCAATTAGCAAAACCAGTCTCAATATTCGCATGGAATGACTGTTGTTTTAAGAACACCTTAAAAATCATGCATCTATACTTTAATCAAATCCAACATACAGCTCCAAAAACATTTGGACTAGTCCTGCTGTGTCTTACCAGATGTTCAGATTGAAGACAGCACCGCATTAAGGAAACGCAACGGGCCAAATTGCTTCAAGGAGAGGTGGAACCATGAAATGTGATCCAAAAAATTGAGTTTGAGTAATGGATCCCTGAGTTTGAAGGCTTATCAGATGCCAAAACACTACACAACAGTTTATGTTATTGTCCATCTAATCGTTTTCCTCCACTTATCCAGAGCCAGGTCGCGGTGGCAGCAAGCAGACGTCCCTCTCGCCAGCAACATTTTCCAGCTTCTCCGGGGGGATCCCAAGGCGTTCCCAGACCAGATGAGATATAGAATCTCCGCAGTGTGTACTGGGTCTACCCCGGGGTCTCCTCCCAGATGGATGTGACCGGAAAAACCTCCAATGGTAGGCACCCAGGAGGCATTTTAATTAGATGGACGAACCATCTCAACTGGCTCCTTTCAACACGGAGGAACAGCGGCTCTACTCTGAGCTCCCTCCAGATGTCCGAGCTCTTCACCCTATCCCGAAGGCTGACCTCATCCACCCTCCGGAGGAAACGGATTTCGGCTGCTTTTATCCGTGATCTTGTCAGAGCCCTTCGGTCACTACCCAAAGCTCATGACCACAGGTAAGTGTTAGAACGTAGACCGACGGGTAAACGAAAGCTTTGCCTTCCAGCTGAGCCCACTTTACTGCGGACGCCACACCAATCCACCTGTCCAACTCAGGCTCCATTTTAGCCAAGCTGTAAGTGGGATATTTACACTCCTTTGCTTGCAGCAGCAACTCACTACCAACCTGAAAGGAGAAACTACCTTATATTATAATATTGTATTTCATATTATATCATAATGAGTATAGATGTTAGGTATACAAAGGCATTACAGCAACATTCTTTTTATTCTTTGTGTTGACAACTGTAGGGTAAACAGTAGAGAAACCCTGTTACATTACAAAGTTATTTACCAGTGCCAAACCTTGTAAGATGGTGTTGCATTGCGTTACGCCGTAAGTTGAGCCAGGGTTGATTTCTTTGCTTAATGACAGTTTTCTTTGCTGGAGCCCTGTGCATTAGCTGCAGTAGTCTCAATGTAATGATTAATGACAGTGCTGATTACAGTCTAACCACGACTTAATCCAAATGGATTGAAGTTTATTGCACTTATTACTAACACTGTGTACCTACTCTATTTAAGCACTTCCATTCCCTGCAATCCTGCATGTGCATGTAGAGTAGAGCTGTCCAGTCAACCCACAGTCCTCTGCTGGTGCCATTGAACAGCTCCTTTCGTATTTGTTATTCTGGCTGTTCTGTCTGCTTCCAAAAGACTGACTGGCTTTGGAGAGATACGGAATGCCAAGAAATTCTCAGACCTCCCCTTCTCGACAAACAGACAGTGAGGTGCCAACATGAGGTTTTCACAATCTGTTTTCTTCTCACACTTCTGTGTTCAAACTGTTTCACAGAAACTCCAGAAATGCCTGCAGACATGCTGTAGCTCCACATAAAATCAGTAAAGGGAAAAAAAGATAAATCTTTTACCTTGTTTCTAAACACAGCGTTTGAAGCAGTTCAGTATATTTGATGGAGGAGGTGTCCTTGCATTATTGTTGAAATTTTTGGGTTATACCAACATAGCTAAATGCACCTATCGTAAGTTCGTAAGTCGCTTTGGTTGAAAGCATCAGCTGAATATATGTAACATAATGGTCTGAGCAAACAACTGGGATAGGTGGATCCTGGCTGCCACCCAGTGGTTCAAGTTTAGCATCGCATTAACTTCAACCATCTTTGGGTATAAAAGCAGTGACAACATCACAGACTATTTTCCATCTCACAGACACACACACACACCAAGATGTGAGCAGTTTAAATGACTTGATGTCCCGTCTGGCTTCGACAGGTCAGTACCTTAAGAACAATATACAAATATATTACCGACATTTTAAACCCTACGGGAATATTAAGGGGAGACTGTACTGTAAATGCTACGACATGCTTTTAAATCAAAGAATTACTTTGAAACCACAGTGGCATTTTAGTTTTGGGACTAAATATTGAAAAACATGTCCACAGTCTTGCTTCTGTGAGATTCAATTCTATTCTATTCTGGAAAATCAATTTAATTTTCAATAATCTCATCCTCCAATGCATCCTGTTTGAATTATTGCAATTCTTGGCGTTCTTAACTTAAAGGAATAGTTTGACAGTTTGGGAAATGTGCTTATTTGCTTTTTTGAGTGCTTGTCTGTTTCTTGACAGGCCCAGTGTTTTCCTGGAGTCTTGTTTCCTGTAAGTCACCTCCGGCCATGCAATAATGACACATAACCCCACGTATAAGAAGTTATTATTACATTTGGGTTTTTGGACAGAAAAGCACAAGTACGACGAGTGAGTGATTGTAGTGAACTCCACTGGCACAGGTCAGTTTTAATACCTTTACATGGAGACAGGCTAGCTGTTCCAATAGTCATTCCTAATGCTACTGTACACCAAGTATGCTGGTTCTAGTGTTGTATTTACCTGACAAAATTAAGAGAGAATCAATCTGCTCATCTCAGCAAGAAAACGTATTTCCTGAAATGTCGACTTATAGCTATGTTGTGCATGCAAGGAGTTTGAACACTTGGCCTATTGGTTTATTTGGATACTCTGGCCACAGATGCAAGCGTATTTGTAATATTTCAACATTCTAATGAACATTATTAATGCTCAACAGATCAACAAGGTGTATACAAATATTCAACAAAGAGATTGTAAATTATTTAGTTAATCTATCTAACCCTCGGTCAGCTCTGCAGGCTGATCATCCAAAGACACTGTAAAATATTTGTCTCATATCAAAGAGAGTTTCTAATTTGTTCATTAAGCTATTCATTTTAAAAGTATTTTCAATGCACACCTTTATCACTGAACTGTGTTTGTACACGTTAACATTCTTTGATGACCAAATTGTTGTTCCTCCGAAACTTCTACTCCCACTCACACCACAACATAGATTTGATGCAACAGCATGGGAGATCCACAATAAAGAAGACAGCCACAACATGGTCAGCAGCCCAGAGTAAATCCACAGATCCATCACTTTTAGATATTCCCAGTCCCAGTTTGGATTAGCTCTGTCTACTCCTGTTCCAGGAACACATGGAGTGTGTAAGCTCTGCTGCTGAAAGACTCACTGGCCAGCAGTTGACCTCCATCAAAGAGCTGCCCAACACTGGAGCAGTGGAGCACATCACTGCTGACCCTGCATCCACAGAAACACAGTCTTGTTCCATTAAAGGGGCCCCATGGCACTGCCTGTCAAAACCCCACCAACCATTACTGGCTTTGTTTAGATTTAGGTTTTTACGCAGATTAAACAAGGTTTCCAAACTGGTTTGTGTACATGGCTTGGAGCAACAAATTAATGAGTAAATGTATCCCGAGGCTGTTAAAGGTCAGTCCCAAACTGCTTGTGAAGCAACAATCCTGTTTTTATACCATTCAGACTTGGCAGCAATTTATATGAAAATTAGAGAAAGCAACATTTCCTGAAGAAAGTTTGTGTCCTCATTTAGCTGAGTGTTTAGAAACGTCAAACTGGCCGCCTCCAAACCCAAAGTAGGCAGTAGGTGCATTGTTAAGGGACAATGGTAGCATTATCTTTAAGAACCAACAGCCAATCACCTGGGTCAGGTTCTGAGCGTTCCTTTTGGATAAGAGGCAGAGTTTTTCAACCGCTGCAGCACAAGACAAGCCAGGAAAACAGTTTCCCCCTGAGGAGAAATCTAATTAGTGAAACAGCACACACCTGTGAATCATTCAGTCTTTTATAACAACAGCTGTGACAGGAAAAAATGGACCGTCCTGAAGCAGATAATACTTACAAGTCTAACTTGTAGAGCTTGCATTGTTAAAACCAAGTTGCTGCAGAGGTAACTGAACATGGAGATAAACAGTATGTGCACACAGTGTTTCAGGGAAAGTGCAGAAAGATTCGGCCTTGTGTTTCAGGGCAGTGTATTAATGACCAACCATACAATAAGATACATCAATTAAGGGTCAAGTGAATTTCAAAACTGTGATTTCCTTTTGTTTGATTTTAATTGGAGGAGAAAGGAGGCTTGAATGGATTATTGTATTCATTATTATTATTATATATCATATAGGCATATATGAAGAAGGGAATCGGGTTTTGAATCCCATGACAGTTGAGGTGCCCTTGAGCAAGGTACCTAACCTCCATTTCTCCCCAGGCGCAGACGTTTGCAGCCCACTGCTCTCGTGCCCGGCTTGTGTGTTCACTTGTGGTGAATGGTGTGTGTGTGATTAAGGGTATTCTGAATCTATTCTAATGTATAGAGCCTGATTGATCCTGGAGTTTTAATCCTAACAATATTTGTTGTGAAGTTTTTTTTTCAAAACTCAGATATACTGACTGATAATTCTTTTTCAAGAAACACACAACATGACACGATTGAACAGTCCTGACACATCTGTACAGAGGGAAACACTAGGCAGTTGAAAATAAACTGGCTTCACTGTCAGATGCTTAACAACAACTACAACAGCGAGCAGTCGTTTCAGTTACTGTCAGCTTGAACCAATGCGGTCATTCTCGTCTGGCCCAGCTCATTATCAAGGCGCTTTTGACCACAGAACTGCAGCTCACTGAATGTTTCATTTTTTTGTTTTTTTTGCACAGTTCTCTAATATCAAGAGACCGTTGAAAATCCCAGGAGATCAGTAGCTTCTGAGAAACTCAAGCCAGCCTCCCTGGCACCAACAAGTCGGAGTCGCTTAGATCACGTTTCTGTGATACTGTCTGAACAACAACTAAAGACCCAGAGGAGTGTGTGTGAAGTGTAAGATGCAGACAGTAAAGGTTAGTTTCGTCTGGAGCATACGAAGAGTCGATCTCCGCTTGGTGGGTAGCCTACACCCTGCAACGTGGAATACTATAAATGAGCAGTCGAGTTCATGAGGGCTTCAGCAGAGCCGGAGCAACAGTCGGTGCCATTTCCTGCATTTTCCACAGAGAGAAGTTCCCTTTGTTCATGCTACAGTGTACGACGTGAGAGTAGAGGTCGTCCATTATCTTCATGTGGAAACACTTCTCACTTCTTAATGGGTGCCTTGGCTCTGCCTTGGCCGTCAGTCTTTAAAACCGAGTCAGCATTACTCTGACAAGGGAGAAAATGATCCCTGACATGATGACTCACAAGTGCTATTAAAAATAAATGTAAAGTTGTCAACAGGCTACACATAAACTGTGGTTTTTAGTGAATAAAAGAAACCCATCAATTTAATATTAAAAATGCTCGTCTCCCAACTGTGATTAAAGTATTGTTGGGTCTTTGCAGATCTCATTTGTGTACTGTTACTTTAATCCAAACTGTGTCATTTGAATGCCATGTGATTAAAGTGAGCTGACCAAAATGTCTGAGAGCTGGGAAATCAACAGTTCATTTTTTGTGCATGTAAAACGTCACGTGTCTCAAAAGTGATGCCTAGAAAGTGTTCAGCATCCCGAGAAGGAAACACTCCTTCCTACATTGAGTGCATTATTAACTATTGTCAGTGATTTTGTCAGAGGTCTGGCTTTGTATAATGTGGTAGATAGCTCTGCACAGAGAGAATAGCAGGTTCACAAATTGTCTTACTTTTAAATAGCTGAAACTTTTGTCAGGCTTTAGGATGCTTTACTGATCTGTTTGATATGCGTTCCAGTATATGACTCCGTGCCAGATAAATCAGGCCTGTCGGATGGAGATTGAGACTGATGACCCTGGATGGAAAAATGCTTCACACTGTTACGCTTATAACTTTTCAGAGAGGAAAAACAAATCACCGACTGCTGTGCAGAGTCTCTTTAAATATGACTGATAATTCATGATTAACTCCTGCCCTGAAATAGCCTCAACTCAATGATGTGTTGCTGTATGCATGCATCTATAAAAAAAACACATTAACTAGTATAATATAGAAATGACAGAAGACATCACAGATTCATTCAAAGCCTCTTAACACAGCCCACGTTAGATACAGGTACAACTTTTCAGTAAAAGTCCTTTCTTTATCATCTCCTCACATTCTTTTATCAAGTTACACTACAGACTGAAAAGTTGTGGCAAATTAAAAATACTTACGTGTGTAGGTTGTTCCAGTACCAGCAGTCACTACAGAGAGTGTGCACAGTGGGTGGGTAGTCCGAAGAATGGACTGAAAAATTACATTAAAGCTGTGAAACACAGTGAGCTTTAGCGTGCTCAGCATCCCCGGCAAGTAAAAATGTAACGCAAGGACCTGAGGCAAGAGATTATACAATACATAATCGACAAATACAGCTCGAAATCTATCAGTGAGTGTGCTGTAACCACAAACCACACCGATCCATCTCTTGCTCTGTGCAGAGGTGCATCTGTGCCTCCAAAGACCATGAAGGTATCATAGTGAAGGTGAGGACGTTTCACTCCACACACACCTGATGGATCGCGTTCTTTACAGTCCTGTCGTAACATTTGATCGCGTTCATCGCGTGACCTTGAGCGGGCCGGCCCCCTGTGGCGCTACAGATTCACAGCCCTGCACAAGAGGGGAAGGGGAAGGCACGTGGAGCTACAGAACAACACGGCTCAGGCGGATTCTAATCTCGAACACAACAAATTTGTGTCCGTGTCCTCATTTCTGTTTGTTCGATGCTTTGATTGGACTCCGCGGCGTCGGAGAGACGGTGTCAGACACACAGAAGTGCGTCTCGCCCGCACACAGCTAACGAGCTTCGACGGTCTGAATGTCGCTCGCCGCTGGTGTCCTGGGAGGAGGGCTGCAGTCTGCACAGCTCCGAGTCAAACGTGGAAAAATAATTGTGTAACACTAACTGACTTGTTGTTAGAGTCTGCTCTTTATTCAGCCAGCGCCGTTCAGCACGACGTCTTTATCAGGGAGTCTGTAGTCTGATCCAAACATGCAAATAAGAACAAAAGTAAAAGTAAAAGACTAAATTAAACAAACAATAAATTCATCAAATAAAATGCTGTAAAATACACAAGTCCAATTATAATCCTTAAAATGTGGTTAGCCTGATGGCTCTGTCTCCTTCAGTCAATCTAGTGAGGTTTGAAATGTTTTTCTGAGCTTGAGGACAAATCCTCGGGGTAGTCGCTCCCAACCTTTATAATTTATGAGCCCTTGCAACTGAGCAGTGTTTATTACCAACCGTCCAGCACAGGTTGCACATGAGCTATGAGCTGCAAACAGTTAGCCAAGAGGTCATTTTTCACTCTCCATATCTGAATAATTGTTAAAGGCCTGGAGGGCTAATATAATTTACAAGAAAGGAGCAAAGCCTGAAAATAATGATGATAATGCCGTGTTGTTGTGAAATATTTTTATCTGCTTTACTATCCTATTAATCATCTCACTACCCCTGACATTTAGCTTGATATTACTTGGAGTCCCCACCAACAGCGAGGCAGCCACTGTCTGAGAGTGGTCTATTTACATGTTTGTTTGTTTTTATACAGAATGGGAACCTCAACTGAATTACAATTTGAGTGACATGTTGTTTCTGTCTACACATTTTTGCATTGTTTTACACGTACGTATGTGTAATACGTATTACACATTTCTGTGTTTTGGGTACTTCAGTAAGTCTTCCATCATCGCGATCTAATAATAATAATAATAATAAAACAAACAAAAGCACAAAGTTGTTTGTGTTTCTTGATTATCTGGGAATAAATGATGCCTGAAAGATGAGAAACACTGAGCTTGTACCGGAGCTCGTCCAGTTTGTTCTGCAGCTCCACTGGGTACCTGGAGGTGACCGGGCCTCTCTGGAGCTCGTCTCTGGCCAGCTGCACCCGATGGAGCTGAATTAAATTTAGAGCAAAGTTGGCCTGCTGCAAGCCACTGACTGGAGAACACTCCGCAGGGTCCATCTGGGCTGGTTTCTCCGGCTGAACACTGATGAAGGATGGAATTTAGAGAATACAACGGATGAAAAAAAAAAAAAAAAGAGAGAGAGCAGCACGGCAAAATTGAATGAGGAGTCCAGCAAGTGGCCGCAAACAGAGCAGCTGCCTTCAGCAACATTTATCAGCCAAGTTTAGTGGCAGCCCCCTGAATGATGGCCTCATCAGTGACATGACATGCTGCTTTAACTTGTAGTTACATAAAACACCAGACTGGGTCACTGCAGGGACATCATCAATCAGCTGATGCGCCGGAAGAAGTAGCTGGTGAATTGTCCACATTTAAAGAAATATTTGAACCATATTCTTTGTAAACAGTAACACTAACCTCTGTGCCATGCAGTGGCAAAATGAACTGTCTGTTCCACATGCATCATATGAATTGAAGAAAAGAACATATTTTCAATTGTGTTTTCTAAAACCATTCTCATGTCACGTGCCAACGAGATGCACCATCTCACCCTGCATCTGTCCTTTTTGCACCATAAACCAGGCCACCTGTGGATCAGCCCGACCATGATGTTGCACGTGTTTTACCAAAGCACAGGGCCGAGGTCAAGTAGATAATACATGTTGCATGCTCTGTATTCACTGCAGGCTTCAATGTGCCTGCTGCGTGCATACAGTATCACTGTTTTTTTCAATCCATCTTTTTTTAGAACAAACAGCTATAAAGACGACGATGCAGATATTCAGTGAAAACATGTGAACTGTATTAAAGCCTATCTGACAGGTTAGCTTGGTTTGTTGAATCAAATTCATCGAGAATATTGACAGTCTTCTCAGCTGTTTTGGTGTTTATGTGTCCGATGAAGTCATCATACTGCCCTCTGAGTTAGAAGGGACAGTGTCCAAGCAGAGTTCCTGCTCAACCTGGGGCCTCTGAGGTTCCAGTTGAATCGTCACAAAGATCATATGTTATTTGAAAGCACAAAGCTTCAGGATTCAATCGATGTAAACCATTTTATTCATTCCAATATCGCAGCAACAGCAGCCGCTTACTTTTCTCTGTGCATTTTCTGTCACCTGTGAGGGCAGAGACTGGTTGAATAGATACAGTAGAAAGTCCAAACTCTCTCAAGCGTTTAGTTCCAGGAAGATGTTAGCTCTCAAAGAAATCCATAAAACCTCGATCTCTGGAGTTCTTTCCTTTTTTTTTTTTACTTCTGTGCGTGTTTTCTCTGCGGGCACTGCTCTCCAGGAGAAGGAGTGCTGCAGCTGTATCATCGGGTTCTGCTGAGCTCACACCACAATTTGGTGAGTTGTCAAACTATTGTCTCTTTTTTTTCTCTCTCTCTCTTTATCAACAATACCCTGAAATGTGACAGCTGCATGTGGGTGGATCACCGACATACAACGACACACCATTTTGGTCTGTAGATCACCAGAGCAGCCTTATCATTATGTGGTCTGTAATAGCGAGAGAAAGCAAACGTCCCACTACGTTGCAGCAACCTCGAAGATGTTATTGCAGCTTTTTTCATACTTCATTAGCGTGTATTGTAGCTGGATAGTGTCCATGCTGCGTGTGAATTATCACTATTTCAGATATGGGTGGTATTAAAAGGCCAACTCAATTATCCACATTGAACTGAAATGCAAATATTAATTGCGAATGTCTGAAGTTTCTGTCACAGTCGCAGCAAAATTATAATTCCCACACAGATTTTGACAAAAGGAGACTGTGGATGAAAGCTACTTCATAATTTTACTTCATTAACAAGCATGAATGCTTCTCTGTACTACAAATTACTGTATGCTATTAGTGTTCAACTCTGCTTTTTTTCTTCTAATAAACACACCATGTTAGTGTCTATTCTTCTATTATTAATGTTCCGGTGGGCACTTTTCTCTTTGCATTGCTGGTAGACTATTCATTTGTGTATTTAGATTAAGTGTTGATGTTAAGGTGGATATCAATGCCCCTGGGCCTCTAACAATTCAGTTTGTATAAACTCTCGAGTCCTATTAATCACACTGAGACTAGAAAATGTCTCACCACACATGTTAAACATTTGCTCGACTGCAAAGGCAGAGGGTACTTGCTGCTGGATGTTACAGTAAGTAGTCATGCTGTAGATTTTACCAAACCAATCAAAAAGATGCAGCTGTCATTTGCAGTAGACCCAGAAGACTTTACAGGCAGGTGAAGTCCTTTATGTGCCTACTACGTGGCGAAAACCAACCAAAAATGTTGTTGGCAAAAATCGCAACAGGAGGAGAACTTACTTCACCGTCTTTGCAGCTGACAGTATCTCACAGGGTCCAGAGCTCCTGATGCAGCCATATAACACATGCACTTGATGTGAGCTTTCTGCATGAGTTGCACAGCAGTCCGGCACAATCTGTGTTTGTTACTATATTTTTGGTCAGTTTCCACAATGCAATAAAAATTGGAATGGAAAGAGACAAACAGAATGGAAAGGAGAAAAACAAAAAAGACATTTAAAAGGCAAAATATGAATGAATTATATGAATTATACAATCTAGCTGGACAATCTTGAATCTGAGAATAACAGAATACTAAAAAAGGACTATCTCTACAAATGGTGGAGGAATTTACCCTCACTGAACTGAATCCACTGATTCTGGACTGAAAAGCTTGATAACACTGCCCTCTGCTGGACACCTGAGGTACTTACACCACAGTCATGTAAAAACCTTGATCTCTATCGCTAGTTAAGAAAATTCTGCCTCAGTGTGCTTTCCAAATTGTCCAAAATACAAAAAGACATCCACTGTTAAAAACAGAGATGACATGCTTCTAATGATTCAAATGAAAAATAGCATCTACTACTGCCACTGCTGCTAAGTAATAATGGTGATAATATTAAGTTTGCACATTGTAGCTTTAAGTGTAGGTCACTTTAGGGTGGTTGAACTAATGTCTGTAATCTCAGTTTGCTGAGGCCAAGTGTTTTAAGTCCTGTCCTTGGGAAAATAATGATTACGGGTCAGTGGCACTACAGTGTCATTAAATCCTTAGAGAGGATCATTTCCACTTTATTGCATCTTGTTTCGAAGCACAGAGGAAGTTTTGTTTCCTTTGCTCGATTGCCTTTTTATTGATTTCAGTTCTGCTTGTAACATTAACCCACACATTTTGCTTAAAAGCCCATCCACAGGGTGATCAGTCCCTTGCTACTCTTTTTTAGCAAATAGCTCAGCGCCCTCTGATGCAGCAGCACAGGGGCCAACCGAGGATGCATCACTCCACCCTTTGCATTTACTTTGTGTACAAAAGACTCTGTCAGCTCCCAATCCAAACATTTGATTAGATGACAATGCATCACGCACTTACCGGTAACACTGACATTAGCTGCTGTGAAGCTGAGGTCACCAGGTTTGTGGACTGGTGTGATGACCATTATTTGCAACAGGTCCTCTAAGTGACACCACCTGTTTGTCCGTGCACTCTGCAGCAGCTCATGGAAGCACTTAGTGACGTGATGACATCATTGGTCTGTGCCTTCCAAAACAGTTAGGAATCAAAAAGTGAATCAGTTTTATGATGTGAGAACACAACTATTGCTTTAAGGGACGCCTACACCTTAGACTCTATACCCCCACCTGACATTTTCATGTTTGGCAGGACATTATGGTGTTGAACAAGGTTCCAGTGTGTAAGCACAGTAATTAAAAACTTTTGTCCGTCTTTCCTATCCTGTAATTGTAGACAAGAAAAGCAACAATACTTTGACCTTGATGGTATTATACAAAGGGGAACACATGTTTACAATATTAGGCAGACTATACAGTATACATACAATAACATATCAAAATGCATATTAAACATAAGTGGATGTGACAAAATGAAGAAAGCAGACAAAGGAACATCCTCGCAGCACAATGCAAACTTGAGGTTTGTTTTGGTGCGCTCATTTGCATCGCTCTCGTTTTTTTTCACCTCCATCTGTTTGTGATTCTTTCCCCCCCATTTCTCCTGCGCTGCACTCACCTGCCAGAGGACAAGTGCAGGCAAGTGCAGACGAGTGGAGAGAGCTGGTAGAAGCTGGAAGCAGAAAGAGGAGTGAAAAAAAAACCCCACAAAAACAGCCTGAAAGAGGTGCTGTGGGTGGAGGTTAACTGCACTGTAGATGGAAGGATGTGGGAGCTTGAAGCCTATGCAAAAATAGACATAAAGCATGACACACACACACACACACAC
>JBCAUF010000061.1:3910825-3929735 GCA_038406115.1 Haemulon aurolineatum | reverse complement strand
GTATGTAGTCTACAATGGAAAAGTTCCAAAACAAAGCATACTCAAGCCCAAAAAATAATTTTAATCTGAGTTTTGTCTTCCGAACTGCTTTCTCTCAGAAAGCAACAAATAATTATTACTCTTTTGGAAAAACGTATTGCTGTCTCCTCATTGATATGGTAAAGTCAGTTGATGTTCAACAGTGCAAATATTGTACAATTTTCTCTAGTGACACCAACTGCAAAATCTGTAAAGATTAGAGTCTACTGCATTGAATTATTATTTAGTGTGGAACTGAGACATAGCACACAATAGGTTTAAGGTAGACATCAGATAGACTAAACCATAGGTGAAGTTTAAGCACCGTAATGGGGTTTAAAAGACTGTTTTGTTTCAAGACAAGCTTGAACCTGTCTTAAGCCTGAAATCGTAGATAAGATGTAGTCAGAGCTGAAACAGAGCTGTTGGTGTTGTTAAGCCTGAGGCTCAGCACAGATCACCTCTCCTTCTTCTGTCCACCCAGTGTCTCTGCTCAAGAACCTGAAACACGCCAACATCGTCACCCTGCACGACATCATCCACACCGAACGCTGCCTCACTCTGGTGTTCGAGTATCTTGTGAGTACATCGGGGGCTCAGCACGCGGGGGGGTCCAGAACGTGTTGACCTCAATTACACACATGGAACGGTGGTTAGATGCGAGTGTGAATACTGTGGCTGGATGTGTCTTCCAGGACAGCGACCTGAAACAGTATTTGGACAACTGCGGGAATCTCATGAGCATGCATAACGTCAAGGTGAGCCGCCAGCATGAACATGACTCAGCAGCAGCTTCAGGTGTCAAACGCTCGCACGCCAGACAGAGAGAGAGAGAGACAGAACAATAGAGACATCTGTGCAAAGACATAAAACAAACCAGTATCATATGAGGGGAATCATTCTGATTCACACAATTTAGATTTTTAATTGAGTTTTTATTTCAAACCACGACACACACTTACACACACTTACACACACAGCTTCAGTGTTAGCAGCTGTTGTTGTCTGTTCTCAAGCCAAAAAGCAAACAATCGAGCAGAATTAGTTTTGGTAGCCATCCAGACCTGGAATTGAAACAATTAAATGAATTTTCATTCTCAAAATAGAGGAGTCACTCAGAGTCTCAGCACAAATCATACAGAATCATAAAAGGAAGTAGCAGTTTGTGGCTCTTGTGTATTTTTATTACATTTGAGTCGTACACATAAGCATCTCATCAAAAAGGGGGCCCTTTTAAAAACCCAAAAGGTTGTATAACAGTGCTGCTTTTAATACACAGAAAAACAAAATATTCTGTGTGCTCCATCTGTATTATCTGTCCAAGTCACACATTTCCTTGAGTTTCTTTTTAAAACATAGCCAAAATACTATTATGATAAATATGTTGGATCAAATCAACACGTTCAAATAAAAGTGATGATAACATCTTCACTTTTGGTTGATGCTGTACAAACTGAGCGAGGACATGTGCCATGTCTGGCTGCCACCTCTGTTTGAATTGGGAAAAAGAGTCACAGCTTGTGAAGTGGGTTTGAAATCTTTCTCACAGTGCTGCAGACAGACTTTTTATTTCCATCCACATGATTAGAGGAGTTTTTGAGGATTCTGAAAATACCTTCAGAACAGCAGTAAGTGTGAAATGACCATATGTGATTTTTATGCAGAAACTGAGATTAAGCGATGTATCATGCATTGCATTCGAGGATTCTTTTTTGATAAGTAACTCCTCTATTTTGAGACTGAATATATTTCATAGTTGAAGTTTGTGGTCTTCAGATGGAGTTTGAGAGTTGAGGGGGGATTTGAATAGGAGGATCCATATTCTGTTCTGCAGTGTTTTAAAATCCACACTCCATTATAACCATTGTATACAGATGTCTCACATTTGATCTTCATGAGCTCCATTTATCTCCTGCAGATCTTCATGTTCCAGCTGCTGCGCGGTCTGTCTTACTGCCACAAGAGGAAAATCCTCCACAGAGACCTGAAGCCTCAGAACCTGCTCATCAATGACAAGGGCGAGCTCAAACTGGCCGACTTTGGTACGTCGAAGTGCACGCTCACATGCAGCGTACGCAGACATCAACAGATGCAAATGTGGTCATGAGGACACATACACTTTGGAATGGAATAGAAATAGCATGTTTCCTGCCACAATCGCTTTCCAATTATATTTTACTGCCACTTGGAGATCTTCTGTCCTGATTACTTTAGCACCCTTACTTCCTGTATCCTAGCAACTGTGCCCCTCTCTCTAAGTTTTCTCAATTTTGTGCTGGAGGTGGGTAGATAAACCCACCACTATTCCCCGGCTACTTTCAACAGTTTTAACTAAAAACAGCATATGAGTTGATTGAGGGACTATTCCACTGTATGAGGCTTATTGCAGCATAGTGTTTCATCATACCACCCCTGTGGAGAAGCAAACCACATCTCATTTCATGGGAATTATGCTACAAAGGCTGTAGCAAAGTGAAAGAGGTGGAAGAGGCCCACCTAAATCAACCCTTACAAAAGCTTCGCCGCTGTAAGGTCTCACATTGTTAAACCCTGACCATGTTGTGCTGTCCAGGTCTTGCGAGGGCTAAGTCCGTCCCCACTAAAACCTACTCCAACGAGGTGGTCACTCTATGGTACCGACCCCCTGACGTGCTGCTGGGTTCTACGGAGTACTCCACACCCATCGACATGTGGTGAGTGCTACAGTATGGATATTTGATTAACAAGAGCGTAACGTGCGCTTTCTTTCTGACACAGTGCCGCAAAGAACATCTGCTCAGTTTGGTAGAGCAGACCTCCTACACTGCAAACTCGCCCAAATGTGACGTGTGAAGAGCATGCTGGAGCAAACACTATGTTGTGTGTTTGTAACCAGCGTTATCTTTTTGTCGAGGCTCAAAACCTGGAGAGAGTAAATGATCTGTGATTAATTTGGTCGTGTAGATTTAAAAATGATTCTATGGTGATACGGCGTAGGTGTTGCCTTTTTCTGGATTTAGCCTTACTCATGCTTTACAGCATATAGTGATGCCATTTTCTGAATTTAACAGACTGTACTAGCTGTTCCATCGTATGACTTTACATATTTTGTTGTTAGATCCACATTACTGATATGTAATGATCAAAAATCTTATTGATCAATATTTTGTTATGGCACCAATAGTCATCTCTACAACTCTGTTTCTGTCCAAGATATTTTGATATTTGATTTCATCTATGTATGTATCATCCAGCCCTAATCTATGGTGTGTTGTTTCGGAGGACGATACATTGAGATATATAAATAGTATATCACAGAGCAGCCTAAAAATAGCCTTTACACTGTGTATCTCTGTCCTGTGTTGCCATGTCTGTAACTTTGACATTTCAGACACAGAATGCATCATAGAATTGTTTATGAGAAAAATGCTGAAAATATTAATTCACAAGAACAAACTCTCACAAGGTTTATAGTGACTTTAATGGAAGAAAACTTCCTTGGTTGGAGAGTATAATATTATAAGTCATCTAAGTTGTTAAGAGGATTGCCTTCCATCCTGTGAGTTTGGATTTTCAAAGCTCTTCCAAAAATGTATTTTATGAGCCACTCAGTGACTAAAGTCCTGTGACCTGTAAAACTGGATCTGAATGGGGCTCATGACCACACAGGGCCCCCAAAACACTAGTGTAAAACACAATTCATGTTTGTCCCATGCAATTATACACACAGTGTGCAACAGTGTGAAATTTAACATCTGCATTGAACCCACCCCTGATGAGCGGTCGTGCCCACTCCGGCTCTAAGCCAGTGCCTCAGTCAAGGACACTGTCAGGAGAATTAACTTAATGTTCTGGGAAACTGGAGCGCCCAGAGGAAACCCACGCAAACACGTGAACATGCAAACTCCACACAGAAAGGGCCCCAGCCAGAAATCCAGGACCTTCTAGCTGTGAGGCGACAGTGCAAACCACTTAGCCGAGGTGCTATTTACTTAGTAAATTAGATGAAAGTCTAACAGTGTGAGGATCGTCCAGGAGTTCCATGAATCATGCATATCTATTAAAATCTCCCAGGTTATTAGCAGAGATATGAATCACTAGACATGCAATGGAGCACAATTCAGCTTTCCTTATGTGCTCTTGCTCATTAGCAGTTTGCCATGGTGAGAAAACCCTCACAGCTCTGGTAAACCACAGAGGATTAAAATGCGGCTCTCTAGCAACACGCCAGTCTTTTATGAGCTCACCTAGTTACATATCCTCTCATCACGCCACAGGACGCCTCTCTAACAGACCATCGGGGATGAAACAAAAGCACACTGTGCCCACTCACACCATACATGTTTGCACTTATGATCAGCCCTCTTTGAAGTGTGCGTGCCGTGTGTGTGTGTGTATGTGTGTACTGAACACGACCTCACCTAGAGTTCTATAATGTCGGAGGACCCTTTGTTGTTTGCTCCTCCTGCCTCCTCCTTCTCCAGGGGCGTGGGCTGTATCCTGTATGAGATGGCAACAGGTCGTCCGCTGTTTCCCGGTGCCACAGTGAAGGAGGAGCTGCATTTAATTTTTAGACTCATGGGTAAGAAAGCGGCGGCACATTATGATTCTACAGACCAGGCTAAAAGTGATGTACGTGACGACCATGCTCCTCTGTTTCGTTGTCTCTCAGGAACCCCAACAGAAGAGACTTGGCCTGGCATCAGCAGCAATGACGAGTTTAGGTCTTACCTCTTTCCTCAGTACAGACCTCAAGCTCTCATCAACCATGTGCCCAGGTAATACCAATGCATGCTACTGTTCAAATGAGCGGTGTCTGAGGCAAAAACACCTGGGCTCGCAGTCCTATGACTCTTTGTACTGGGGCCTTGAGCTAATGCTAACATAACCACAGTGCCACTGTTATCATGCTGATGTTGAGCAGGTATTCTTTGGTCACCATCTTGGTTTAGCTACTTAACATGTTCACAATACCTGATTTAGTTTGGCTGTGAACCAAAGTGTTAAATAAGTCAAAGGTTTGACCTGATAATGGCTAAGTTATTCTAATTTATGAATGTGTGAACCAAATTTAATGACAATCTGTCCAATAGCGTGTTGGCAAAGACGCTTCAGTCTCGACCAAAAATGGTGGAACAGCAGAGTGACACTGGCATCACTAGAGCCATGCTGTTAACATAGCCGAAAATCCCTCCTCAGGCTGTCTGTGAGAACGTAAAAATGAAGAGATATCAGGATGTGTTCTTTTTCCTCTAAATGCTGTGCCTCTACAAGGGTGAATTTCTAATTGAAGATCAGGGCTTTTGCTGAATTATATTGAGGCCATGGCCTTGGTTTGTTACAAAACAACCTCCCTAAAATGAAGCTGAGTATTTGTCCCAAACAAAAGCTCAGGCTTAATGCAAAAATACATTTGGAGATTAAGGTTAATAGGACTAAAGAAATGATTATTTGTTCCAAACAGGGTTTCATAACAGGGCTGTTGAAATTGACAGCCAGCTTGTTGAAACCAGCAAAGTGTCAAGTGTATCTTCAAAAAAAAGATCATCTTGGGATACTCAATAGCTTCCAAGGTAGTCAGCCAGTGTTTGAAATAGTATACAGATCTGTGATGGAGAGCATTTCAAGATTTGACATAATGGTTTGGTAACCTGCACTGAAACCTAATGCAGTTGACATAATTATTTAGAAACTCACCTGAGATACAATAATGATCAGCCTGACAGATGGTTGTCATTCTTCATATTTACTTAATGCACATACTTGCTGCTTCCTCAATACAAACAGATCTTTGCCTTTGCCTCCATCAGGTTGGACACAGAGGGGATCGACCTGCAGTCTGCTCTGCTGCAGGTACGAGACAAAGCCACATGACCTTTGCTCAGTTGGATGTGAGACAGAACTGAACTGTGATTTCAGAGACGTCTAATCAGCAGCTTTTGCCGTCTGATTGCAGTACGACACCAGGAGCAGGATCTCGTCCGAAGCGTCCCTACGACACCCCTACTTCCTGAGTCTTGGGGATAATATACATAATTTGGCAGACAGTAAGACACACACACACACACACGTGCACACGCGCACACACACTCGTACACTGTGAACACACTTTTAAAGCTTGTTGGGTGAATTTGAGTTCCACAGCTCTTGGCAACTCTAGCTGTGAACAGCGGGCTTCACCTCTACTTTAAATGTGCTACTTTGCCATCTCAGCCGTGGCCGTTATAAAAATACAACCTAATAAGTGCTTTTTGGTAAATTTTTTGACCAAGAAATTACGCACAAAGGCTGCATTGCTAGCACACACAAAAGGACAGAGCACAAAAGGACAGAGCACTCAGTTCAGGTTAAAAAGCCCTGAGATGTGTGCTGAATTAAAACTGCTGCTTTTATTGTGCAAGGAACAATTTTGTTAAGCTGTGTACTGTATGTGGTTAATTATGTGCCGCATTCTGACTTGTTCATCAAAGGTTCCCATCATTAACACTTTGCTGTCATCCATTAAAAACCTTGCCTCCCTTGCCTGTAGTAGCACTCTGAAAACATGAAGGGAGGCAGAGGGAAACACAATCTCCCTTTCATGGCTGACAGTTTGACTCTGCAGTAAAAGTAGCAGGTGAAGCTAATTACAACAAAGATGACTCTGTTCCATGTAAGTGTCCCTGTGAGTCCTATTATGAGCTTTCATGCCATTATTACAATTTTTAGTCACACCTGGGCCTTTTCTGCCGTGACAACAGTACTCAGGTCTACAGAAGGCTGACCACATCTGTTGAGTCAATACTGCATGATGTAGGCTACATGAGATATTCAAATAAGTTTGCTTAATAGCTAGGAAGCTAGACAAGCATCAAACAGCTAGCTCTTTTTTGTTTCTATATTCTGTACTGATTTTGTTAAGGCTTAAGAAACCATTTCACCTTTTTAAACCTTCTCTCTCACACTTTCATGAATGTAAGTCTTCTTTAGACATACTCTGCTGTATAGTTTTCTAGTTTTTTTATTTTATGTTAGGCACTAACTGTGGTTACAGGAAAATGTGTAACACAACTGCAGAAGTTGTCAAATTTAAAATTTAAAATTAGTGACTTACAGGCTTGCAGCAAAGACGCACTAAAGCAAACACAGAAGTTAGAGTCCAAAATGTGCAGGTATTGAAGACAGATCTGCAACACTCAGGGGGGCTTAATTCTTCTTAAGCCTAAAACATACAGAACAGCAGAATAATGATGTACACATTACAGAGTACATGTATGAAATCTATTGTCTAATGTCTATAGTTTTGTGATATTAAACTATACATATTGGTCACATTTGTGCATTTGTCTTAGAACATGCTCCAGCTAGAACTTCAGTTTGTCCAATCAAAGGCTTTATTAAAAACCCTATACAAAGCGTTAGTACAGTCATGGTGTCTTTTATGTCATTCTTTCTCCCCTCTTTGTTTTAGCTGCTTCAGTGTTCTCCCTCAGAGAGGTGCAGCTCCAGAAGGACCCAGGCCATCGCAGCTCAGTGTTTCAGCCTTTAGGTAAGCTTCCTGCCACACAGTCTCACAGTGCGGTATGAGTTTGATGCAAGCTTTTGTCAATTTCTTCACACACTGGGCAGCTAAGTTGTTCTGCTCATAGACTATGGTCTAAACATATTGCGAGAATGTGGTAAGACCGGCAAATTAAAAGTTTCAGAGAAAAATGGGAGTCATTAATGAGGTGTACACTCAAACAATGCAAGTTTAGCGAACTGTCTGGTATGAAATAAAATTAAATGCAACTCTTGTTCCTGACCACAACATCTGAAGTGGTGTCTGCAGATATACTAATTAGCAAAGCTCTGCGAGAAGTCAGCATGCTGATTTTGTTTACTCTGAAACAAATAAAAATACCACAGAGTCTCAGGGGAACTGAAGGGAAAATGAAAATAAACAAGGGGTTGTCTATTTTTTTATACAGATTACTGTCATCTTTTTTTCTACTCCGATGAACTCCCTATACTCCCTATTATGTCTCTCATAAATCTCACTATGAATGTATCTTCATCCAGTTATACTCATAGAAAGCTTCAAGGCCTAACTTCATAACACTTAACTTATTCTGGTATGTAGCATTCAACTGATAAAGAGTAGAATAGAATAGAAAAATTATTGAAAGGTAAAAGGCTTCTCTGCAAGTATACTGTATGGTCTGTTAAGTGTGTGTGTTAAGTGTTAAACCTCAAATGATCTGTCATCAGGTCGAGGAAAGAACCGAAGACAAAGCATCTTCTAGAGGTCACAGAGGGGGATTGGAGACACACAGGAACGAGGAGCTGCCTTTCCAGACCACAGGCCAACACAGCTCAGTGCATTCACAAGCATGCTCACCTACGTGCACACGCCTGCATGCACACACAAACTTATGTGCACTCACTCATTTCCATGGCAGCTGACCGTGGGGACGTGCAGGGTTTCTGGAAATAAAAATGTGCTGCACATGACTGAGCTGAGATACACTCCCCCCTCCATACACACACACACGCACATATTACTGATTTGCACACATTTGCACAATCAGCAACATGCTGCCATTACTTAGCTGCACACATCAGACAAGAAAAAATAGGCCCCTGAATGAAACTGCTCTGCTCTGTTAAAGTGTACACACACATGCACATGCTTGTATAAATGCCATTCAGAGCACACCCAGGGCTCTGGCCATCTAAGGTAGCTACCACATCTGGAACCATCATACAGCTGCAGGTGTACAGAAGAAAAGGTTATAATGTGAATGGAGGTTGGTATAGTTTTAAGTAAAGTATAATGAGGTCATTTTGTTTTCAGATTTTGCTAAACGTTTAGCCTATTTGTGTTCAGGTTTCTCTCTACACTAAGTTGTAGCCTGAAGAAACACTCTCTGATTTTGTTACCGCAAAATTTTCAGAAAAACATATGAGCAGAAACCAAAAAGAAGGTTTCTTTTTTTTCATATTTTATTCATTTAGTCAACTGTCTCAGTTTCATGCATTCACGCATCAAAGCATGAAATGATCTGAATGGTGATTCAAAGCCTTCGCAGTACTGCTGGGAGCCAGATTAGGTCATTAGCTCATTCATTTCTTTTATTATTTTGGCCTACAAGTGCTCAAACGTAAACACACTGAATCAGCTTATAAATTGCCCAAAGCTCCCCCAGGTTTCTAAAACTTCCAGATTCACAAGAAGAAAATGGTAATTATGGCTAATGATGGCTAGCTACCTGGATATGCCAGCTAGCCTAATAAGATGGCTTGATTCAAACAAAATCTGATATAGCTGCAATTAAATGACCATGTCCTTGTCAGAGGAGTCACTGAAATGGCAGCTATGGGTGTGTTATGTCTCCTGACAGTCTTGAAGTTGTACATATACAAGCAGTCCGGACACTGAAATAGTAGCAACACACCGTTCATCTGTAGTACCTCTACTCACATGAAACAAACAACGAAGCCACCGTAACACCTGACTCCATCATGAATATAAAACTCCATTGTAGAAATGGATTCATGTTGACAGACTTGCCTTGCTACAGCACCCCCGTGTTTCAACTCAGTGTGGGGGGAGTTTGTTCCATACAGTGTTAACAGCTGACTTTCACTCCAGTTTTTGAAGTTGCCTTAGTAAAATGTGCATGATATTTTTGGCTTGTGAAGAATCTATATTTGATCTTGTGTAGCCAATGTGTTAGGAGGCATTTGCTTTGTGTGTGTGTGTAAACAACTCACTATGAGTATATGTAATTCTTAGTCTCCTATTTGCACAAACCAGAAGTGTCCTCTGAAGCCTGCTCCCTTCCCTTTGTGTCTTACCGTACGTGGTTACAAAATATGACCCCCATATTGTACCAAAACCCCCTAACCTTAAACCAGTAAACTGTGAAAGTGCAACATATAGGTACTTTCTAGTAGCATATTACAGTCAGTAGGACCCACCACTGCCCCTCATATTTTGCACAGCTCTATTGCACCTGTTGCTGTGGTGCAGCTTTTGGCTTTCTAGGACCACAATAGGTAGTGTGTGAACATACATAGAGTATAACTTTAGAAAGAATATGTATCTGCAAAAGTGAAACTTATCTAAAATCTTCCTCATCTACTGTCCTTCACAGTTCCCTTGTGACTGTGACTGAGCCCAGAGGTTATGTTTATGCCCTGGAAGATGAAACGATCTGCAGATACAAAAATGATGGGGGGCTTGTTGCTAAGCTCTAGTTATGCTGAGATCCAGCAGAAAACGAATGAACTGCTGAGGGATCCTCATGCAAGCCAGTGACAAGGGATTGGGGACACAAAAGGTCTGTGAGGAATACAATAGTGGCTACCTACTGACATCATTCTTCCAGGGGTACGGTTGAAAGAAACTGGTTCATAAGTCGTTTCATCTAACCACATCCAAAGGCTGTTTTATGTTCTGGACAGCCACACCTGAAAGTGGCCTGCAGTCATCAGCATAAATGAGATGTGAAAATCAGTCAAATAATAATGGAGGACACTATTTCCTTGAAGACATTCATGGTGTTCCACTTGTTTGTGGGCACACAAAGAATGAAAAAGTAGTTGTGTAAAGAATGTCCACACGCCTGGGCGATCGCTGCATGAATTATTCATACTTCTCAGAGTGTTGGCCTGAGAGGGTTACAAAAATTGTTGAATGCAACAATAACCCTAAAAAGTAAGGCTGTTAAGTGAAAATTGTTCCCGGCATTTAACCTCTGTATTCAGATATTCACGACCTGAAAGTCGTTGGGATCACATGTGGATGGCCATCCCCCTCAGGTCTGGAGTCAGCAGTCTACCCACAGTACATCTCAAGGACAAATGTCACTGCTTTGAATTGTATGGTGATGGGTTGAAAAAGTGAAGTGTCTTCGTGAAGGATGCACTCCCAGGCAGGTGAAGACCCATTAACACCTGAAAGGTCACTACAGATGTGTGTTTCGGCTCTAACATGCACTCCCACTACAGTTTTCTCCAGTCAAAGATTTCACCATCTCTCAGCCCTCTCAATGATAGGACATTTTGGCCCAGCCTTTGAATGTGGCTGTTCAGAACACGTAAGCCTTGAGATGTGGTTGGACAACACTTATTTTCACACTGCTTGATTTCAAGCATGTCTCAGCCATTTCAAACACATCCTGCCTGCAATGGTGATTTCCTTCTTCATATCCTGCAGGATGCACACTGGCAAGACAGCGAGGAGAGAGAGCTTCTCCTGAAATAACCACCTTAGCACTGTCACTGGCTCCCATGGTGCTCTCTACTGGTCTGAATACTTTGTCCACCACTACAGTCAAGTAGTAGTTCTTTCGGAGAACTATGGTAGAACTAGAAAAGGAGTTCACAGCCTATTTTCAATTGGTTTACCGGCACCTAAAAATACATGGTAATTTTGGTGCAAAAGGCCCAATGCATGCCTCTTGCACACAAATCAGCGTGGCTCCTTGTTGATCTGTGGTATCAGCAATGTAATAATTCATTTTCCTACCACCTCCAAATCACACCAGTAATCGGACAATTAAGGCCAGAAACTGAAAAAAACAAGTCCTACTCTAAAGCAGTGACATATACAGCCACTTTAAAGGTTAACTAAGAACCTTTACATCCTGCTTTTGCAGATTTCTTTTTCTACAGCAGTCCTCCTGCTTGCCGCTGTAGATAAGTCCACAGCGCCCCCTGTAGTGTCAGAGAGCAATGACAAGTCTGGGTGACAGTGGGCCTCACACATGTTCAAACACAGTAAATGTTGCGGATAGTGCACACGCAACCAGAGAGGAGGTCACGGTTCGCTGCACGGACCGTGCACAAAGCTTCATGACTCTCATGACTTCCATAGTGCCAAATGCTCCGCATGTGAAATTAGTGGCTCTCGACGTGCAAACGCAAGCAGTTGCATTTGAGTGAACTCGTCCACTGTACTGGATTCACAGAAGTGAGCAGGTCATGAATTAAAAGCCACTGACTGCCATGATAATGATACTGTTCAGGGAGGACAGAGGTAGTGAAGCTAACCAGTAACTGGACAGTTGTTGGTTTGACCCTTTGACCCCCAACGCAGGGTGACTCCAGCATACACATGCAGATTAGAGATGTTAAAGTATGAGTGAAGAGACAAATGCCAGAGAAAGTTAAACAGCCGCTGACAGTTTTTCTACCTCTAAAAGTGATTGAAGCTGATGGAAGAATGATGTTGTGACCATCCAACCCCTCCCCATACCCCTACACACACACACACACACACACACACAAACCCACACACACTTGTTCGCCTGAAAGTTAGTGCAAGAAAAGGTGAATGCAACTGGGAGAGGAGTTCAGGGCAAACCTGCTGGGATATCAGAGGGATGTATCGCTGTGGATGTTACACTTCCAACCTCCCCCCTCCTTCCCCCAGTGGCAGAAGTATTACTGTGTGTTTTAGTTGTGGTAAATGAAGCTATTTTAAATACTGTAATGAAAAAGAAATAATATATATGTATTTTAACAGATGTTTTCATCTCTCTCAGTGAGTTTTATGCTGTTCAAGATATAGAGCACTGTATTTAAAATAAAATAAAGAAAAAAACACCTGCAGATGATGTCTAAATGTTTTATAAAAGATAAGTTTAGATTTTGTATAAGATGTGATATTTTGTGTGATTTGTCTACACTGTTATAAAATGAGAATTTGAATGTACTGTGACTGCCAATAGGCATAAAATTGATTGAATAATTGATTAATTAATGAATAAATAAACTATTGAAATTCTGGAACACACCCACTTGCTCAGTGTCTGTCTTTTTTGGCCACTTAAATGGTTCATTGTATCACTGATATGATGTAGTTCTTGTTGATACAAAGGACGAGGTGCAATAACACAGGTGAACTGAGGATGGTGCTATAGATCTACTGTCACAGGCTGCCAAGTTAGAGTTAGTTAAATTGATGTACAGTTGGTGATAGAGGCAGCAACATATAGAGCAGCACTTGGAGTTATAACATCTTATTGTGTAAGAAGACAGTGACAAATTTCTATTTTCAAACAAGCATTTAAGGCTTAGAGTAATGACATCATTGCATTGACAAACTGTGGATTGATAAATCTCTCTTCAGTAACTGAGCCAACCAATTTTTTCTAGTTATTATAGATTATAATATTATTATTTATGTACAATAATATTCATCTTTTACTGTTGCAGTACATGGGTATCTGCATTCGTGTTGATGGTTTGTTTTGTTGTTTTGATTGTTCACATTTCATGATTTTCTTTTTATAGCCATGACTTTGGGAGACACTTTGTCTTCGTGAATAAATATTGCAGATTTTATCCTTTATCACATACAGTATATTCATTTCACTTTCTCTTATTTACTGGGGTAAGACATAACTCTGTAGTCTTTGTGTTTCACAGCACTCAGAGGTAATGAGATGTCTGTATTACTGTCGCAAAGGGAATTCATGTCAAAACATCCGAAAAAGGAATTCAGAGGATTCTTCCGAGAAAGTCAATTACTGGGACTACGTAATTACCAAGAATACAATATATATGAATATAAGAAGAAAAAAAATTATATATATGTATATATATATATATATATATATACACACACACACACAACTTTTGCATAAGAGTGTATGAATACATTTTTTTTTACAATACAACAATGGTGGAGGGGAAATAATCATGGCCATTTACAGTGGTGGACAGTAACAAAGATCCTGCTACAACATTTTATGACCATGTACCTGACAATAAAATAATACAACACTGACACTGACAGGCTGTCACACGCACCTATAAAGATTTACAAATCTTCCTTCAGTATCACTTAAAATGTATACACGTATATATTTCACTTGTTATACATATAAGAAATACAACAATAATACGCTCTATTCAAATGTAAAATGATTTTATCCCAACTGGTGTGTGGCTCTTTTTCATAGAAAATCTATGTACGCTCATTTAAATCACTGACAATGTTAAATATTTATAAATACTTTTATGGTTGAGACACTCTCACAAAGATGACTTGCTGTGTGAGAGCCCCACATCAGCACTTTCAATTGGTTTTCTCTGCTTGTCTCTGTACAATGTACAAATAAAGTTATGTTCCCACACTTCATCTAAACTCCAGAGGATGATGATACACTTCTGTTCTTCGGAGTATTTGTGCTGCGTTGAATTCCTACTTTTATTTAAATGACCTGAGTAGTTCCTCTAGTGAAAAACTTATCTGAAAACAGTCATAAAGTGGGCTGTACCCTCAGATAGCGAGCCAATCAGCGTCGTGTCCGCCAACAGGACGACAGGCGCTCGACTGGAAAGTTAAGTTTGCAGGCTGAGTGACTCACGAAGCTGTGTTTACTTTGTCCGTTAGCAGTTCGGTAGTTTGGTGTGCCACATAATCAGCCCTCTGTGTAAATGACCCGCTCAGGGGTCAGTCAGATCTCCTCTGCAGGACCGACATGAAGCTGCTGGACGAGCGGGTCTGGTCGCTGTTCAAGCGCCACTGGCCGCAGACTCTCACGTACTGGAGTGTTTTCTTTAGCTTCGGCCTGTGCATCGCGTTCCTGGGACCCACCATCCTGGACCTGAGGTGTCAGACCCAGTCCACACTGCAGCAGATCACCTGGGTCTTCTTCTCCCAGCAGTTCTTCCTGCTGGTGGGCAGCAGCCTGGGAGGGCTCTGCAAGAAAACGTGAGTACAATACTTGACCATAGTGAGCACCAAGAGTGGTGTTATATGCACTGAGTTATGAACATTGCATGCAGACTGTAAACACTTACATGACATTGATCTTATCATATCTACAATTAGTGTAGTATTATTACGAAGACTAATTATGTCTGTGGTGCTCACATAATTAGCCCACTTAAATAATTATAGGCCTGTTTTGTTTTCCTGCAGACCCCAGGCCCCTTTGAACAGCTCAGAAGTGACACTGATACTTAATGACTCTTTAATTTTATACTGATGACATATTCAAGAGGTCCACGCCATGAAATTAGGCAATATACACATTTTTTACGTTATTCCCAAATACGTCTATTAACTCCTTTTGTTCATTTTACACATACAGCAGTTGTCTGTGAGACCCAAGACAGTAAGGAAGTAAAGCCATCTAAACAGAGTGAACAGTATAAGTTAATCTTATATTCTTGAAAATGGCCATATTTCTATATATCTCCAAGTCAAAGAAATATCCCTATTCATATTGGCTGTGTTGTTAAGCAGCCAGAGCATGAAGCTCACTTGTGTTCAACCTCTATAAAGCCCGGGGCGTAGCAGTATTTGAGAACTGTAGAGCTATTTTAAACAGTCAAATAAACTCAAACACAGGGTGTTTAGTACTGCTCATCAGAATTACATGCATGGTTGTGTTATTTAAACCATAGAGAAATGACATTTAAGAAAATCTAATTGAACTGTTAAATAAGTAAAGGAATAACTAATATGATGATTAGATGTGTGGATTTAAGGTATTTCAGTGAGCACAGTGAGACACTCATCTTCCACAATGAGACTGTGTTCTAAATTTGACTGTCAAATCTGGAACAGACGGTTGTTTCTGGTCTGTGCTTTACCTCACACACTGACCACCACACTAACTGTGAACTGATGAGTACATGTGAGTGTGAGTGTGTGAAATGCATAGAGTCTAGTTTATAAAATATCGCTCCTGTATCACACATAGACACACATATTGATCTAATAATGACAATGATAACATGCCTATGTTAAGCACGGACCCATTTTTAGTCCAGCATGTGCTAACTTTAATATAGCAATAAACACAAAGTTTAGCTGAGACTGATCATGAGAGTGTTGCTGGCTTCGTATTTGGATTACTTGATGATATGTCAGACAATCAGTACAGTTATTACAATTGTAACTATGTAATTCAACAAAACGTTGTAGAGACATCTTGCTTAAAAACAGAACCCTCATGGTGGTGGAAGGAGAAAAGTCAGAAAATCACCAAACTCAGCAGGATCCACCATCAGGGGAGCATAAATGTCTGTAGAAAATCTCATATCATAGAACAGTTGTTGAGATGTTTCAGTCTGGACCGACCGACTGCTAGCATGACTGACCCTACCCTTGCACATTTCTATGACTTGAAGACTGTGGCGGCTGTGTGCATACACACACAGACTAGTCACTCTCTCTATCTCTCTGTCATTTATTAAGTCATTTCCCTAGCTGGCTGAGTGAGTGTGGACCTCAGAGTCATGTGGTATTGTTGCCGTCTCTCATACATTGGGAAGCTTTGTACTGCTGGACTGAGTCCTCCAGACTAACATCTTACTCTGCTTTAAAAGTGTCTGTGTCACAATGGTTTTGATATTACTGTGCTATAAACTCTTGGCTTTAAGTGCTTCATAACAGATTCAAGTGACAGTACGTGGGAATAGATCTTTGAGGTGGAGATTCTCTTTTAAACTGTGAAAGTTCAGAACAATTGACTCACTTCATCATCCAACCATTCATTTCTCCCCTCTGATGGTTTACTTCCATTACCCAATTTCCCTAATGTTTTGGTGTTGCTGCGTCACAGGGACAGGGCGAAATGGCCTCTTAACAAAAAGTTATCTAGGACAAGGTTAAAGAGAGAGTGGAAATTTGGCAGGAAAAGAGGAGAATACAAGGTGAAGATAGTGTTGAGGGTGTCGCTGCTGTAGGGCTGTGATAAACCTACTGGGTAAACAGAAACTAGTGGAGCAGCAGACCATCAAGGTGACTTTACTGATACAACAAGAAGCAGGAAATACCCTGACTAAACTGGCTTGAGTTACAAAACAAACTGCTTTGAATCTACACCTCTTAAGGAGAGACTCATGCGTTATCGGGTCGTAAATAGTCTGACTACAGTCCATAATATGTTGTCTTCTCCTTGTCCAGACTCCTGTCCTCCCTTTTAGCCCTCTTCTCCTGCACTCTCATCATCTCACTCGTGTTCGCCATCATACCGCTATGTCACGATGTTGTGCTGTTGTCCGTCGCCATGGCGATCGCTGGCAAAGCCATGGGGGTGATCGACACCATCGCCAACCTGCAGCTGGTGAATCTGTTCCAGAAGGACTCCGCCATCTTCCTGCAGGTCAGAGAGGAGGGGAAGCGGAGGCAGCGATGGAGGTCACTGTAGATGTGCAAGGAGGCCGATAATTGGGTTAATTTATTGATCAAAAGGAGAGAAACTATACAGTTAAAGCTGCACTCATTAATAGTCTCATTTGAATAATAGGTCAGATGAATACGTGTAATGGCCTTGTTGCTTTGTTGCAACTGCCCTTTTTGGTTTAGTCTCAGAGCTCATCAGGAGACCAAAACAGAGCCAAAAACAGTGTCAATATTCAACTTGCGTTCATCAAGTAACCAGAAACTGGACTCCAAGTTAATGCTTATTTGTCTCTGCTCCATGCGTGAACAGGTCATAGTTTGCTAACATGTAATATTAACTTTATTATATAAATAAATAAATATTATTCTAAATGTTATATGTGGTGTGGTTGTGAACTTCTACCTGCAAGTGCCAAAAAACCCCCAACCAAACCAAACAAAAAGGCAGTTTTTAACCTTTTTACAGAAGCAAAATATGAGAAGCTTCATCAAGGTTCTAAAAATGGAAAATCACTTCATTGTTTTAATTTTTTTAATTTATGAAATCAGCAACTATTGTGCAGCTACTATCTTTCATCTCACAATTTCCTACTCTGCCAGTTATCAAGATTTTTGGGAGTATTTTACCTTTACTGGACAGTAGAGATAAAGACAGGAAATGAGGGACAAGAGAGCAGGTTATGACAAGCAACAAAGGTCTCTGTCCAGAATCAAACCAGGGATGCTGGTGTTTTATGGTATGTGTCTTAACATTAGGCAACAGATATATCATCTGAGGGTGATTTAAGTTCATGTCTCGCCCTAGGCCTTGCATTTCTTCATAGGCCTGGGAGCACTGGTCAGTCCCCTGGTGGCTGATCCTTTCCTGGCAGAGGACAGCTGTGTCCTCGGTGCCAACTGGACGGCCAACTCATCCTCTCCCTCGGACCTGGAGCACCTCCGTAGCACCATGGCCGGGAAGGGAGCAGTCCCAAACAACCTCTCCCAGTATCCTCTGCACACTGAGGGTGTAGTCATCACCAGGGTCTCATATGCTTTCTGGATCATGGCTCTTATCAATGTGAGTTCATGCCAGTATTAAATATGTCCTGTGATTGATGACACAGCTATGTGTGCATGCTAGTACAAGTGATCTATTTAATATATTGGCTCAAATATATATTACTTGTGAATGAGTTAACGGGAGGGACTCCTGCAGCTGGGAGTTGGCAGGCTAGATGTGCAACCAGGCATAGCCATTATTTGACTAAGAGTTTGGATAAATAATAGTGCAGTATCTTGACATAAAGCCACAAGTCTCTTCTACTGAGCAACACTAATGGTATAAAACAGGGTACTCCTGTAGCTGACAGTGCTGTCCGGTGATTCTCAGTCCAAGAGCAGCAAACATCCAAGGGATAAAAAGGGGCAGGAACACAATGATTCACAGCCTTTAACTGTGCAAACAGATTAGTGTTTCAACACTGCTGCTGAAATCAGGTGCACACTTGTCAAAGCATCATATTGAACAGGATTTCAAATCTATTAGATAATGGATCCAAGATTAGGATTTAAGAATAGTAATTTTTCAAGTACTACACCCCATGCACTATCATCACATCATCTTAAGTTTCAAAGATGGAAGTAAAGAAGATACGGGTGCTGCATCCATCAAGTGTAACAAATGAGATGGAAAATGAGAAACTCACTGTGATCCACTGAGTGAATTCCATTTTTCTCTTGCTTTGCTTTTATGATTATCTATTAGTAGGCTACCGCGCCAAAGTACGGTAGTTGATATTAAAGTCCTTCGCCGTACTC
>JBCAUF010000061.1:3860832-3872444 GCA_038406115.1 Haemulon aurolineatum | reverse complement strand
TATGACTTTTGCTTGCATTTTAATCATTACCGTCAGTGCAAGTGTCTCTGGCATTTTCTGGTAGTCTGAGCATCTTTCCTGCAGTCTCTGCATGTTTTTCAGCGTGACATCCTATATTGAGCTATAAGGCCATGAACACTTGTGTTATACTCACAGGTGTTATCACTTACGCTGATTAGACCATCAGCTTTCTGTGTGGGCATGTAGAGAAGATGTGTGATTGACATGACATCACTTATGTGTTGCACCTGACAGTGGGATACCAGTAAGTACTGTTTTAAGACCTCAGCAGACTCCTAGTTTTACTGCACCCAGCCTCAGTCTGAAAAGAGGACTGAGACAGGATGATGAGAACTAAATAGTACACAATATATAATGAGAAATGTACAGCATCAGCTATTTATCAGAAGTGAATTTATGGCCGGTAATATCAGCTCTGTTTATAGGCCATAATTTTAGTTCAATTCTTTTCAGAGGAAGACAACACGGTTGCAATTTGTAATATATCTTAAGAGGGGTTTCAAGAGAAGTTTTAACACAACAAATCTTATAGACAGAGCTATGGATTATTAGCCTAAATCATCAATTTTTGCCTTTCTTACACTCAGGTTTGCAGAAACTACAGGTTACAAACTTCTTTATAAAATTAAAAAATGTGAAATTATCGGTTATCTTATCGATATTGACCATTAGAAGGTAAATATTAGTAGCACTGATTGTAGGCGCTATTTGTAAAGTTAGTTTTGTTTTTTGGCATTAGTTGTAAATTTAATTTGCTAATTAAGCGTAACTTTAATTGATTAACTTTAGTGCTTTATTTGGATTAGATTTTTTGCTAATATTCTTTGTTAGTTATTTGGTTAGTATTTTTAGATTTCATAGTTAGTATTTTTATTTATTTTTTGGTAATTGGGTCACACTGAGCACGTGAGGTTATTTATGTAGGTAGGCACCAGGAGTTCAAGCATGCACCTGGGTGGGCCTATGGTTTTTTACCAGTGGAAAGGAGGCAGCAGCCATGCTTTTCTTTGTTCTTTTGTTTGTTTTATTATTTTGAAATAAATCAACAAAAAGCAAGGATTCAGTTTGGACATTGATCTTCTTTTTCCTGCGTTAAATCACAGATCACATCCCCCATGGTGCATCAGTGGCCTTTTGGTTTAGTTTAAAGTTGTTTTTTTTTGTTTGTTTTATGGACGAATGGCCACCACACTGATTTTACAAATACCTTTCGCAAAATCAATACTATCTTATCCTTTAAAATCAGTCACAGCCCAACTCCATCTACACCTGACTAACACCAGCATGGGTAACTGGTGCACCCTACTGGAGCATCTCAAGCAAGTCAACAATCGTCCCCGCTTGGGGGTGCACCTCTTGAAGGGTCTGCGTGGATATTATAGAAGCATCAAACGCTACATAGCTATCAAGTGTTTCATAGATAGCGGGGTCGGTCTTTGTTTTCAGAACAACTTCAGTGCTCCTTGTCCTGCTGTCTCTCTGCATCCTGAGTCTGACAGCCTGCGGTGTGTGAGGGATGAAAGGGGAGGAAATTTACCTCCCATGAAGCCTCGGTGGTGTTTAGGTCTAGTGGTTGTTGAGGCCACAAACAAAGAGTCTGAAAATATCCTGATTTTCCTGAAACACCACTTACAACATAAATATCATACCTGATCTACCTAGCCACCACTCAGCTTTACAACTGATCCAGGGTCTGTAAATGTAATGTTTGAAAGAGCCCTGGGCCTTGATTACCCATAAGAGTTCAACAACCTTCGACCTCTGGCTCTGACATCAATAGTGATGAAGACTTTCGAGCAATTAGTAAAACAATTCTTGACAGATAAGGTTCAGGAATGCGACCAATGCAAATTGCATATCAGGTAAATAGAAGGTTACTAGGATGCTGCTAGTGCCTTGCATGATTATCTGTATCTCGAGTCGATCATGGGCCAGTGGTGGAAAGCAGAGTGGTGTGACAACAACTTCATTACGCTGAATGTTTATAAAACTAAAGACGAGGCCATCAACTTCAGGAAAGCCTTCTGTTAAACCCTCCCAAATATGATTACAGGCTCACCTGTAGAGATGGTTGAGTCGCTAAAGGACTTGGGAACAATAATTGATAAGAACTTGAACTATGGCCTCGATGCATCAGCAATATGTAGACTGTGCGCAGACTGAATACTTGAGTCCATTTTAACCTTCAGTTTGATTTTTTTGGTATGGGAACCTTACAGAGCAAAACAAAATTGATTGTCTAACATAGTTACAATAGCCAGCAAAATAAGTGGACCACAGCAACCTTCTCTAGCAGATATTTATGAGAGGCAAGTTTTGTGAAAGGCACAATCCATCTTGGACAGCTCTGACCACCCACTCTTGGAGGAATTTGTTCTTCTCCCTTCTGGGCGGCAATATAGGTCTCCCGAGGGTAAAATGCAACAGGTTTAGATTTTCCTTTGCTCCAAGTGCAACAAACTTGCTCAATCTGCACTAAATCATCATGACACTGCTCTGCAGCACTTTTGAACTTCAACATGGCTTCACATCTTCAATGAAAAGATACATCCGTTTATCTTTTTATTCAGTTGTTCTTTGCTGTGTGATCAATGTCCTGTTGGCTTGTGCAAATCAAATTTACCCTGAGGAACAATAAAGATCTCAGAATTATTTGCCAGCTCATTTTGCATGACAACAGCCCTGTTGTCTTTGTAATACGAAAATATGTTGCCTCATACCCAGTGCTACTAATAGGCATAGAGCTTTCTCAGTGCTTGTGTTTGGAGGAACAGACACTGCACCAAGCTTGTGGGCCTGAAGTTGAAGTTTACAATGATGATTTATGATTTTCATATTGTTTTTCACCTGCTGAAATAACTTATACTAGTCCTGCGTGTCATTGGGAATTTTACAGACTGATGCCAATACAATAATCACATTTTGGTACCAATACCAGTAAACAATAAACATTACTCACTAATCCAAACCTGCAACTCCTGAGGGAAATATCTTTCTGTTCTCGCTGCTAAATGATCCGCTATGTTCACTAGCAAGTCACTAACTGTGTCTGAGTGTGTGTAGTTCACAGCGGGTTTTTAGAGGCGTTGCTCTGAGAACAGCTGCCTGCTGAGGCCAAAAACGACACCATGAGAGCGGTGAGAGTGAACCAAAACAGCAAACTTGTGGTCAGACAATGAGCTGAAACTAACTCTTCGGCTTTGTGGGACCAAGGAGAGCTGCTCAGTCTGGGGATTCTTCTTTCACCGTGTCACATTGTCATTTGATATTAATATTATGAAACCAGAATAGATAAGAATTAGCAGGATTATCATCTAAACAAGGAAATATCCACTTAAAGAATACATAAACAAGCCTAATTGTCTGGCCATTTATTCAATGCCAACTTTCAGTAGTTAATAGTTTACAATAGTCAATGCAATGAGACACATTTTGCTCAATACCAGATACATACTAAAATTTGATTATCAGTCCTTGAGATCAGTATCACCTGACATCAGAGCACTGGAGTCAGGTGATACTGATACTGAGGTGATACAGGTGAGCACAAGGAAGCAAAACAACCAGATATCACATAAAAATCTAGATTTGAGTAAACCTCCAAGCCGTTCCACAGAAGAAACTCGGGCCTCATGCGATGAGACTCATTCAACCTTGGGCTGAACAAACAAGGTATCAAGTATTGTATAAACATTCACACATACATTGTCATATTGAGCAGAGAATAATATAGCAACTAACTACGAGACAGTGTAGACCTGTCTTGTGGCAAGAAACTGGTTAGTGCTGGTGGTAAGCTGGGATCACGGTAGCACTCTAAAGATATTGCACCCAGTGTATGCCAGCTGAATGCACCATACACAATTACGCCCCCCCCCCCCAGCATGTGCATTTGACAAATAGGTAAACTATCTGTGGTAATCAGCTGACATGACCCTATTCAGACAAGACTTTGGTGCAGTGGTGGCTGTCATAGATCTGTGCTCCGATGTTAACTGTCACAATGTGACTTCAATATTATGCGTTGTGGCCAGACCCAACATCATCATCTATGAAGGGCTGCCTCCCATGTGGCAGATGTGCCGATTAGGTGTGTTGTGGTCCAGTTGCTGAACATATTAGAGATGGAAAAGCACTGTGAATCCACTTGTCTTATTATGATGTGAAAGCTGGACCCTCTGTCATCACTTTTGCGTATTATAAACAGACTTACATTGCCACTCTTGTTATTCCAAAATAGCAAGACAACTGGACCTGAACGGAGCATTGCTTTCGCTTTCACGTTGTGCAACATTCCTGCTTGATTTGACATGCAGGGGAATGTTTGGTGAGCAGAGCGCACACACACTTTAAATCACCAACATTGCAGCCAGTCATGTTCATTTAACTGTGGGAAGCCAATAGCGCCATCATGATTAATATTTGATTAACTGAGCAGCACTTCAGGCAAAGCAAGTGTGGAAATGAAGCTGCAAACAAAAGTGTATCCAGGGAAACACACAAATGTCAGCGAATGCCCACTTTTTCTGTGAGAGCTGGATTTATATCCAAGTCTTTGTCTTTGTTTGTAAGATCTCTCTGCTCCTGCAATTCACATCTAAACTATTGAAGTTTTCTCATACCCCTTTAAAGACCCACTGCTATGTGGCATTCATCCTAATAATTACTTTTCACGCGGTATTTTTGCCATTTTGTCCATGTTGCAGGCTGAATGTGACTTGTGCTCTCCCTATCAGTATCTGTCAACAAGTGAGTGTCCGCGCGCATGTGTGTGTGTGTGTGCGCGCGCGAGTGCGTGTGCATGTCCATGTAAGCTTCTTATGGGGACGAGTAAATCTGCCCTGACTCATCCAGACCTGCTGGGTTGGAGACACACCCCCCACCCCCCCTCCCACCACAACACACACAATCTGTCCCAAACTGTCATGCTAGAGCCGGTGGTATCGAGGCAAAAAAAAATAAATAGGGCAGTGTAAAAGCTGCTGCCGGGGGAAAAAGATTACCGATGAACGTTATATAAGGTGTGACTTTAGGGCAGCAGACGTTATCTGTGCACGGAGCGCTGATATAACGTCAGCCCGGTCATGTAACACGGTTATTCTCCACCGGAGCGACTGGTTTGAAGTGAAGCACAGCCAGGCTCCCACACAGTGCATGATATAAAGACCACTTGTTGATGAATAACGTTACTTTCGCTCCCGCCAGAACAGGTTGCCGCGGACCTCCAGACAGTTTAACATGTGACCGCCAAGCTGAAACGCCGCCGCCGTGTTCAGCCCGTGCGTGAACAGTTGACGGGGTGCAAACAAATCAAAGCGTTAACGTTAGTTGTTGCTAACTGTGAGTTAGCCGTCAGTTAGCTTCACGTTAGCTCGCCCGCTAACATTACCTCGCTCGCGGAGCCCGCTGAATTTCCGAGTCGTCGAGCCGCGTCGAAATGTTCCCAAAACATCGCTGGAAAGCTTTCTACCGTGCCATAGCTCATGAGACAAGTTTCAACCGGAGTGTCGAGGAAATACCTCAACATAAAATACAATAAACTGCCTTTGCCTCGCACTGACGATATATCCTTTGAACTGAAAAAATGTTGCGTTCAAGGTTCCTCGTACATCTTAACTTCGAGAACTGTCGCGCCTCTGACTCACTGCTCTGAGTGCGTCTGCACTGAGACAGGTCAGGACGGCGTGTGTTTACAGCTGTTTTCCAAGGTAAACATTGTGCAGCAGTTTATTTTCATTTGAGGTACGAAGGTGGATAAACCCCCTTTTTGCGATACATATTGCTTGTTATCACAAAATCTGAAAACAACGGTGACCACTCAGAGAAACTGAGATTTTTACAGATGATAAATGTTATTATTATGCATAACCGCCACTCGTTGGCACTGCTTGTGCGTTCGTTTTGCTTAAACGTCACACCTCCTGTCAAAGAAAATGACCACCTGTTTGCGCGCTGTGTGCGCCAGTAAAATTTCCGATGCTTCCGAGAGAACGAGAATGTGTCATTAAACTCACGCTGAGATCACTTCCTCTTTTGTTTCTGTGGTTGTTATGTTTATTATTTTGTTGTTGCCTCAACACACAGCCACAAATACTCCCCTAACCCATAACAGCAGTGTGTGGTGTCTCTAACTCTTCATTTCACCAGCGTGTTCTCTTGGTTTACAGCGTGTTGCTAATTATAATTCATCAAAACAACGATTTAAGCGCGTCTCTTTTCTTCAAAAGCAATTGAGCGATTGCTCTTACACAAGGTAATAAAAAATGAATAGATGCACTTGCAATGCAATTTGATTTGGTGCCAATAAAGGAGAGAAGCAGAGCCAGTGTGGGGAAATGTAGACTTGTTGGCACCTGTTTAGACCTAATAACATTTTGAAAAAATAATGAATGCAAAGAGGTGTGTGGGGTAAGAAACCTGAATCCTGGTCTGTGGGATCACAATGTCTATCACAAGATCACAAGATCACTTGTCTATTACACACAGGGCTACTACACATATAAAGTAAATCCATTTCATTGTCGTGCAAAAACTTTAAAGGACTAGTGCTAGAGATTTAGGGAGATTTGTTGTATGTCTGAGATAGAATCTGGCATAATACTTAGTAGGGATCAGAGGTTGCGCTAGACTTTTTCATTTAGTTTAATTTTGACTGACAGGGTCATCAAAATCCCGTCATAACCTATTTTTACCCGTCACTTTATTTTTTTTCAAATGATAATAATGACATATTCAATTTCATTTATTTTCATTCACTTTTTATTAACATTCAGTCCAAACAAGCTGAACAGAGAATCGACACGTACATTTCTTGCGTGTATAGCAGCAGCTGCCGTGATGCACCCGGTGGGCCAGATTGGTGATACGCTGCGCTGACAGTGAGATTATCATAGACTGGTCCATGAATTCCTCACAGATACAAAGGACATATTTCAGACTGACTGTGGAGCAGATTCCTCACACGCTCCTGCGTTTTTTTTCCTGCAACACCTGTGGCCTCCACTGCTGCAGCCTAAAGTCAGTGCCCCCATTCAAATGAATGAATCCGTCCTAACTCAATAACTCACAAACTCATTCACGTTTAGCGGGCTGTTTGTCAACAGCCTCTACCATCTGGCGAAAAGGAGAGTAATAGCTGCAGCAGTTTAGACCTGCACACATTAATGTTGCATGCCACAGTGCAGAGACAGACTTAATCATAATCTCTGCATTTTTTCAGTAACACCTGTACCCACTCCAGGCAATTAGTATTACGACTGTGGCTATTTTATTTTACAAGTTACAATCTCTGGAATACAGCAAGTAAGTCACAAGTTATTTAAGACTTTTAACTTTGAAAGCCATGTCACTAACATAACTAGAGGAAGTTTTTAATAGCCTGTCAGTGCCAGACAAATTTACAGATGTCAAATAGTCTGGTACCTCCCAGTTCATTTTTCATTTTTAGGGGACAATATCAATAGGCAGAGACCAAAACCAATCAGAGCGATGAACTGTGTGACTTGGCATTGTGTGAGTTAATATGACAGCAGAACATGCAGCTCAAAGCTCAGCTGTGAGGTGTGAGGCCACTGAATCATAGTTTAGGGAACCTAACTCATCGCTACAAATACTAGCAAGTGAACTGATTTTTTTTTCTTTGCTGAAAACACATTGACTCAGAACATTGTATCAAACCATAGACTTTAAAGTCAATGGATCAAACCCTTATTAGGTGAATGATTGTTATTTCCTCGAGATGGAAATCTGTCTGAACAGGAGGCCAGGCTGCAAATATCTGCAATAGAGAAAATAAAACATGAGCTTGCAGTTTCGTCTGGTGCCCAGATTACGTTTTTACCACTTAATAAAAAAAGTAGGAGATTTCTGCTGATTCTGAGAAACAGGGTCATGAATTCATCTAAACATGGCAACAGTAACACTCTCTTTGCTGGTTTGTCCAGACAAACAACAGAAGAGTTCAGGCTCATTAACATGTAGCAGCAGATTACCCACTCATTGACACACTGCCAAACATATTTTTTACTCCTGTATTCAAATCATTTCATTGGCCTCCAACAACACAGAATCAACTTCAAAATTCCACTATTTGTCTTTCAAGCACTGAATAGTTTGGCTTCTCATGACACCTGCTCACTGTCTTCCTTTCAGGCAATGGAGTTTTCTGAGTTTTGCAACTGTGCTTAGAATAAAAGCTAAATCCGATGAGGCTGCTTTTAGTTTCTTTGATCTAACTGTGGGAAAAAAAACACAGATCTGTCTCAACGGTGCTCACGCTGGTGGTGGCAAATGTTGTTTTCTTGCTGTCTTTGTGTGACCGGGTATTTGCACATACATTTTATTGCAAAACTCTTTAAAACTACTGTCTAATGGAATGTGCTTTATACATCTAACAGTTGCCAATTAGATTAGTTACAAATTAGACTTAAAACCAATAATCAATTGTTTTTCCAGTCTTTGTCTTTACAGTTTTGAATATTAAATCTCTTATACATAGCAGTCCTTGAACAGTAAATAGTACAAAAAACCTTTTGCATTTATACAACAGGATATCCCTCATTGCAGTGCAGAATGTCATTCTTGACATTAAATGATATCTTCTTTTCAGACAGAGCAACAGATACTGCAAGAATGTTTTCAGATTAACCACCAAGTGGCAGCATATCACAGCAGTGACAATGCCACCAACCAGATCCCAGTAAATTTTAGTCTAACTTTCTGTACACAGAGCAAACATATGGCTAATCGCAGTTTACCTATGTTTTGATAACGAAGATCAGATTAAAAAAAGAAAAGAAAAAAGTTTTCAAGTATGCTATATGTTTGTTGACTTCCAAACTATCGAAGACCAAGATAAACAAGACATAAATATAAGCACAGCTTTAAATAACACGTTTAGGCTGTGTTATGGGCACAGCAGAGATTTTTGCAGCCACCCAACCGACCAGTATATCCCTGCATTATATTTCGTTTCCACAGAGTAACGTCACTTAAGGACAGCCAATCAGAGCATAGTATTAGTCCTAATAGGATTCTGACATTCAGCCAAAAAACATTACAACTATTCAGGCCTTAATGTGATGCAGTCAAAGCCCAGAGGGTGATTATTTATAGAGTGGTGCTGCTGGATTGACTCGCTGGCAGAGTGACTCATCACAGCCGAAGGGAGAAATCTACAGTATTTGTATTTCCCCTAATAACATCTTCTGTAGCTTTACAATGGCTCTATATTTAACCTATATGCAGTGCATTTGTCAGAAGCCAGCACTTAACTGTATATTCTCAAGTCTAGACTAGAACTATCTCTTTAGTGTGAACTTGGTGTCAGATGAATGTTTTAATATTCACCTTTCTGGTCTGTGTTTTGTCTTCACAACTCACAGGGGAAATATCTGGCTCTTTCGCTGCTAAAAGCTCCACTGAGCTCACTAGATCATGTTGTCTATTTACTATTTGGTGCTGGGCAAAGAGGGTATGGTGGGTTTAGCAGAGCTTTCTCACTGAAAACAACCTGCTGCAGGTCGATGAGAGCAGCGAGACTGGACTGAACAATGGCTGGCCATAAAAACAAAACAGTGATCTTAAAGATGCTAAAACGCTTTGTAGAGGTTGGAACATAAGCAAAACAGTATAATCAATTGATCTGTTATTAATAAAAAGATTTAATCTCACTGCTTTTCTGATTCTTAGGGGAACTCTGTCTAGTTTTTAGGCCAGAGAGAGGAAGGAAGATGGAAAGGGGATCATATTTTCAAGTCTCAAAATAAGTTTTTCATTAATTGACCAAGGAACAGCCTGAAACTATACATTGTAACTGAATAACAGGGTTTCTCTCTGTTCTGAGGCTTTAGGAGGGAGATGTGCTTGTCACACTGACTGATCAGAGGAAATCTATAGCTTTTTAAAGGCACCACTGTTCCTCTTAAAAGACAGTACTCTGTTGTACAATAACCTCTGCTCACAACTGTTGTAAGCCAGCCTACTCTTATTGCATTACAACCCGTGGGCACGTTTCATTCCTAAAAGGAAACCCCCTTCTCCCCTCTGTCCTCCTGTTCCGGCCCGCTTTCTCTTGAGGCAGCTGCTTCGGCTGCAGTTTACGAATCAAAGCAGCACGACAGGAGTCATATGCTTTATTTCCGACCACATCATCCCAGATTAGCGAGAGCATCACGCCGTGTGAGAGAGCGGAGCACGAAAGGAGGCAACGCAGATTTCTTTTGCTTTGAAGCTGGTCCCGGTTTCCTCTCCGGGTGCTCCCTCCTATCCAAGCACAACTGGAAAGCACCGGCAGCCAGAAATTCCACCCTGATATGCGTGCAGACAGAGCTGCAGCTTCCTCTCTGCTTTCTCAAGTATTGCATGAAGAGATACTGCACCATACTGCAGCAGTCAGATCAGTATTGGAAAGTCATTACAGGATTGAAACCAGCCTGCAGCATTTTTTTTTAATTCAGCGACTCACTGAAGTGGCCTTGATGTGGCTACAGTGCCACCCACACGGTGCTGTAATCCCTGCTGTCGTTCAGTGCTGCAGGAAATCCAGATTGGTGTCATTGCACTGAGACTGTCACTGAGTAAATGAAAGGAGAGGAGGTGGCTAGAGGCACAATGAGAGGAGAGCAGGCCGGTTATTACGTCCACCATGACAGCAAAGCACATTAGTATTTGTATTCTGCTTTATTAAAGCAGGTTAGTGGATAAACTATAAAATGTTGTTGGTGTATTACTGGATGCTGGCTGATGCTTCACAGCAATTAAGAGTAGTTAAAATACATGTTGACTAATTTAAGTCTTGTCTGTATACATGTCATATACAGTCAAATATTAATAGAGTCATCAATAATATGATTTCTCATTATATTTAAATGATTATTTATGATGCATCTGCATGTAAACAACATTTTCTAAAGGTGGAGTTATAGGTGTATTGTTGCATAGTTTAAAGTTATACTAATAGATGTATTACTCTGTAGGTATTTCACATCTTAAACCTACTCAATATTCATGTACGAACAATGTGTCAGATGACTATGTGTAATATGAAAGAGGATGCGTGAGTCACTTGCCTTTGCAGTTCCCCTCTGGTTTGTTTGTTTTTTTCAGGCCACAAATGTATTACCCTGGTTCAGTTTGTGTCCTCACTGATGTTGCAGGAATGGAATTTAATATTCATAATGATGTTTTCATTGAGTATAATCACCTGAAAATAGTAATTGTTATGTAGTTAAGAGCTTAGAATGAGCCCTTTATGTCTACACAGTGTGGGTCTAATTCCACAGAGTCTGCCATGATGCATCACTATGTTTGTACAGTCCAAAACGACCCAACCCCAACACTGACCCTAGTGAGGGGCTTCAGTGGTAGGGTGCTTTTAGCTGGTTGTAAGCTGCAACCAAATGCATAATGGACCTTAAAAACAACTTTGATTTACCAAGTAACTTGTAAGATGGCTGGTAAGCACTTAACTACTGTACTTAAAGCCGCAGTCATGAGTTTTTTTAACCACCTGAGTGCTAGGGGTGGGCGATACTGGGAATTTTGGTATCGATCCGATACCAAGTAAATACAGGGCTAGTATCGCCGATTCC